>OW679194.1:86829673-87297845 GCA_940337035.1 Agriotes lineatus | reverse complement strand
AAGTAACCATCTTGCAATCTTCCTAATTTTGCCATGTTCAGTGTTGCCAACCACGGCGAAAAGTCGTAAAATCTAAGGTATTTAACAAGTGGTTTAGCTAAAAAAAAATAGGAATTTGCTATTAGCGACTTTTCTAGCGTTTTTGATATATTTTAGTTTGAAATTCTAGGGTATTATTCGCAATTTAAAAAAAAATATGTAAACATTTATTAATTTCAATATTTCTAAAGTTACACATACATTTATCCTCAACAATTTTTATAAACGAAAGAATTTCAAAATATTATTTGCAAATTTGTTATACTGATATGATTAACGCCTGAAATTATATTATGTTTACCTGACATTTATTTGTATTTCGTACGTGACCAGACAGTCATATTTGCGCTCATGACGCCGGAGATTTGAAGTTAAAAACTGGAGGAGCTTTATCTTTACTCTTTGCAACGTTTGCACATTGCACAATTTGTCATTGTCAATTGTAATCACTTCGTACGAAGAATTAGAACATTAAATTGTTTTTTCCTTAAATAAATAGGTAAGTTTTTATTTTTATATTCATAAGTAGTTTAGGTATTTCTTTATTCTGTGGAAAAAAATAAATGCTTGATTTTCTAATGTGCGTATTTCGTATTTGGCGACTTTTGATCTGAAAATGAAGACTTTTAGTAGGTACCAATTTACCGAATACAACTTGCGAAGAGTTGGCAACACTGGCCATGTCTATGTCGTGCCCACGGTCTAAGATATTCAGGTCATTCGACTGGGATTTGTAGGTATACTAAATTTTGTCCTCATTCACAAATATTTCGCTAGATGGCGAATGTGTAATAGTGTAGGCCAACGCCACCTTGAACTATATTTACGTAAACAATAATGGCGTACCACGGCCTCCTGGATTAGTGCGAGACTGACGTCTCTACGCGGCCCACCGCATTTTTAGTTCAAGGTGTTTTTTATAGTTTGTAGAGGCGCTACAGTACGTTGCGCTTGTACCTTTGGTTGCATACGTCCACGGCCTCCTGGATTAATATTAATCTAGAAAGCCGCGCCTACGTTACAGATAATTTATCAAAAACCCAACAGATAGCGCCAAAGTACGTTGGCCTCAGAATCACAAAAATTATGGAAATGTGGCGGGCCGCGTAGAGACGTCAGTCTCGCACTAATCCAGGAGGCCGTGTGGCGTACAAAAACGTCAAATATTAACGTGAAGTGAAATCATATTTCGAAAGTGTTTGAATCCTTCGAAATGGAATCAACTCGTGAAAAAACGAGGCTATCTAGAGCTGCAGCATCAACTATGTGGTACAGAAGATAGCGGCGCATTCAAAACCGGGAAGATAGCGGCCGAACACATAATAAGGTCATTTGTAACCAGGGGCAGAAAATCGACGCTTTGGAGCAACAATTTGTGTATTTTTTGTGTGGGTGAGGTTAATCCTGAAGATACCAATGTTACATTAATTACATTCTTTCAAGATGAGCAAAATATCGAAGTTCCGCTGGCAGCAATCGACAGAAGTCATTGCCTAATAAAGAGAAATAGACCTGGAGCTCCCAATCCCATAATTGTAAAATTCATCAATTACATTAGGCATCAAATTTTTAGGGCCAAAACCAAGCTCAAAGGAAGCCCTTTTTCAATCAAAGAAGACATAACTGTGATTAAATTAACCGTTTTGCGCTCTGCACAACAAAAACATGGATTCAGTTGACGGCACCATATTTATTAAGTGCGCTGGAAGGATAAATATGTAGGTAATGGGCACGATTCATTAAATATCGCTATAATATTTTTGTATCTATTATAGTTTATATTTAAGTCGTGAGCGTGCGTCTGTGCGGTGACTGAATTGTGCGCTGGTTTGAGTTCGGGTGTGCAAAGGACAAGGGTGAGAGCAGCAGAGGCGAGAGGTCAGAGGTTACAAGCTGGCAACCCTTGTGCGGTGTGAGCGTTATTTTATTCACCTGACGCCATCCTTCGTTTCGGCGTGAAGGGAAACCAAACAAGTGTGAGAAGGTGGAAAAATTGGAGCAGTGACAACAGCCCGTTTGGTTCAAGAAACTAATTGGCAACAAAATCAGAGGGTAATCTACAAAGACGCCACAGGTGTACGCGACCGCCAAATCCACACATGTTTCCGCCATCATCGCCCAAGCCCAGCCTTTGAGATCTCAGCAACGCTACCGTGAACGAGCTAAATGGACAATATGAGTGGTTAGTGCCTATATTTAAGAGCTAATATAGCATAAAACTAAATTACTAACCCTTAATGAAGTAGATTAGTATAATATCAGCTAACGATTAGAGAATTAGGGTCGATTTAGTTACATGTATGCGGTAATTGGTGTTTTTTATAAATTTTTAAGCGTAAAGGCTTTTTATTTATTGCTGTCTCCCATCGCCCCATTGCAGTAACCTGAATCGCCCTGAGTGTGGTCTCAGATGCCGAAAGTGAGCTAGCCGCCGAGGTAGGTAGTTATAAATAAAGCTAAGATAAATTTAATTAAATAATAAAATTAGCATTTAAAACGCACAGCTACAAGTAGAGTGTGAAACCTAGAGGATAGTTTTTCGATTTGTTGCTGGGTATGCACAGTGCTTGCGATAGTTTTTGAACTTTCTTTTTCTTATTATAAATTACAATAATCTTGTGTCGTTCTACTGCAATTTATTTAATTGTTAATTGGTACCTACTAAATTTTTATACGTGTGGTCATATTAATGTAAGATCTTGATCAGACAATTTTCTTAATTTTAGGGATTTGGTTGTACTGCACGATATATTTGACTGAACTAAATGTGAGCGGATTTAATTTAGTTTTAATTTGGGTACCCGTTTTAAAACCCTGAAATTTTGTAATTAGGCAACACACAGTCCAGGTGCAAGGTGACTGAGTTACTAATAAAATGTTTTATGATATTCTGGGGTTCAATCACCACATCTGGCGGGTGGCCCACCAGTTGCTTAAATACTGGGTACCGAAACCACAGTTGTGGAAGTAGAGAAAGTAAGGTAGTCGTCAAAGGTATGATGCTAACTATATCACCCAGTATACCGTTAACGTGTGCCAGATTGACTGGGTTTCGGAAAGAGATATTTCGGCAACCCTGACTCGCTGTGTCTCGGGTCATATTCCTACGTGTGGAATGAAGCGCCGTGAACTTTGCTTTACTTTTATGCTATTCTAAATTGTAGACTCCTGTTCACTAAACCGTCTCCAGATATAAAAAAAAGCAGCAACGTCATTTAAATTTAAGAATTTTTTGAAATAATTTATGATTCAGAATACCTACCATAAAACGATGTATACAGCTCGGTTGTTACCAGAACTTTACCTGCTGACACAGATAACAAGTTCACTATCGCTTGCTTGCTAGATACCGTGCTTGCACCCAAAGTTCTTAGTAACGGTTTTGCAATGTAAATTAATTACTCTTATATTATAGATCAAAGTTTATAAATCGTTTATACTTCAGAGCTTTCTTGCAAGGACGTACTTGATTTCTTATAATATTCACTCAATGTTAAATATTTATTCAGTATCTGAAAAATGGTAGAATACTCACTAATAATAATTAGGTATGATAAAAGTGAACATTAAATGAATCACGTTTTTGAACAAAGTGTTTTATCGTAATTGTACAAATTGTATGGTACTTTATTGTTTTTCAGATACTGGGTAAAAATGATTTTTAATGCAATGACAAATGCAACAATATTTCAAGTATTATTTGTTATGAAATGTGTATTATGATCAATCAGTTTTCCAAATATGAGATAGTACATCTACTACTGGAAAGTTGTAATATTTTCACTTATGTAAAAATATTAGTATGTAATGCATCTTTCTTTAATTTATTAAAATAATAAAACTTATTTGACTTTTATTAGCCTTTAATGCATAGTTAAGGGTTAATATTTATATAAATTGTAATATTTTTAATAATGTTCTTGTTCATAATTATATTATTTTATTACATATTATAGTACATTATAGGGAGTGATTCAAAATTCAAGAAACACAAAATATAATTAACAATTTAATTATGCAGCAAAGGCAGATATAAACAATAATGACATCCTACAAATACGTTAAACATCAATTAAGTGACATGTGAAACGACAATATGTGACAAATGATTATATAAAAAAAATATGACTAGTTATTATCTACAAATCATCGTTCAGAAGTGTTTGAGCCCTTCGAAATTGATTCACAGCGTGAAGAAAATGAAGATATCAAAAGACTTGGAACTTTTTCATAAGTAATTTATTTGCAACACTTTGTTACACTTTCAACAATAAGCAAAACAGTTCATTACAAAAGTTTAGTGCAGCACTTTAACAATAATATGAGAAAGTAGTTGCCCTTTTGGCCCCTTCCCTTCTGATTTCACTTATCCAATTTAATTGTAATAAATACATAATAATATATTGTCGTTTAACAAATTCTGTTTGTAAAGGAATAGATACATTGCCCCTAAACCTCATATGCATTTTTAGGTTCGATTAGGACGAGTGCGCTAGCGCGAGTCCCAATCCTAAGTGCAATGGACATGAGTAGTGATACCACCAGAAAAATGTTCTACTTAACTGTGGCTAAGAATGGCATTCGAGGGACTATTCAATGAACCAAACTACTTTTTCAAATTAGTTTTCAGTAAATCTAGCAACAAACTACGCAATTTCTATAGTAACAGAACACTAATATTGACTTTTTCTAATAAAAATCGCATTTGTTAAAAATAGTCACTTACAATACCATGAGTAGTCAAAGTTATGTCGAATATTTTTGCCGTGGTATCACGAATGTCCATTGCGCTTAGTATCGATTTGGACGAGTGCGCTAGCACGAGTACTAATCCTAAGCGCAATGGACATGAGTAGTGATACCATCGCAAAAATATTCTACTTAACTTTGACCAAGAATGGTATTCGAGAGACTATTCAATGAACCAAACTACTTTTTCAAACTAGTTTTCAGTAAATCTAGCACGAAACTACGCAATTTCAATAGTAACAGAACACTAATATTGACTTTTTCTAATAAAAATCAAATTTGTTTAAAATATTCACTATACCACTAGTGAAAATTGTCGATTATTTTCACTAGTGAAAATTGTCAATATAGTTCTTTTTTATTGGCTCAAAGACGTCAAATCTTGTATTTTTATTGGTCAGTTTTTGGTAGATGACAAGTGAGTTGAATAGTCACTTGAATACCTTCTAGGAAGATATATCCACTGATATTTTTTTGATTGGTCAAGAAACGTCAGAATTCTGGATTTCCATTGGTCACTTTTTGACAGATGACAGGTGAATTGAATAGTCTACTATATTTTTTATACCATATGACAAACATGCATTTTGAAGTTTTTGGATCTTGGATTTATCTTGTGAATCAATACAAAATTCTTACAATACAAATCACAATAATCAACCAGAGATAACACCATACTGTTACATAATGTGGCTTTGATATTAATGTTGAATACAATTTAAGAAAGTCGTTTTTAAATTGCAATAAGCTCTGTAATAGCTATCTACGTTATTAGACCGGTAGCAACATTTTTATGGCCGCGCCAATACTTTACAGGTCGAGCCGTAGGGCGAGACCTGTATGTTTGGCAAGACCATAAAAATGCTACCGGTCGTCTATCGTATAAATTGTTTTAGGATACTGCATTGGTAACTAGCGTTTAGATTGTTACAAACGAGTCCGGTAGATAAAATTTACCGGACTCGTTTGTAACTATGTAAACGCTAGTTACCAATGCAGTATCCTAAAAACATTTAAATGGGTTTTTTAAAACAAAAATTTCATTCAAGGATTACACCCACAGTTTTAATGGTATCTGTAACAGGTATTGTATTGTTATTTATTGTAATACTGACAACAGGTAATGTTATTGATGTGGGTTGTATAATACTCCAAATGCATACTTACAATTTTTAAAGGGCGATGCTTATCTATAATTGTTCAATATCGTCGGAAGTAGTTAAAATTGTATATGAAAAAACATTCATAAATAATGTGCCACCTGCACCTCCAACTTTAAATGTTCGATCTTTTCGTCTGATATTATAAACGTCAACAAAAATCTCATTTGTTACATAATCAGAAAATCAAGTTTTGAAGACAGCCAGCAAGATAAGTGAAGAATCAGTAATGGTTCCCCTGAAAGCATCAAAATTGGCAACCAGTAAACGTGTCTTAATGTGAGCACATTTTAATTTTGAAAACATTACATAGGATTGTTTTATAATTTTAGACTAAAAAACAAATCTATATGCAGAACAGAACAGAGCAAAAGGTACACTATTCAAAGTACGTAAGTAGGTACTAAAAAATATATACACAATTTAAGTTTACAGAACAAAATGGAAATGCTGATAAGAAATATATAAACATACACACAGCAGTGTCAGAAATCCCTTATTGATAACCATATTGATAGCCATACAATTTAAATAACTCGTATCGCAATTTACCTGCTAGCAGTATTTGCAAAAAACAAATTTTTCCATTTATACAAAATGATTTGGTTGAAGACAACGCCATCTCTAAATGATAGTAAATCGGATGTTACTTTTTGTTCAAAATCATATATGTAAATCTACATATATTGAAATCGCCTAGACAAACAATAGTAGATTATGTTATTAGGAGTAAAAGTGATACTTTATGTGGCAAAGCTGAAGTTTATTTAGCCGAACGTTAGTGAGGCAAATAATTCAGCTAAGCCACATAAAGTCACTTTTACTCCGAATAACATATACTATTTTATCCGCAAACGTATTCTGGTACATTTCAGGCGAGCACTGTACCCCTGCGCCAACCTCTGTTGTTCAGATAACGCGCTACTGTAATGATATATGAACATACTGAATCACCCGAGCTAATACGAGCAGCTGTCACACCATAACCCACGGCGACAGATGCTCCGATCCGCTGCTTAAAGGTTTATTTAAATTAAAACTTTTTCGTACTCTTTTTGAAAATAAAAACCGGCCTATATCTAAGTCTAAAAATTAGCAAAATTTTAAGCCATCATACAATTTAATCGGTCCAGTATCTTCGGAGGAGATAGCGAACAAACATAGAAAGAAAGAAAGAGAGCAACGATTTTGTGTGCTTAGGCAGATAAAGTGACACTTTTACCTTGTCAATAAAGACAAATAAGTTGTCACTTTTGTGACGTTTGCGGATAAATGTTATTATGTATAGATATTAATGTATTATTAAGACAATTTAAAAATTCCAAGTGACTATTTTTCGGAGGTTTATGAACTAGACCAAATACCAGTTTTTGCCTACCCGCAGTTACTACTATCAATAACTGTTCGATAACATTATCAGTTTGTATAACATAATTCACATATATTTGTTGTGTAGAACGCAAAAATGCCTTGCTTTTGTTAAGTCTTCGTTTATGGAAACCCAGGTTCCTTTTAATTTGGATTTTGATTTGAAAATTTGTTGTCGGACGTTATAATTGACGAACTTCACAATGATTGGGGTGGGTAGACTTGAATTCCTGCTCCTCAATCTACGACTCCTTTCAATTGCGTCCTTGGGAACTTGGATTGGAAGCGAAAAAATTAGTATGAACTTGGTCTGTATCTTCATTGGAAGCTTTTATGATTCCTAGAATACGTAGGTTATTACGTCTTAAATATTGAATCTATTTTAAAATCGTGTGTTCGGATAGTTGTGTTTTGAGAAGCCCCACTTTCTTCTAAAGTAGAAATACGCAGGTCGTGTTCAGAACTGTTGCTTAAACTGCTCCATCAAATTGGCTATAAAATCTTCAGACACCAGAACCTTCTTAATACGTTGAACCACATCATCTTGGTTTGACAGCTCTTTGTTGGAAACTGTCTGACCTCTACCACCGCCTGGCAGTTTACAATAGCCACCCGTTTTTATAGAATTTACAGCAATTCTGTTGTAGAACATCACAGTGATAGTAGGTAGAGCCCAAATTCAACTATACTAAAACTGCCGCACATAAGCATCCGCACACTGCGCTAGCACGTCTATTCAGCTTGACGACACATGGAAAAGGATTTATTTCTAATCCCTGAAGACATTTCGCACTGCACTAAACTGCCACTCTTGTTCAAAGATTTCAACATTTGCTAGATGCGGTATGACATACTTCACAACTGGATATCGACTCTCTGTGTTGGTTTCAGCAGTTTTATAGACAAGCAACTTGTTGGCAAGAGATAGTTTAGGGTTGCAGTCTTATCAACCAGTAATATTTTCTCAATTTAACATTGAGTTGCTTCCTTATAGATAGTGGTTTCTAGGTTAACACAAACAACTCTTTTTTTGCCGCTTCTTTTGAATTTCGGTATTTGACGGCGCTAAAAACACATACTTTTTTTACCAATACACAATATTAAACCGTTATCACAACTTATATTAAAAAATATTAATTAAATGTTACAAAACGTCAGAATGACGTTTTACACCCCTACTCATTCGCCACCTGTTGGATCCGCCACGAACTAGGACAAAAATTAGCCATCAAAATCTTCAAAAACATTCGAAGCCGAATTACCTGAATATCTTACACCGTGCTTGTAACTAACCATTCCTTTGTTGATTGTTTGAAACTGTACAATTCCATTCTTTAATTCTATAACTAAAAATTCTATTAGAAACATACTGATTTGTCCTTTGCTGTTAAACAGGTTACAGTCCAAGTAGTTTTACAACCACTCGTTTTTGTTCTTTTTTATATTGCCATTAGATCTATATTTTAATCAATTAAATCTACAAATAGTTATAGGAAGTTCAACAGAATTTGATACTTAATGATTTGAAAATAATTTCTTATTGATCTACTTAGTTTGTGATTCATGTCCAAGAAGCAGAAGAAGATTATAGATCAGTTATGACCATACAATTTTAAAGTTTTTTTAAGTTTATGTTTTTGGTTAAAATCAAATATTTAAATTTTTTATTATTAGTCGCTGCATAATAACTTACCAATTGATCCATTATATATATTTTTTATGTACGAGTGGGGGGAATTGGTTACTTTATGCCCTATTTTTGAGGGCGTAATGTGTCACTGTACAGCTCCACAGCGTTGTTTTCTAGTTCATTATGTTTCCATACATTTGATTAATTAAATTCGCTGCTTTTTTGTTTGGCATTTCTATGGGAATTAAATGTTTCATGATTTTGTCTATTGTACAAGTATGCTTAAAATCTATGTGGTAGTAGAATGTGAAAAGGCTTTATCGTGTAATATGTCTCCACTACATAATATGTGTTACCATAAAAATCTAGCTCTTTTATACGTCTAGTCTTTTTGGTGAAACTCTTGTGATACTTCTGCTGTTTTAAGCGTATTTTAAATGACCAATGTAAGCTGTGATTAAATTAGTAATAGTGTTGTGCTGTACTTACAACCTTCAAGAAGAAATTAGTCTTATCGATATAGATCGTATAAACCGTTCAATAGTTATTTTCCCGATAGGAGGCCCTGTTAGGGTGATGAATTTCACCCTGTAAATATGCTGTCAGTCAATGACAAAAGTTAGGTTATGCCCATTTTATACAAAATGATAATTTTATGTTAATGTACAAAACGTGGTTGCCAGATTTGGTTATGGAGATTGTGACACTTTTATTATTGGTTAAGATAAATTTCATGAAAGACAACTTGCTGATTCTGAATACGTGTCATACTTTGTTGAGTAGGCATAATGGTATAATGAAAGTCGTTTTTTTATTGTAATTATAAATTGTATTCAAAAATAGTTAAATATTACAATTTATGTATTTTTTTCAGTATAAATAGATAAAGCTTTTACAAGCCACTTTAGGCCCATTGCATAACAATCTGTCTCCATTGTCCCTTATTCATGTTTTATTTCTCCAGTCTTCTATTCCTTTCCTTGCTATGTCTTCCATTACTGCCTCCTTCCACCTATTCGTTGGTCGGCCTCTTCTAGTTTCTTGCGCTCTGTCTCCCAATACTATCTTAGTAGCTCTTCCATCTGGTATTCTCCATATATGCCCAAACCATCTTAACCTTTATAGTATGTATAATTTTTAGGTCACGGGCCAAAAGGTTTAATTTCAAAATTGTCCCGCCCTATAATATTTCTAATACTTCTTTCAGATACCTAAAAGCCCAAAATTAAACAAACAGTTAAGTTTTATGCATAAATACTTACCTCCCAAACGTTACTAAGCCGGGCAAAGATTTCAGTTTCACTGAGGTCTGGCCTGTTGGCTTTATACTGCCTGTAGGCCTTTGTAATTTGTAGTTTTCTGTCACATTTAACGACTTTCGGCATATTTGCTTTAGTATTACAATTTGTTGACAGATAGGTATCCATGACGCCGATGTCCATAAATATTATGCCTAGTTGCAAACAAAGTATGAAAGCACTGGCAACATTGCACGTTTAACCTCAAAATATCAAATTAGACACTTTCGTGAGCCTCCTGTACATAACAGCTGATTCTGACAAAGTGTCAGAAAGACATTCTAGGGAGTTTTAATTTTATTAAACATAAAAACAAAATTCCATGTCTACCTACCGGGAAAATTACTATTCAACGGTTTATAGTTAAGTGTTTTACTTTCTCTAGGTTTATGTCATGAACACCTAAATAACATTATTTATCACGAACTTGTAAACACACTTATCGAGCCCATTTCTTTGAATCTCTTATTACCAAATTGGACTTGAAATAAATTGTAAAATTATAACTTGAATAAACAAATGGACATTCGAGCTCTAGATTCAAGTGGCAGACTTATGTTACGTATGGAATTTCAGTTCAAACTTTACTAATAAAACACTGCTGGAGCCTGTGGTTCGAAAATATCACAAAATGGTTAAAACCCCTCACCACACATATTTAACAACTGCTAAATACGTATTTCGACAGCCACGCTGTCATCCTCGGTAGCTAAGAAAAACTTATGCAGCGAAAAGGCAAGCGATGTGATCGTGACCAAATCACAAATGGAAGTGGGCGAGTGCGCGCATTTTACATCTATTTATACTGTCTGACGGAGAGGCGTGGCCGAGGGCCAATGAACTTGGCCGACGGTCAATGTAACTTCAACAAATCATATAAGACTGAAGACGGTATTGGTCCGGCATCTTTGTTCAAAAGTTTATTATCTCGGTTCTTAAAAATTGACAAGCTTTCAAAAGAATTTAGTTGCTTTGTTGAAGTTAACGCCTTTACAATTTTTAGGTCGTCCTCTTTTATACTATGACCCATTTCGTAAATATGTTGAGCGATACTCGATTTTTTAAATCTGTTGAATTTACGTTATAAGTCCGGTAAACGCAAGTTTACAGTAGCGAGTCCAAACGTTTCGGGACGAGGCGACGTAGGAGCCGAGTCTGGAATGTTGAGACAAGCTACTGTAAAAGTTTACTGGACGTATGTCGTAATGCGTTTTATTTCATACTGCAATTATTAGATTTTTACTTAAAACTACAAAAAAATTTTTTGAATTGAAAATAATAAATAGTTGATTATTGATTTATTTCATTTGAGTCCGGTAAAATGTTTTACCGGACCTATTTATTTCATTTGAGTCCGGTAAAATGTTTTACCGGACCTGTTTATTTCATTTGAGTTCGGTAAAATGTTTTACCGGACCTGATACCGTAAAGCCTCATTTTCTGGACTAAAATCATTAACTTAAACATGGGTTTTACGATGCAGTATGAAATAAATGAGCTAAATGCTCTTTAAACCTGGTACCAAAATTACGACGTGTTTGCCCAATATATTTACACCCGTATTCATAGTCGTTCGCCAGCGGATCGCCGGCGACTCGTCAGAGTTTTGTTATGAATAGTATGTTGGCGGCACTGTACGTCTATGTCAAATTCGAGGTTAGCAGGTTATGTTTTGCGTCAGTTTCTGTCAAAACTGACGGAAAACCTAACCTGATCACCTCGAATTTGACATAGACGTACAGTGCCGCCAACATACTATTCATAACGAAACTCCGGCGAGTCGCCGGCGATTCGCTGGAGAACGACTATGAATACGGGTGTAAGAATCACAATAGGAACATTTAATTTCGTAAATTCCAGGTCTCTCTAATGTCCTTAGTTTGTCTTTTGGATTTCCCAACAAATTTCTAATATTGTTGTTTGAACCATACACAACTTTATGGCTTGATTCTTTAAAAATGTTTGCGAGGCCCTTTGTAGCCAGGTGAAATGGAATTTTGATGTACTTGAGTCCTTCGCTTCTAAGACTGACGAGAGTTGTGGAATTTCGAACGTACATTGTACACAGCGATGTTTTTTATGGTATGAAGTTCAGTGGTATATCGATCTTTGTTTAAAGGAAAGGTTAACATTCTATGCACTAAGAAATTTAGAGCAGCCATTTTGTGTTGAAAACAATGATTTGAATCCGCTAAAATTAATCTGTTTACATTGGTTTCTTTTCTATAAACATCAAATTCCAACTTATTTTTATTTCTTATTACTAAGGTATCTAGAAATGGCAGTTGTCCTTCGTTTTCCATTTCATATGTGAATGTTATGCTAGGAAATTTGGAATTTAACTGATTCAAAAAAATTATCAATACTACATTTAGATAAATCAAAAACAGCTAAAATGTCGTCCACATACCTAAACCAAATCCTTGGGAAATACTCTGTGTTATTCTTAAATTCAGTTTCGAATTTTGACAGAAAGGTTGGCAACGAAAGGGGAAAGGCTGTTTCCCATTGCTGTTCCTTCGTGCTGTTCATAGAATTTTCCATCTATTTGAAAGCAATTCTGGGAAATCCAATGTGTGGTTAATCTAACTAACTCGTCAATTTTGTTTGAATCTAAATTATTATCCGTAAGCAATTCTCGCAGATAAGTCATAGTTTGTGGGACTGGTACGCTTGGAAACAAAGAACACATGTCAAATGAAACTAGAATCTCGTTTTCACCAAGTTCCAAATCTTTAATATTATTTATAAACTCCAGCGAGTTTTTGAACAAAAAATTCTTTTGAAGTTTTGGCAAGTTTCTAAATTCATTTGTTAACCATTCAGATAGGAGGTAAGCCGGGGTGTTAATACCAGAAACAATAGGTCTCGCCGTTTTGCCTGGCTTATGTATTTTAGGTAAACAATACATTTTTGGCATTTCTGGATTAGAAGGAGTCAGCTTATATCTAAGAGCTGGAGTAATAAGTGTAGGACAGGACTTCATCACATCCTGTGTTTTGACAATCATGCTCCTTGGGGGAGACTTTTTTAATGCTTGTAGGGTCCATTGTTAAGCAATGTACCTACTCTATCAAAATAATCCTTCCTTTCTTTCTCTTCGCCAATTGGTACCTTACGGTGTTGGGGAAGCGAGCCACTTTTTGTATTAATTTCTGTTCCTTGCTAGGGTTTTGGTTTGTTGCCGGGTCTTTCCTTTCCTTCTAGCGTTCTCTGTCCTATCCTATGCGCGGTCTTTCCCTTGGTCTTCGTCCCTCACATTTAATTTCAAAGATCTTCTTAGGATATCTGTTTTGTCCATGTGAATCATATGGCCATACCGTTGTAATTGCTTTATTTCTATGTCTTGTACTATGGGGTCTTGTTGTAGGTCTTCTCTTATGCTTTTATTTCTTATCCTGTCTCTTCTTGTCTTTCCCATTACCCGTCTTAGGTATTTCATTTCGGTCGCTGTTACCTTTGATCTGAGTTTGTCTGTCATTGTCCATGACTCTGCTGGTATATTAATGTAATAATATCCTTTATCTAATAGACGTGTCTGTCTGGGACGCTGTTTTGTCCGGGACGCTGTTTTGTCCGGGACGCTGTTTCAGCAGCCAAACGGTAAGAGATAGAGAAAAAAGTTATTAAAGTTATATGTTTGGAATGGTCATGTCAGGTCAGGAACCGAATTTCAGTCTCTAACACTAATTATTATCTTAATTATCCCAATCCGAACTTTTTAGGTTAGATTCTAGGCAAATTTTATCAAGGCGAATGCGACTGGTAGTTTGCTACCAACAATGACGTCATATACGTACGTGTGGTGAATACGCGTTCTATTTGCAAAACGGTCTTTTTTGTTTTATTAAATGAGACATTTGTCTCACTGGACTGCTAGTCTCTTTTATTGTAGGAATTTTCCTAATATACAACATAATTAACAAAATTACATTTACAGTGTATGGAATAAAAACAATATTTAACAAAATTACATAATTGAAATTTAACAAACATCACTTTAAAAAGAATATAAATACATAAATACAATTAATACAAGTAGTATAACATTAAATACTATATAGGTAAGCATATATGTCTTTATGCCTCTCTAATGTTTTTTAATAATAATCTTCTGAAAATATTTAAAGTTGAGGCGCTTTTTATGTTGTTTGGAAGATTATTAAACTCATTTAGGCCTTAAAAGAAGATGGAGTTCATGCTCCTTTTATAATTTATTTTTATAATGTGAAAATCGTTTCTAACTCGAGTAAAATGTTCATGTACTTCCGTGTTTCTAGTTAGATATTTATTGAAGTATGTAAGTTGGATACCTTTAATTATTTTAAAAATAAAGATCATACTTAAAAAGTAAATTCTGTCGTGAACCGATAGCCACTGTAAAGTCGTTAGCATTATCTTAATTGGAGTATACCTTTTACACCTTAGTATCATCCTCATTCCTCTGTTTTGTAACTTTTACAGCTGCGAAATATAATTTTGATTAAACATATACATTAATGTTGCACAATAATAAAAATGAGGTCTAATAATGCAGTTGTAGCAGGTAACTCGAGCATATAGCGAAAGTGATTGCGAAATTCTACTAAAAAAATAAAGTTTTTTTGTGATTTTTGTTATAATATACTCTGCATGTTTAGCCATTGTAAGTTTATTATCTATTATCCACCCTAAATACTTCATATGTTCTTCAAATATAATGTCTTCATTATTAATCGAAACTTTCAATAGGTTTACATCTAAATTTTTATGTTTAAATTCAGTCGTTATTACCATAGCTTTTGTTTTTGACACATTTAATTTAATTTTGTTTGTATTTAAAAACGATTCAATATTTTTTAGGGAAGCATTTAAACTACTTCCTGCTCTTTTTATATCTATATCAGTTACATAAATAAGTGTATCATCTGCAAAAAGCTTTATGTAGTGAGAACCATCAACATAACTGATATCGTTCAAATAAATTATAAACAGCAACGGCCCCAAAACACTGCCTTGCGGAACTCCTATATTATTTAGTACTAACTCTGACATACTACTATTTATTTTTGTTCTTTGATAACGATTTGTTAAGTAGTCCCTCAACCATGTCAAGGCCAACTCATTTACACCGTAATATTTTAACTTTTGTAATAAAATGTCTCTACTTATAGTTTCGAATGCTCTCTTGAAATCTAGAAAAACAGCTAAAACATATTCGTCGTTGTCAATACTTTTCTTCCATTCAGTTATTATATATTGCAGTGCTGTCTCGCACAAATGATTTTTTCAAAATCCTGATTGGTATTCAAAGAATTTGCATTTAAATATTTGACTAGTTGATCATGAACTACAATTTCTAGTATTTTTTCGAGACATGGTAAAGCATTTATTGGTCGAAAATTACATGCTTCATTAGTATTTGATATTTTGGGTATAGGTGTTACAATGCTTACCTTAAGCTGATCAGGAAATGCCCCTTTTCTTAATGAAGTGTTAATCAAATTTAAAATTATATGGCCAAATACATGAAACATTTGTTTTAGAAAATCACTATTAATTATTTCTGCTTTGTTTACTTTATCCAGAGAAAACACTATTTTACGTAAATCTTCCATATTTATTTCTTTATAAATTTGTTTAAGCTACCAGATATAGATTTTAGGTTACTTTCTGACCATTCTTCATTTGAAACTATACTATTTGAAACATCCAAAATACTTGATATGAAATAATTATTAAAAGCATTAGCTATTTCAAACGAATTTGTAAGAAATTTAATTTCATTGTTAATATTAAAAATTATTTTACTAAAATTGTTACTTTCTTTTGGTTTTATTAATTCCTTTAAACATTTCCACATTTTTTTAGGATGATACCTATTTTGGTCTATTTGCTTTTCATAGTACATCTTTACTTATTTTTTAACATTAACGTAATGATTTCTACACATTTTATACCTTTCCCATTTTTGCTGTTTTTCTTGCGTGTTACAGTTTTTAAAATCCCTATATGCATAATCTTTATCTCTTGATAAGTTTTTTAATATATCATCATAGAATGGAAGCTGGTTTGATATAACTTTATTCACTTTAAGTGGTGCAAATTTATCTACAATTTCTTTACAATTTTGTTTAATCTCTTCTATAATCAAATTTACATTTGTTGTATCCAGATTCCACTCTATTGATAATAACATCCGGTTTATATTGTTATAACTATCTTCAGTTAATTTTCTTGTCTTAGTAAATTTTTCCAATGACAATTTATTACAGTGAAATAAGTTTACTGATATAACCGAGTGATCTGTTATTTTAGGAGCGTCATGAACAGAATCACTTACATTATCATAATTTGTAATTACATAATCAATTAAAGATTTAGTATTGTTTGATACTCGAGTATATTCAGAAACTAACTGATCTATTCCATACGTATTAAAAATATTTTTAATTTTTTTAGTATAAAAACATTCATTATTTTTAAAATCAATATTAAAATCCCCTATTAACATACACTTATTTCTAAATTGGTTTTCTATTAACTCTTCAAGATTATCTAGAAATATTGCATTACTAGCATTTGGTGAATGATATAACCCACCTAATAACCACTTTTTACTAGCTATTTTCACTTCAACAAATTGTATCCAGTAATTCATACCCAATGTAACCGACTGCTTCACTTTGAAATCTACATCCACCCTTACGTACACAACCACACCACCAGTATGCCTCGACTCACTATCACATCTCACAGTATTGTAGTTATTTATCCTCAGCTCTGCATCGGTGATATCAGGAGTAGTTCTTGCTTCACTCAATATGATAACTAATGGATTATAAGTTGCAATGCTACAAATAAGCTGTACTTTATTTGCAATCAGACTTCCAATATTCAGGTACATTATGTCTTGATTAAATACTAGCCTATGATAAGTTTTTATTGCACTATTTGGTTGTATATTAGGATAAACTAGTAGTTTTTTCTTCCTCTATTTGATGGGTTGGGTATTTCATCTTTCTTGATTATTGTGAGTACCGAGTTTACGTATTTTATTGTGTGCGAGTCATCACCATCTGCCACGAGTTTATTTAATTTATTTTTTACTTCTTTAAATAATTCACGCTGCTTTACAGTCTGGCCTCCAAATATAGTAACATTAGGGATGTTTTTTCTATTTCTTAGCACTTCTTTTGCATCATCTAAGTTTGTAAATATAACTTTAAGCTGTCTACATCGATTGTTATCAAATTTACCTAGTCTTTGGGTTTGTATGCTGTTATCGTTTATGTTGATTGTTTCCAGGACCTTTAACACCGTTTCTTTTTCTTAATTTTTTCTTTCATTCCAGTTTTGCTTTAATGGCTCATTCACATTCAAGAGTATGATATTTTTTGCCCTGGTTTTTCTTTCTTCTATTTCGATTATAATTTTTTCAAAATCAGTATTTGTGTTTGGCACTTTGGGCATATTTGTTTCTAACTCCGAAACTCTTTTTTGCAACTGATCTGTTGTTTTTGCAACTGCGCTAAGATCTTGTTTTGCAGTTTCTAATTCACTTTTTGAGTTTCGATCCAACCTCGGTCGAAGAAACAAGTGTTTAAGCTACGTGTATTAAATACATATCTGTGTTAATTAAATCGTGGGTGAAACATAACCATTATCAGTGACTGTAAGAATCCACAGTAAGTTCTATCTGCTTCGTGTTTCTTGTGCATCGCGTGGTGTTGGCTTATCTGAGCCAGCACCACGTTATCGATATGTATTCAGGAACAGAATTAAATCCAGAAAATATATCTGTAACTACAAACCTCAGTCAAATTAACCAAATAGTTGAAAATACCACTCAAGAAATGGCCTCAGTACCTAGAAATGAAAGTTCCTATTCCAGCGTCACCAAAAATGTATTCAATTATCCAACCAAAGAACAAGGAATCATTTTAACTGCTTACCCAGAAATTAAATTAAGAGAATACGTAATGTCAATTGGAAATCTTGTTGGCCCTAAAAATATTGTAGCGGCTTCTAGATTATCTAATCAAAGAATAGGTATCTACCTTTGTAATAAAATAATTGTAGATAATCTGCTAGAAAACCATAGTGTGGTTACAATTGGTGAAAAACAGATTAAAATAAGAAGATTGATAACTCCAACCAAAAAAGTATTACTGTCAAATGTCTCGCCCTGTATTCCCAATTTTATAATTGAAAATCAATTGAAAACAGCTGGATTAAAATTAGTATCGCCCATCTATCTGATTAAAGCTGGTTTTTCAGAACCAGAATACGCTCATATAGTTAGCTATAGGAGATATGTTTATATTAACGCTGAAGAAAACGTAGTACTTCCCACGACACTCCTAATACAATTTGAAGACGACAATTATAGAATTTTTGTTCAGGAAGATGAAATAAAATGCTTTACTTGCAAAGAATTAGGGCACACCTCATCCAAATGTCCACGCCCTGAAACAAATACCAGTAACTCGTTTTTGAATAACCCAACCACAAATCTCACGCAAGAAAATCTACAAACCAATATGGAGTTAGAAAATGACATGTTTTCTATACCCAGTAAAAGACCTCACCCCAGTACAGAATCATCGATTACCCCTTCGCATACAACAACTCCTGCAAAAAGATTCCATCCAGTACAAATCCCACTTGGAGAGAAAATAAATACCAACATGAAACTTCTTGCTAAAGAACCAACTACTTCAAACCTACACCAAGAAGTTAGCAGCCATAAAGCAGCAAAAGTGACCAGCCCAAATATTCCACATCCTAAAAGCTACGAACAAGAGAAAGAAATACTAGAAAAACTACTAGAACCACTCAAAGAAACTTTAATAGAGCAAGCTAATACCCTTCCAGTTAAATTTACACCTGAATCCCTCTCAGATCTTTTCCTAACCGTAAAATTTTCTAAAGATCCCCTGGAAGCAGTAAAGAAATTTTCTAGCGATCCAAATTCAATAATTAATACCTTATTTGACCTATACCCTTTGCTTACTAATAAAAAACTCAAACATAGATTTACACGTTTAAGAAACACTTTAATGAAAGCTACAGAACGTATGTCCGAATATAATACAGACAGATCAGAGTTATCAGAATATTAATTCAAAGTAATATATAATAACTATTCTATGCAGCCTATCTCACTTATACAATTTAATTGTAACGGGTTCCTTGCCCATCTTGAAAACATACAGATGCTTATTATGAACAGTCAACCTGATATAATCTGCGTTCAAGAAACTCATTTCAAAGGCAGCTATCAACACTTACTTAGAGGCTTCTCATCAGTTAATAAAAACAGACAAACTGATCATGCCAGCGGAGGAGTAAGCATCTTCTTTAAAAATAGTGTACATGCTATCAATGTAGATATCATTTCAAGTCTTGAAATAACAGCAATTAAAATATACGTACCACAAGCTATCATAATCTGTAACATATACATTCCACCTGACTACATACTTGCAACAAGGGATATGGAAAATATACTTAACCAATTGAACTGCCCTTTTATTATTGTTGGAGACTTTAACGCTCACCATACTTTATGGGGATGCAAGAAAACTAAAGCTAGAGGAAAAGTCATAGAAAAAATAATTTTGGAAAATGACATTGTGTTACTTAATACTGGTATCGCTACGCACTTTGATATCAAATCAAATGGTTTTTCTGCTATCGACTTAGCGTTCACGAGTTCCAAACTTGCACCAAATTTATTTTGGACCGTCCTGCAAGATGATTTGTTTGATAGTGATCACTTTCCCATCAAGATAAATATTAATAATTCTACCGCTCGAACTGTAACACTACCGCGAGAAAGATGGCGAATAGGGAACGCGGACTGGAATGTATTTCAACGCGAATTAACAAAATTCCCATTTAAATTCAATAACCTGATTGACATGGATTCTAATATTCAAAATCTGAACAGTGCCATTATTAGGGCAGCTAACATTTCAATACCAAGAGCAAGTAATATACCACGAAAATATAAAGCCCCATGGTGGAACGATGAATGTAAAATGATTATAAAAAAGAGAAATAATGCATTCAACAGATACAGACGGAAGCCGAATCAAGAAAATCTAATCCTATATAAAAAATTTAGAGCACAGGCAAGAAAACTCGTCAAGGCAACTAAACGAAATTCTTGGAAGGAACATATAAAATCTATAAACATAAATACATCTTCCAAGGAAATGTGGGAAAAAGTACGCAGAATGAATGGTAATTACTCCAGTTTCTCAATTACTGGTTTACTTTACCAAAACACTACAATCACCTCTCCAGAGGACATAGCAAATATTCTAGCAAAAGCTTTTAAGGAATCCTTCAGCAACTCTAACCGCGATGAAAAATGTAACAATGGAACAACAGCAAGAGATAGATTACTCCACCAGCCAAATAACAGCGAGCCTTATAATTATGAACTGCAACTACATGAATTCGAATATGCGTTAAACAACTGTAAGGATTGCTGTCCCGGAATTGATAACATCCACTACCCAATGATTAAGCAAGCAACATATGAATTCAAAACTGAACTGCTTAAACTCTATAACAATATATGGAATTCTGGAAATTTTCCACAGTTATGGCGAACCGCTATCATAATACCAGTTTATAAGCAAGGCCAACCTAAAGATAGTCCCAACAGCTATCGCCCCATCTCAATAACATCTGTTTTAAGTAAAATTTTAGAAAAGATTGTAAACAATAGACTAGTTCATATACTACAGTCTAACATGCTACTCAATCCCAATCAAAATGGCTTCAGAAGAGAACGATCAACTATTGACTGCATAGTTAAATTAGAAATCGCCGTAAAAAACGCTTTTATAAAAAAGGAACAGTTATGTGCAGTTTTCTTTGACCTCCAGAAAGCGTATGATACAACATCGAGATCCCAAATCACAAATATCTTAGCCAGATGGGGAATAACTGGCCAAATTATTAATTTTATTAAAAATTTTATGAGCGAGAGGAAATATATGGTTCGAATTAAAAATACGTTGTCCGAAATAATGAGTCAAGAAAATGGTGTTCCCCAAGGTTCTGTTTTGAGCCCAACTCTTTTTTTAATAGCCATAAATCAAATTCTTGATGGAATACCTAACAACGTCCAAGGAACATTATTTGCCGATGATCTTGTGATATTCTCAACCAGTAAAAAGCTCATGGATATAGAAACACGTTTGCAAAGAACTATTAATTTACTTGAGCATTGGGCACATGAAAATGGAATTAAATTCTCACCTGAAAAAACAAAAGGTCTTACTTTTACCAAAAACCGGATTGGGTTCACTCCAGAATTAAAATTATACGGAACCGCCTTACAGCAAGTCTCTGAAATCAGATACCTAGGCTTAATCTTTGACAAAAAGATGTCATGGAAGTCCCACGTCCAAAAGGTTATTGACAACTGCAAATCATCACTCAACGTTATTAAAATGATTTCTCACCAGGACTGGGGATCTAATACGCAAACATTACTTACCTTGGTAAATGCTTTGATTCGCTCTAAAATAGAATATGGTTTATGTGTCTACAGTTCCATGAATAAGAGTCTTTTAAGAAAATTATTTGCAGTCTATCATTATGGGTTAAGAATAGCTACATCCGCACATCGCACTACTCCGATAAAAAATTTACACGCTGTCAGCGGACAATTACCAATGGAACACCGAATATCAATCCAACTACTGACATATACAGCACGCGTCATAGGAAATACGAGTCACCCAAATTATTCGGACTTTTCCAAGCCTCTATTCTACAATTCATATAAAAAATCGGTGCAAATATACCCACCTTGCAATATTAAATCAAAACTTCTTTTGCACGAGATCACTTCCAACCAAAATCTAATTCCTAAGATTAATATCGATAATCCTTGGGCTATCCGTCCACCTAACCTAAATTTACAGTTTGCTCAATACCCTAAGTCTCAAACGCACCCAGCTATCTACCACAGCCTCCTGCACGAATTCCTGTCTAAGTCGCCTAACGACCAACTGATTTTTACTGATGGTTCAAAAAATGATGCTAATACAGGTGCTGCTTTCTACTCGGAAAATGTTAAAAACCTTTTTAAGCTACCAAGAGAATCGACTGTATTTAGTGCTGAATTGTATGCCATCTGCCAAGCTTTAAATTATATACTTAACTGCGAGGGAGATAGATACTGTATACTCACAGATTCCATGAGTGCGTTAATCAGTCTACGTAATATCTTCTCAAATAATGAATATGTTCGAACAATATACGAATTGCTACATAAACTGAATAGTAATAATAAACACATAAAA
The DNA here is from genome assembly GCA_940337035.1 of Agriotes lineatus. Lineage (NCBI taxonomy): Eukaryota > Metazoa > Arthropoda > Insecta > Coleoptera > Elateridae > Agriotes > Agriotes lineatus. Next base: position 87,275,290 of record OW679194.1, on the reverse strand, counting down.
TTTCTTTGGATACCATCTCATGTAAGCATCAAGGGGAATGAAACAGTCGACCAGTTAGCAAAGGAAGCTCTTATGAAGACCGAACAGGATGATAAATGCATTACAAGGAATGATTTAAAATCAACTCTAAAGCGATCAATCAAGATGAAATGGGTTAATAGCTGGAACAGTCTATCTGAGAGGAAAAACTATTATAAACCTGCTGATCCTCTAAATTCGATCAACAACGTCAATCTAACCAGAAGAGAAGAAACAGTCCTATCAAGATTAAAAATGGGACACACTCGACTAACCCATGATTACCTACTCCGTAGAACAACTCAACCTGTTTGTGACAAGTGCAATGTTCCCTTAAGTGTTCGCCATATATTGTGTATCTGTCCCGAATACGAGCAGTGTAGATCTAATTGTGACCTTAGTCGTGATTTGGACACAGTGTTTAATTTACCTGAAAACATTATAAAATTCTTAAATGACACTAATTTATTTAAGTTAATTTAGTAAGTAAGAATGAAAGTGCTGTAAGACCAGTGTAGTTATAAAGCACTCAAATTCTAAAGAAAAAAAAAAAAAAAAATCACTTTTTAGGTTCTTAACCTCCTTGACCAAGTTTGGGATTTTTTTGAAAGCATCTCGACACTCCATACAAAAAAATATTAGTGATCGACTTTTTCAAATAACTGCTCTTACTTCCGAGCTTGCCAGACCTAAGCATATCTCCGTTGAATGAAAACAAGACATGCAGCTATCACAAAGTACATACTTTTGTTCTTCTATTATATCCACGGAACAGGTACCACATGTTTTTGCCATGTCTAACCTCACTTTTTAAATATATCAAGATAATTAATTTAAACCAAGCTTTTTATCAAAATTACGTTTAGAAGAGAAATAATCTCTCCTTTTACTGCAGTTTTATCAATGTTTAGTTTAATTATGCCCAATGATGCTTCACAAATTCACAGACTTGTATACACTGTAAAATGTAACACACTTTCTCAAGCACCATCTTGCATCTACGGTGGGAGTATATATAGTCTTGTATAAGTGCATTTTTGTTTTGGTACTCAGTTCTTTTTTTCCTATTGGCGTGATGTTGACTTGGTAATATATTTTATTAGCCTTGCAGATTCTATTTGTTATTTCTCTTTCTAATCGTCCGTTTTTACTGATCAGTGTACCTAGATATTCATAAGTATTTACTTGTTCTTGGACTTTCCCATCTACATTTATGTTTATATCCTCTCGTCTTGCATTCTCTGTTTTTGTTATATACAGTACAGCTTCGTTAATCCGGACATGCGTTAACTCGGACAGTCCAGTAATTCGGACTTTACTACAATTCGGACAGTTTTGTGTCATTTACCTCTATAATCTGGACACATTTAAAATCGTGTGAATTACGTGCCCCAACCGTCAATAAACTTCAGGGAATCCCCTAATTTTCTACTAAAACATCAAATGCCTCGCGTTTACGGTTTCTTCGTGACCCCATTCTCAGTTTGTTGACGCTAGTGAAAGTACGTACATACATTTGTAGTTTTTAGTTAAAATGAAGCGAGGCCACAAAACTCTTACTCTTAAAGAGAAGTGCAAAATTTTAGATTCTCTTGAGAGTGGGAAAAGTATTCGCTTTGTAGCCGAAATATTCACAGTGCCGAAATCAACAATATATGGCATTAAACAAAAGAAAAATAAAATTAGGCAGTTTGTTTCGACTACATTTCAAGGACCAGGTATGCATGATTTTATGAGTTATGTACAAATTAGAAAAAATAAAACAGGGCTTGTATGTAGGTTCCAAAAAAGTTATTCGTCAAGGTGATCATCCTAAGGTGGAGAAGGCTTTGTATACATGGTTCTTACAACAGAGAAACGTTCATGTACCAATTTCATCGGAAATTTTACGTGAAAAAGCCAGATTTTTTTATAGCGAAATAACTGGAAAAGATGATTTTTTAGCAAGTTCCGGTTGGTTCGATAAATTTAAAAAGAGGCATGGAATTCGATTTTTAAAAATTTGTGGGGAGAAAGTGTCTAGTGATACATGTGCGGCGGCACCATTCCAAGAGAAGTTCCTACAGTTGGTTAACAAAATGAATTTATCAGAAAGCCACGTGTATAACGCTGACGAAAGTGCTGCATTTTGGAAAACTTTACCAACTACCACTTGGGTCCATGAAAAGTTTCCAAGGATAGAATGACATTTATGTCTTGTTCAAATGCGGCAGGCACCCACAAGCTACCACTACTTGTTCCTGGCAAATCCCTCCACCCCAGATGTTTTAAAAACATTGATCTTCCTGTCGCGTATAGAGCCAGCAAGAAATGGTGGATGACCCAAACAATTTTCATGGACTGGTTTAAACAATGTTTTATTAAGCACGTAAAAAATTTTTGAGCGAGAAAGGTTTACCACAAAAAGCGCTTCTTCTAATAGATAACGCTCCCTCACACCCAGCAGAAGATGTATTAAATTTTGACCCGAATTTCAAAGTTATGTTTTTACCCCCCAACTGTACAAAATTTGATCCAAAATATTAAAGTGGTGTACAGGAAAAAATTATTGGCGAACTTAATATCTCAAGACGATGATTTAACAAGCACTTTGAAAAGCTACAATTTGAAGGAGGCTGTCATGAACTTGCATCAATCATGGAAAAGTATAACAGAAAAAAATATCAGAAAAAGTTGGACGCCACTCTGGCCAAAAGAACAATGGGATGAAGAGGATGAAATTCCTTTGGGTCAGTTGAAACAACAGTGGGAATCTGAATCTGCAAATACAGATTTAAACGCCATTACGGAAATGTTGAATTCTATTGGTCCACAAGTTAGTTCTGAGGAAGTCTTTAATTGGGCAACTGGGCAAAATGAGGAGATTGCAAATTTTACGGATCAAGATTTAATTCTGGAGGCTTCAAAAGCTGACGATAATGAGTTGAATAATATTACCGAGTCTGAATGTGAGTTTGTAGACGAATCTTGTAATAAAATCAAGCATAGGGATGTTGTTCGGTCATTTTCTCAATGCATTCAATGCGCAAAAGAAAATAACATTCCAATGCAAGATGTTCTTTTATTAAGAAGATTGAAAGGAAAGGCCAGTAGGCAATTTTTCGAAAACGCAAAGCAGCAAAAAATTAGTGTTTATTTTAAGAAAAATGATTCTGTATGAATATAGTTTTGTTATTTGTTTATAAAAACAGTTAGAATTCATTAAAAACATATTTCTTGCTTTGTGTATTTTTTTAAATATTTCCGTAATCCGTAAAATTCGCAAATCCGGACAAGAGGAAAATTTTTTCTGTCCGGATTAGCGAAGTTGTACTGTACATGATTTTACTTTTTTCTATGTTTATGGTCATTCTTTTTTGTGTTCTAAGTGGTTCTTCCATGTATCTATGTTGGCTTGAAGTTGTTGCGGATTTCTCGAAACTAGTAGAATATAATAATAATAATAATAATATGCCTTTATTAATAAAAAAAAAAAGAGAATACATACGTTAACCAAAAAAAGAATAAATACTGAGTAGGGCGAAGTTCAGCTGCAGAATGCAGAAAAAAAATTCTGCAGTTGCTCTACCACTTAACCCTATATTGAAGTGTTTAAATCCAGCTTTACATTGTGTTCCCTGCTCATATTCAAATTCAGTAAAGTTTATAAAACAAATAAAGATAGTATATTAGTTATTTTTGATCATTGCGTAGAAGATTATTGATCCGTGACCGAAAACAAGAAGTCGGAGTTAATTTGAGGTCTCGGGGCAAGCCATTATACCATTTTGCAAAATTATATACAAAACGGCGTTTTCCAAACTCAGAGCAGCATAATGGAATACTGACATTGCCCCTAAACCTCAAATTCAAGTTATGTACATCCGTACGAAATGATATCTTATTGTACAGATATGGAGGAGTTTTATACAAAATAATTTTACGATATAGACATGCACAATGTAATGATCTCCTATTGAACATATTTAACCATTTAACGTCTTTTAATTTATACGAAATTTTATTATATTTTCTTATACCAAAGATAAGACGTAAGCACGCATTTTGTAGTTTTTGCAACCTGGCTTTGTCCTGTGCATCAAGACATGGTCCATACACTACATCGCCATAATCAACCTGAGATAAAACTAGATTATTACATAAAATGGTTTTGACTTGTGTGTTAAATAGATGACGATTTACAAAAATTGATTTTAAATTACAATATGCTCTTTGCAATACATTTTGATATATGTTTTTTGAAACGTAATGTTGAGTCAAGAATGACACCTAGGTTTCTAACACTGTCAACAACAGGTATTGGATTATTATTTATTTTAAAAATCATTTGGTTTTTTGCTATTTCTATTTGAGCCTTTTTACCAAAAAATATGACCGCCGACTTGTCCCCGTTAAGCTTAAGTGCATGTTGATGCGAAATGGTAGCTAGCTTTTCCAGATCTTCATTTATACGCTTATTTGCAGTATTAATGTCTTGAATATTAAAAGAAAGATAGATCTGCGAGTCATCAGCGTAAAAATGAGATGCACAAAAGTTTAACGTAGATGGGAAGTGTGAGATATAGATTGTAAATAGAAGAGGCCCAAGAATAGATCCTTGTGGAACGCCTGTTGTATTGCTCGAAAATATTATCCGCGTAGAGTAAATCTTGTGTGTATATAGGGTTTAGGTTGTAATATCCTATTCCAGTTTTCCTTAGTTCGTTTTTGCAATTCTTGTAGATGTAGTCCATATACAGTGTGTCCCCGGATAGGTGAAACGATTCTTGTGAAAGGTAAAAAATTCTCGATTTAAATTTTCATTTTTTGAGGGTCAGCCCTGCTTGATTAAAGGCGAATTTCTAACATCATTTCAGTTTTGAAAAATCAAGTATGCCTTGGAAATGTTCAAAAATCCTATTTTTCTGTAAGGTAAAGTACCCTTTATGTGGCAAATACGACAAAAAGTTATAAAGAAAGGTTGTTTAGAATCACCATCTAGGCCCCTATACCAAATTTCAAAATCCGCGGCCAATTCTCAGTAAGTTAAATACTTAAATATTTAAATATTATATTGCAATTACAGAGAAGTCATATTACCTACCCACCAGGGCGAAAGAGATGATGGAGTTATGGATAGAAGAAAATTTAAATCACCCTTACCCTAATAAAAAAGAGAAACAACAATTTCTGCAATACAATGTATCAATGCAGCAAGTCACAGACTGGTTTAAAAATCGGAGAAGAAAGATCAAGTAAGTTCATTTATTTAGTATAATATACTAATACATAGAATAACTATTATTATATCTTAACTTATTTATCATTAATAACATTAATAGTAATGTTTCACAAAGCTGCTTAATAGCTATTTAAGTAACAAGGAATGTAAGGACCTATTAACATTTGAGGTAGGCAAGTACAACCCAAGACGAAGTCGCGGCTTGTTGCCTGCCGAAAATGTTAATAGGCGATACATTCCGAGTTATCTTATTATATTTTTCCCGCTGCTTATCGAAATTTTCCTAGATTTTTGAAAAAATCATTTGGTTTGTCACCTGTCACCAGGATTAGTTTTCGTGAATCGTGTTACCTGTGAGTGTCACATGTCACATAAACACTTGCAATTTATAAACAAAACGTCTGAATCTGCATCTTGCTTTGCTAATTTTATTATCCTAGGAACTTAATAATAATATTAAGTTCCGTTGTCAAGAAAAATCAGCAAACAAATATAATCACCGACTTACACGTTTTGTTACTAAGGCTGTATCACTGACTTACATGATCAGCAGCGGGAAAATATTTTTTAAAACTAGAAATGTTTGTCATTTTTTTTTACCTCTTGAGGAAGCGAATTATAGACTTTTAGGCTCTTGTAATTCAGAGAATTTTGTGTATTCGCTTTATTTACTTTAGGCAGCCTAAAATCAAATCGATTCCTTGTTTTATATTGATGAACGTCGGCATTTAGTATCAAATGATCCGACATATAATTTAGAAATAAATTATTAACTTAGCTTTGTAAATCAAAACCACTGTATTAAAATAAATACGTTGTTTGATACTTGGCCACTGTAACATATTTAGCGTTAACTTAATATTCGTATATTTAGAACATCGTAAAATATTTCGCATCGCTCTGTTTTGTTGTTTTTGCAACCTTTGCAAATCCGCTTCGTGAACAAGAAAGAGGATACTTGCACAGTAATCAAAGTGTGGCGCAATAATGGTTTTATAGACTAGAATTCTAGCATTAATACTTAGTTTACTAGCTATCCTTGCTAAAAATCCAATTTTTTAGCAACTTTCTTAATGATAAAATTTATATAACTACGAAAAGTAAGTCTATTATCTATAATAACTCCCAGATATTTAATTTCAGGCACTTGTTCTATTTCTAGACCGTCTATTTTTACTTTGTTTTGGTAATATTTAATTTTAGTTTATTGATTTGTAACCACTGTGATATTTTGGTGGGTGGTTAAGGTGTTTGTTAGAAATTACACACACGAATAGCTACACCACTTTTAATATTCTTTATTTAACGCAACGGATTACAGACATAAAATTAAATGTGCTGATTAGCTACTATACTATTACAAGTGTGGATCGAAGAGGTCTTGTTAATCAGCATACATATGAACGTTTGTGGATCTGACACTTGGCTCGTGAAACACCCAAAGTGAATGCTTCAGTAAGTATGAGATTAATGCTAAACACGTGGGAATCTGACCCGTGTGTGTGCCCGACGACCAAAGTGGTTGCTGGGCTAAGACCTAGTACGCAATGCCTCCTTAAGCTCCTCGCTTCCGTATATATACAATGTTCATACAATTACATAAGATTTCCTATTCTAATCATAATAATGGCATTGTATCTATTGGGCGAAGGGCCGACACACTTTCACTAGCGCGCACAAGGGTTGGAGTTTTTATGAGTTTATGACACCACTTGAAATTTGCTCTCGATTTTTACAGCTGCAGTTTCGTATTGTGACTTCACTTTCGCTTCTGATTTAGAAAAGTGTATTTTAAGAAACCCTTTTAGTTCGAGGGACGTCGAATAATTTCTCTCCATTGAATTCCGCGCACAAATTACCTTTTTTAACTGCGTGCATCCGTTTGCTCGAAAATTTTCTAATGGTACTTAAGCTGACTGCTTGCATTTCACAAATATTTATTGCGGACTGGCACTGTTTATTTTATAGGCGAGCTTCCTTTCTTTGGAATTCTTACGCTAACTGTTGACAACGAGTTATTGCGATTTATGGCTCCACTACAATATCATCTCAAGATCTGTATTTATTTTGTGGACGGCATCAGTAGTATTTTCCGCAGTTACCCAAACTAATGTGTCGTCAGCAAACAAATTTAGCGAGCAGTGTTTGATATTTATTTCCAGATCATTGATGTACAGTAGAAATAGCAATGGACCTAATACAGATCCCTGAGGAACCCCCAATGTGTTAAGAATTTCCGTCGATTCCTCTTCATTATACACAGTTGTTTGGGTTCGCGAAGATAGATAACTCTCCAACCATTGTTTCTCGATTCCCTGTATTCCATATTTGTCCAGTTTTGTAATCAATTTTTTCTTATCGATTGTTCAAAAGCACGCTTATGATCTAGAAACACGCCCACTACACTTTTCTGTTGATCAAGTTCACTTTTCCAATTCGCTAAAACCATTGAATAAACAACTTTGACAAGAAGCGCAAGGCCTGTATACTTAAACGTTCCATATTGCTGTTTCATCGGTAGTCTCGCTCGTGATGCTGCCCGCACCCCGCGACCCATAAACTCAACCAGTTTTCTTTGACTGTTCTGTGGCGACATCAAATCGTTTACGGGCGTTCCTAAAAACTGATGTCGTTTGCGCTGTTTAAAAATGTGTTGCCATTCTTATCAGTTAATTTACAGCGTATCGGCTTACGTTTTAATAACTCTGCTTTTAGCTTTCACAATAGTCAGCTTTACCTCTATAATCATTTCCAACATTAATCCAGCCGATAATTTGAGCATGATGTATCTCAAATTCAATAAAAACGCCAGTTAAAATAAAAGGCAAATATTGTTTATTAGTAGAACTGTTGCACATACATTATTAAATAGTTACACAGTTATAATAAGTATATTAACAGCAACAATACATTTTTACTTATCTTATTTTGGGAATAAATTGCAGTGTTGTGGTTCTTTAATTAAAAATCAGATAATAGTTGCGGCTGCCCCAACATGCACAATTTATTGTTGCCGTGGAATTTTGCTTTCTTTCAGCATACCTAAACTGGGTTTTTACGAGTAGCATTACTAATAATGTGTCAATTCAGCAATCATAATATGAAGACATCAATTATGGCTGTTCATTTTAATTTAATAAAAAATATTTTGGGATATACATAAGGCAGCCATTTTATAAACAAAAAACGACGTGTTTAATCCAAATGTAAGAAATTGTAAATATATTTCGATCCGTTAGATCTTCATCGGTACAAAAAATATATACAGGGCGTTTCAAAAATTAACGTAATCCTTTTAAGGGCGTGTTCCTCTCATGAAATATGTATGTTAATAAATAACTTAATGATAAAAATAATATCTCAAAGGAAAATACAAAACTTCAATAACCAAGAATGGAATTGTATTGGGGCAAATAAATGCAAAACAAATCCAAGACACTCAATTCCTGAATTTGTTCCACAAATACTTACCCTCAAAACTACTCCACTATTTCCAATTCACAAGAAAAATGATCAATCAAATAAATTATGATATACAGGGTGATTCATAATGAGGGTAAAAATTTTTAAATGAAGCTTCCTCAGGTCAAAACAAAACAATTGGCCTCATATACCTTAGTACCAAAACGCTTCGTTATGGAGATACAGGGTGTTGAAAATTTGAAAAAAATATCGTTTTTTTCATTTATTCGGAAATGATTGGGAATTAAATTTTAAAATTTAAGCAATACGTATGTATGTTCATGTGGCATAAGTAGACCATATTAGTCAGTTTTGTCCTTCTCCAGTGGCGTAGCTACAGGGGTGTATGTGGATATTTCGGGAGAAAAAAAATGGTACGCCACTGTTTTTTAAAATTTCTGATACAATTTTCAAAATGCTCAACTAATTTACTGTTGAAAAGGTCTCTTGTGTTTTTTTCCTACCGTTAACCGTTTTCGTGTATATCACTCTTCAAAGATGAAAAACGCGACTAAAAAGTCAAAACAATCCAGTACATGTAAACATAATGGAAGTTTTTTTACATTCACTATGAATCGCCCTGTATAATATTTCTAATTTTTTTATTAAAGAAATCATAATATTTCACACTTATCTTAATTAAAATAATTGATAAACGAGCTCAGCAGCAAATTCAAAATTAGTGACTTTTTGGCAGATTGTTAATAAGCCTTGAAAAAATTACAGCTTTTGCTAAGATTGCTAAATCGTTAAATATTACCGTGCATTTTAGGATAATATTCGTATTTTTCTGTGCGGTTTAACAGTATCATTTGTGGAGGATCGTTTACATGCTTTGCTATATTTTTTACTTTCCCATTTTAAGTGACGAAAAATTTTCATTTTTATACATAAATTTATAATATAATCAGTGTGCGATGCACATGGAAGGTGTTCGTCAAGCAAAAACCAATCAAAATTGGTTTTTAAACCCTTCACTATATCTTCTTTTATATTTTTGGTTACGTTTATACTACATTTATGTTTATCAAACGCTATATTAAATTGTACTAACAGAAACGATATCACCTCGGCAAATTCATCGCACGGTCTTTTTAAAAATTTTATGTTTCTTTCACAAGAATAGTCTTTCGACAATAAAAACAATTCATTTTCGTTTACTAACGCACTTTCACTTTTTGTTAAATTGTTGGAGCAAATTTCGCAATGAAATTTTGTTTCAAGTTTGTATGCTAAATAACCAGCCACATAATTGTTGGAAATTTTTTCAAGGGTGTTGTCTGTTATACAAACAATATTTTCAGAATCGTTATTGGCATCATTTCCTTCGTGTACAAATTCTTCGACAATTTCAGTGGACTCACTAAAATTATTTTCTATATTTACGCCATCGGCGTTTTGGCCATCTTCAATGAACTGGGGGTCGATATCTAAAGTTTCGATATCTTCAACAACTTCGCAATTTCCTGTGTCAACAGACATTTGTAGTCTTATATTCATATTATGGTCCGGTCCTGGAATATAGGCGAGTGATACAGGTGAAACCGCTCTCCGCGAATAAATTACAAATTTACGTGATTTAGTGCAAATATTTCCATAAAAGTGTGTAACAACAGTAAATCAGGGACGGAGCTAACAAAGCAAGCAGGAAATAAGGTAGGAATAGTGAACAAATAGGCAGAAACAACCCAAACAATTCAGTAAGATTTTGACGGCGGCGGATCCGATAAGGGCGGGGTCATCGACGGGTTGACCGGGACCTGCGCTCTTTACGCGGCTCTGCAGCTGTCGGTGACGTCACGTAGTAAACAATGCGCAGGGGCGTCCTCGGAATTTTTGAAGCAACGGAGGAGTGAGCGCCTGTCATGGGGGAGGAAGAGGAAGACAAAGAAATCACACTAGCAGACATCATGAAGCAATTGGTTAACATGGAAAGAAAAATCGACGAATCAAACAAGATCGTTAAACAACAAGCAGCCAAAATAAAAAACCTAGAAGAAAATATAATCAACCAAGCAGCGAGAATTGAACTATTGGAAAACGAAACAAAAAAAAGGAACCTAATAATCTTCGGCATCCAAGAAGAATATGGAGAAGACACTAAAACACTAAAAGAAAAATTTCTAAGAGAAGTAGCAAGAAAAATAGGAGTATTAATCGCAGACGGGGAAATAGCCTTCATAAACAGACTAGAAAGGCATAAAGGAAGGGAAAGCAGACCAATCAAGGTTGGACTCACAACAAAAATGAAAAAACTGGAAATTCTACGTAGCTTAAAGGGACTAAAGGGAACGAAAATATGAGTAAGCGAAGACCTGGATAAAAAGACTAGGGAAACGAAGAAACAATTATTACCACATATGAGAGAAGCCAGGAACAAGGGAATGAATGCGACAATCATAAGAGACAAGTTAATAATAAATGGAGTAGAGTGAAGGATCGATGACCTAGAGAAACACAATAAAGTAACAAAGGAAACGGAAAAAATTACGGAACCAGAAAACAACAACGAAGAAAGGATGAAAAGAGGCAGGTCCACGGATGGAGAAGGAGGAAAATCCCCTCAAGGAACAATCCCAAAAAAGAAAAACTGGGAACAAACGATACTTACACCCTTCAGAAAAGCAAAGCCAGGGAAGGAGGAGGAAGAATTGAATAAAACCCTCGGGAACTTCATGCAGACAACACAGCACCATCATACCCCAAAAAAGTAGATGTAAACCAAAACCGGACGGAACCAACAACGAATGGCAATGGAAATGGACAAGAGAGAATAAATTTTAGGCAAAATCAGGAAAACAGAGATAAAGGGAGAACAGTACAGGAAATAGACAGAAACATAGGAATAGGGATTTGGAACATAAACACTTTGACAGGTAAAGACATGGAGTTAGTGGAAGAGATGGATAATAATAAAATTCAGATACTCGGGATAAGCGAAACGAAGAAAAAAGGAGAGGGGACCCTTAGGATCACAAATAAACATATAATGTACTACTCAGGAGTAAAGGCTGAAAGTAGAGCAAATGAAGGAGTAGGAATAATAATGACAAATGACATCCACAAACAAGTATTAAAATATAAAGCAGTCAATTCTAGAATTATGACGATAACAATGAAATTAGGACAAGTAATCAATATAATACAAATCTACGGACCAGTAGAGGGTACACCAGAGGAAGAAGTAGCAGATTTCTATAGAACACTTCAAGAGGTACTAGACGAAGTGAGAGAGGAAACAGAAACATCCATCATAATGGGAGACTGGAACGCAAGAGTAGGAAGAGACCAAAACAGAGGAATGGGCTGTATGGGAAATCAAGGAGAACAAGTGTTAAATAGGAATGGTATAAAAATGATCGAATTCTGCCAAAATAATGACCTAATAATAGGCAACACGATGTGGAAACAAAAAGAAGAGGATAAATACACTTTCGTTGCAGAAGAACGGAAGGCAAAAAGTTTAATAGACTATATAGTACACACAAGAAGCCTCAACGAGGTAATTCAAAACATAGAAACAAGAAGGGAGGCAGAAATAGGCTCAAATCACAGACTGGTCGTGGCTCAACTCCGAGCTAGAATAAACAAAACGGAAGAAATAAGCTATAGCAGGATAGCAACATACAAACTAAAAATACTAGAAAACCAGTTGAAGTACCAGAAGAGGACTAACACCCTATTTAGCAGCAGAAAAAACGAAGGGCAGGAAGAGGACCTAGAGACTAAATGGACAATATTCAGGGAAACTACCTTAAAAGCAGCAGAAGAAATATGCGGCAGAAGAAAACACAGCAAACATTTAAAGAGAACAAAATGGTGGAATGGAGCAATAAAAGGACTAGTAAAGGCTAAGAAACAATCATGGAAGAAATACCTGAAATCAAAAACAACTGAAGATAGAGAAAATTACAATGAGAAGAGAAACAAAGTAAAGAGAGCAATCAAAGAAGCGAAAAAGAAAAGCTGGAGAGAATTCGGGGAAGAAATTAATGACAATTACAAAGTAGATACAAAGAAATTCTGGACAACCGTAAAAAGACTAAGAGGTTCAAATTGCAAAGAAATAAAAGCCATAAGGAATAAACACAACGAACTCAAAGTGGAAACAAAGGAAATTATGGAAACCTGGAAAGAGTTCTACGTGGAAAAATTTGGGAACGCAATAAGGGAAGAATGGGAGGAAAATGTAGACGCAATAGAAATACAAGAAATAACAAAAGAAGAACTACAGGAAGCAATCCAACATTTAAAATCTGGGAAAGCAAGTGGAGAGGATGAGATAGCCCCAGAAATGATAAAATGGCTGGGAGACGAAGGAAAGGAATGGTTATGGGAATTATTGAACGAAGTGTGGAAACAGGAAAGAATCCCTAGAGATTGGGAAACCAATCTAATCTTGCCGATACATAAAAAAGGAGAAACAGCGAAATGCGAGAATTACAGAGCCATCTGCCTAGCCCAAACTACTCCCAAACTATTTACAAGAATCCTGGAGAAAAGATTAAGAGCTTACGTAGAACCCAAGCTAGAAGAGGAGCAAACAGCTTTTAGACCGGGAAGACAAACGAACGAAAATATATACATCCTAAGAACCTTAATACAAAACACAATAGAAGAAGGGAAAGAACTGTACATAACCTTTATTGATCTAAGAGCGGCATTTGATACGGTAAACAGACAAGCCCTATGGAGTGCTCTAGCCGAGTTAGAAGTGCCAAGACAACTTATTCGCATAATTAGAAATACGATCAGCACAGTGAAAGGCAAAGTGCAAATAGCAGGTCATCGGTCAGAAGAGTTCGAAATAAAAAGAGGAATTAAACAAGGGGACAGTCTAAGCCCACTGTTATTTGTGATTATAATGGACAAAATATTAAAACAAATCAAGACTAAAGCAGAACTAAATACCGTGATAGGATTTAATAACCTAAACCCCATATCAATAAGCAGTCTGATGTACGCGGACGACGTGGTATTAATTGCTGACTCCAGAAGAAAAATGCAGGACCTATTAGACAACTGGATTAGAGAAATTGAAAATATGAAGATGGAAATTAACTCAAGCAAGACAAAAGTGATGATTATAAACGAAAAGGGAGAAAACATTAACAGGGAGATCATATGCAAGAACGCAGCACTAGAAAGGGTAACAACTTTTGAATATCTAGGGACAATCCTAACAAATGATGGAAAAATCGACGCAGAATTAGCTAACAGAGCAAACAAATCTACGAGACTATATTACACGCTGAATAATACAATGTTAGGCCACAAGCAAATAGAAACAGAAGTGAAACTAAAAATCCACAACACAATAACTGTACCCATAATTACATATGCTGCAGAGAACTGGACCTGGCAGAAAAAACACGAAAGTAAGATAAATGCGATGGAAATGAAACACCTGAGGAAGATCATAGGGATAACGAAATGGGACCACGCCAGAAATGAGTACATTAGGGAAGCTTTACAACAACCACCAATACTAGAAAAAATTAATGAAAAACAGCTGAATTGGTACGGGCATATCACAAGAATGAACAGAGAGAGACTAACAAAAAAGATAATGGAAATGGGAAAACCGATCAGAGGCAGAAGAGGGAGACCACGTAGAAGATGGATGGGTCAGATAGAGGAAATAGGGAGATCAAAGGGAAAAACCAAAGCAGAGATGAAAATTTTAGCAAGAGATACGAAAGCATGGATGAAATGGGTAAAAGAGGACCGGGACTCCCAATCCGACGCCTGAGAGGGCAGAAGGAGCCGTGAAAGAAGAAGAAGAAGAGATATTCATATTATACTGCATGACTATGCGACATTGACGAACTGTAGGGAACGGATTATATCCTCCTCTGTTTCTTACAACCGAAAAGAAATTTTCTAAAGGATCTTGATTTAAAAATCCTGTTAATAAATATTTTACATCTAAAAGTTTCAAATGATTCCAAAGCGAAAGGATTGATGTTAATGTCCACTCAAAGCCATTTAAACAAAATATGTTATTTCGCTTTTTGTTTCCTTCGAAGACTTCTATGTTTTGAAAGTACTGAATACCATTCTGTAATACTTCCTCAGTCTTGTTTTGGTATATGGATAATGGACGTCTGTAAGGATCGGGGTTGTTTTTTGTATGATTAACTTGAAAAGAGGCTTCCACGAATGGAGCCCCCAATTAATCCGCTGCGAATTCCGGTTCAATGGGATTGCCGGGAACTGCCATTTAATAACCCTGACTTGGGTTCAGTTATTTGTTGGAGTGAAACAAGACTTAACAAACACGAGTATATTGAGTAACAACGATTACAAACGTCACTGATGGACCGATGGTTTTTTACAATAGCTTCAACTGTTGCGACACGCTTGGATTGGCCACGCGAAAATAGGGAATTGCGCGTAACCGTCACACATAACCACCTGGAACCGTCTTTTCCAGGGAGCTAGACCGACCGCAAACCAGCACAAAGCATAGCTGAACTTGCTTACTCGAAATTCTGAATCTAACTAACGCTGAATTGACAAAGATCTCAACTCGCAAATTCAACAAGGAGGGGAAGGCTCAAACACTATTGGCTGAGGCGATCCTGCGTAGCCAATCGGAGCGTCGCACGTTGTTTGAGAATAACGGCTTATTCTAAGAATCTTAATGCTAAGCTCTCTCAATGAGGCATTGTATTGAACGAAATCCATAAACACATGAATCCCAAATACGCTAAGTCGGCTTAAGTCCTATTAGAAAATGTATCCATCCGCTTAAAAGCCATTAAGGGAAGCTTACAAATTCCTTTCCAATATTAACAGAGGCAAACAAATACGGCAAGATGCAAATTTGACTTTACCACGACCTTTGAATGAGATAGAACAGTTATGACTTGAATTACATGATTAATTATAATCAAAAAGGTTTTGATGCACGCATCTGTGTGAATCAAACAGGGGTCATGTAATATTCTACTATTTAGAGCATCAAAAATATTATTAATGCTCTCCACAAAATCTGCTGTATCAAATGCCGTGCTACTCTTACACTGGTTGGTTCTTGCTGCTGTTGTAATTGCAGCTGAAACAGTATGGGAAAATATTTGAACAGCATATTTTACGCGCATTTTTTGAAAATTTGTAGGAGCAATGTGGTTAGATGTTATCTTTAACATAGCTCTAGTAGTACTGCTCTGTTGATCAAGATCATACGTTGTTGTTATGTCGGTCCAAGCCACGTTTTTTTTATTGACTACGAATTGAAGTTTAGGATTCATAAAATTGTTCCTCAGACTTTTTATTAGATGCGGTGCATTGAAACAGGTAAATATCTTCTGGCCTTCTATTTCTACTATAGGTTGCTCCTTAGTAGCTCCTAACAATGCTAAAGCACTTCGATTGTTCGATCCCTGATCGCATACCAACACCATGGGATTAAAGGACATTTCCTTAAGTTTAGTAATTACACGCGGAATTATTTGAACTAACCAAGTACTTTTTACGGGCCCATCAGAAACAAAATAGCCAAGAGGAATTTTCCAATTATGGAGCAGACCGCGAATAAAGAATACTAAAGCAGTATTTGCCAACTTTGACTCTCTTCCCAAAAATGCTAAATCTTGGTAGCCTTCAATCATGTCTTGCGATTGGTTAAATTCTAACTTTCTCTTTAATGATATTTCGTCACAAAGTACTACACACATTTTTTCTCTGTCTGACATTGATTGTGCTTTTAGAGCTAGTTTTTTTGTCAAATTCGTGTTAATTCCTGTTCTTAAGTTTATTACTTTTAACCACGACTGAATAGTTCTAATCGATGGCAATGTAAATTTTAGATTATAAAGCATGTATTTATAATTTCCGGGTGATTTATAATGCAAAGATAACGCCAAATCTTTTTCCGATTTTGACCATCTGGTCCCTTTCTTGTGAAATAACTGCATATTGAGAAATACTTTAACATGTTGACTTTTGTTAGTTAACAAATTGTTGACAACTGCAAAATTGGAAAAGGAATTTTTCTTTCTTTTCAATCTATAACTCTGCGACTGTTTTACTTTTAGTTTCTTTTTTAGACCTTTAACCTTACATGAAAGTACTGTACATTTCCGTTTCAATTTTGCTTTGGTGGGTGTATCCATTACCATAATGCGCCCACTTAATATTGAATCACAACTTTCTGACCTGGCAAAACTTGAAACTCTTGGTAAGTTGTTGTTAATTAGATTTATAGTTTGATATTCATCATCTGAATTGGCAACAGGGGAATGGCTGCGTTTTCTGGTGTAGGTTTTTATCGGTTGACTGGTACTTGGTTTGGCAATCTTGAAATCTCTTTCTGGAGTAGTTGGTTCTACAAATAACTTCTCTCTACCTGAAATACGTAAATATTATTGGTAATAACGTAATAATTGAAATAGCGGTTCTTGTAATACACAGGGTGAGGCGTCTCTTACAATACCCCTTTTTTCCTTTACGGAAAAAATTATCAATCCGATTCCTGAATTACTTATTTTAAAACTAAATTGACAATAGAGAAAAAACCTCAGCCGTCCCCTTGATTGATTAATTTTAGGTCTAATAAATCTCATTAGAAACTTACCTTCTTTCAGCGTGTCTTCAATAAATGGAATAGGTACAGCAGTTTTTGTTAACAATTTGCGTTTGTTGTTCATTCGAATGTCAGTAGGTAGGAAGTGTGCTTCACAAATTAATTTATTTTTTAAATTGCTTACATCCATAACCGCAATTTCAATATTCCCACAATTTCTTTTCCACTCCTCAGCTAGTCCCGTGTTATTTACAGGAAATTTAAAAAAGCTAATGTTTTTATGCTGTTTATTGTTCTTGAAACAGTTTTGGTAAACACAAATATGCACCGCAGTTACACTCATTTTCAAGTTAATCCACTTGACCCACTTAAACCTAGCGTAAACTGTAGTACATGCGACAGAGCAATGTGAACGCTTCAGCGGGTTGCGACTGACTGAAAAATCTCGATACCTGTACCTAGTGGCGCCCTCAGAGTTTCGAAACCCAGTTTGGCTACGATTTTCCATATGCGTTTGCGCTTTTTGTCAAAGTTGTTTATTCAATGCTAAAACTATATTTAATGCCGTTTCACACGAGTGCTTGCTTCGGAATCCGGATTGTCTGCCACTTATAACTTATTTGCTTCGGTAAACTCCTGCAATTGGTCTTTGACAATTATTTCTAAAATTTGTTCGTACACTGGCAACGTATTAATTGGTTTAAATTCTTCACATTTCTTTGTACCCACAATTTTTCCAATAGGAATTACTTTGGATTTCTTCCAGGATTCTGGGAAAATTCCACTCTTTAACGACTCATTTATTAATTTTACCAGAGGATTTCCTATAATTGGCAATGCATCTCTTAGACCCTGAATAGAAATGCCATCTGTGCAACCTTTTCTTTTTATGCTCGTTATTGTTTTCTCAAGGTCGATTAAAGAAATCTTACATTTAAAGATGTTAACAGGATCAGGCATGAATGCCTCTTCAAAATCGGTGTTTGGAATATCACAATTTATGTCGACAATACTATTTATGAAGTATTGGTTAAAATTTTCAGCTATCTCTTTGGAATCGGTTACTTCTACTCCTTGGAATACAATGTTTTTCGGTTTAAATTCTGCTTTCGGTTTTTACTTCCTTTTACAACAAATGAAGTATTGGATTCAGCCCAAAAATTTGAAATTGAGTTTTCAACAGATCTTCACGTTTTAGAGTCCCCTGAACCCAAAAAACGTGTTTTTGTTCATTGGTCTGTATGTGTGTGTGTCTGTGAACAGAATATCTCAAAAACGAAAAGAGGTATGGCGTTGAAACTTCATATATAAGTTTTGTGTACTATCCAGATGCGACAGCAAGCTTTTGAAGAAAATCACATAACCGGAAGTAGGTGTTTTTAGGATTTTTTCAAAAACGGCTGTAACTCCACATTTCTACTACATTTTTAATGTGTATTCATGTGAGATAGGTGATTTTCCAGTTGAATACTTCTAAAATGGGTTTCTTTTGGTTTTTCTATTTTTTTTTATTAACTCCTATTTTAAATAGAACACCCGGTATATTATTACATTTTTCGAATTCAGCTTAGAATTCTAGAGAAAATTTGTCTCTTCACCTAACGCTCTATTTTGTACCGTTTTTGTAGTTTGTAATTTTTGAAAATTTTTGACAAATGCTTAAAAATTAAAAATCAACCTTTTGGCTAATTATAAGATCACTGTAAAAGGAAGTTGAGTGCGTGTATCACACCAGATTTTTTTTCTCCAATGTGATGTTTTTTGTGAATTTGATTGTTACCTCGCCTTCAGCGTTTCAACTTAACCTCAATTTTATTTTTAAGAATGACTCTTAGTGCCAACTAGTGATGGGAACAATCGAATCGTTTTGACTATTGAATAATTGCCGAATGAAAGGTTCAAACAATCGAATGAATCGTTCATTAAAACTATCGAATACTTTTGTTTAAAGGGTTTTATAAGCTACAGGCGAAAACTAATTTGTTTAAAGCTTTGGGAATTAAAAATGAACTGATTTTTATTTTTTGTGAGACTTTTATCATTGCATTGATTTTTTTATGTGTGATATTTTTCTGCACAGCGTTATTACCGAATAAAAAATTATGAGATTATTATTGATATATAGGTACCACTATTTTGTATACGGGTAAAATTTTATGACCTAATTTTTCTGAAACCAAATTTAGAGCAGTATAATAATTACCCCGACTTTTCTGTGGTTCTAGAATTCACTGGTACTCTTCCGGCGCTTCCGAGTCGTGCCTAAAAAAGCAATAAATACATCGTAGATCGTCTAGACACTTCCGCTCTCGGCCGCCGCTGAATAAGCATTTCTCGGTTCCAAAAAGTGTTGCTTGATTGGGACCATGGGCGTTTTCGTAGGGGTGTCACTTGTTGACTAATTTTATTAATTATTATTTTGGTAACTTGGAAATAAAGGCCGTAAGTGGCCCAAATAAGCAGAGAGGGACTTAAGAGATTAGAGCAGGACCGGACTGGTCGAAAAACGACACTCGGTCGGAAATGGCTCGCATGACATTTCTAAATAACTACCGCTACCCCTACGGAAACGCCCATGGTCCCAATCAAGCAACACTTTCTGGAACTGAGAAATGATGTATTTATTGCTTTTTTAGGCACGACTCGGAAGCGCCGGAAGAGTACCAGTGGATTCCAGAAGAACAGCAAACAATATAAATACTAGATGCCGGATCAGCGGAGTTCAGTTCGAATTCGAGTTATCAATAATTATTGTATTAATATATATTAATTATACAGCAAACTGTTCAAATAAATAAACGTTACATTACCATAATTAACATATTTGTTGTCTAAAATGTGTTCAAGAATCAAGCGGTCAATAGTGTGGGAACATTTTGATAAAAGCATAGACAAAAAAACTGTTACGTGTAAAATGTGCAAAAAAACATTGAAATTTTCTGGAAATACGTCAAATTTAAACGATCGCCTAAGAAGAAAACATCCTCATGCCCTAATTATTGACGGTCCACTAGCTGAATCTGACGATCCACCTGCTGAACCATTAACTTCAACTGCTAATTTGGTACAACCACCAAGTACAAGTTTGCTTCCCGAGTCGACCGATCCAAAGATATCTTCTGGGTCTGGGACATCTACAGCTTCACGATTTCATCCACCTGCCAAACGATCACGTCAATTAAGACTCTTCGGGTCTACTAAAAATCCCAATGAAATAACGGCAGAGGAGAAAAGTGCAATTGATAGAATTCTAATGGAAATGATAGCTAAAGATTATCAATCACTATCAGTTGTGGACAATGCCGGTTTCATCAAATACACAAAAAAGCTGCAATCGTTATATGCTCTTCCATCAAGAAAAACGCTTACAAATGTCCTACTTCCAATGGTTTACAAGGAGGAAGCGGAGAGAAGTAAGACTCATTTGAAAAGTGTTTTGCATGTATCAGTTACGACAGATATATGGACCTCATATAGCAATAAATCATATATCACTGTTACAACACATTATATACATGATGGGAAGCTCTGCAGTTCAGTTTTGGAAACTTCTGAGATAATTGAACGGCACACCAGTGAAAATATCGCAAAAACATTGTCGTCGATCTTCACAAAATGGAATATTTTAGAGAAAATTGTGACAGTAGTGCCAATATAAAAACGCTATTAATGAATATTTAAAGAAACACCATCATCCATGTGTGGCACACACATTAAACCTAAGTGTTTGTTTGTTTGTTATTGGACAAGGTCTAGGCATGCAGAGTACTAGGTACCTTAGACACCGACTGCTACGGTCATATGGTCAAAGTCCTACTTAGAATTTTGTCGATACTAAGGAGTTTCGACCCTAGCAAGGGATCTTTTACATGCTACACATCGTAGTAACATGGGGCCCACGGCTTTACATCACTTCCGAATGATGGCATTCTGTAGAGGCTTTCATCTGCATTTTTTTATTTTTGAAAGCCGCACCGGGACCGGGAATCAAACTCGCGACCCTACGATCAGTAGCCAGGATGCTTACCACTGAGCTACCGACCCCGGCGAAACCTAAGTGTCACTGAATCATTAAACAAAAATGATGAGTTAATGAACTTAAACAAAAGGTGCAGATTAATTGTCGGACACTTTAAACATAGTGTTCTTGCATCCCAAAAGCTGCGAGACATGCAATTGCAGATGCAGCTACCTGAACTTAAAGTAAAACAAGATGTGGAATTCAGTATTAAATATGTTAGAAAGATTTGTTGAAATTAAAAACCCCTTGAGTGCAGTTATGAGTTCTCTTCCAAATGCTCCAGAACACAGCCACCTACAGTTTCAAGCCGGAGCGTAAAATGTTGCAACGTCGCCGTACTGATAAATAGGAGGCCTGACCGGCAAACTACAAGCATTCGTCTCCGTCCGTGCTCGCCCGAATACTTACCTACCTTATGTTTGAATTTGAGATTTTTTACCATCATTTATTATTATCAGTATCTTGAAATAGGTTAAATTAAACAGTTTCTTTAGATTTTTTAAATTTTCCAGCTTATAGGTAGCTAATCATCCATAATAAACCAACTTCGTATTAAGAATATTTATTTTTTATCGAAAGTTAAAATTAGTCTTGAATAACATAACACAGTAGTATCTATCATAGTTCATACAGTAATGCCTAACATTACAATTCTAAAGAAAATGATTTTTAAACTAACTAAGCGTAGCCGAGCATAGCCATCTACACTAATTTATTTATTAAATGTACTAATTTTACGGCTATTACCAGCATTTTTCTTTTCAACGATGACATTGTTCTTTTGCTTGCTGTAATTATTTAACAAAATATTTGATATTGTTGATAACATTGTATTCAACACTATGTCACATTTTACTGAACAAATGCAGGCATCTGTAAACCAGAAATTATGATCCGGAGTAGTAGAGATAATTTTTTTCGTCAAATTAATAATTAGCGCTTTCGGATATGGATGACTCAAAAATTTTCTTTCGTAAGAGTCTGAAATTAAGCTCTGAAATAGCGATATCGTTATTTTACATATTTCTATCGCAAGATTTGACGGAACAGTAAGACCCCCCCTCTGAAGTATATTAAAATACGAATCTTCAGCTTGATTCTCATTAATCAGTAGCGTGTAACAATCCAAACAAAATTTTTTATTTCTTTTTATTTTATGAATGACATAACCACTAACATATATAACTGCGGACATATGCGATTTTATATTATTAACATTAAAATTATCGCTCAATAAATCATAAAATTCGGCATCTCTTCCTTCATCATAGTTTAATGCAACAACTTGATCGGTGGCGTTTTCTAAAATAGTTGCATTAAATTTGATTAGACCATACCGCGAGGAGTGTAAATTTAAAACACTTCGAATTCGTATCTTTTTTTCAGATTCTAAAATCTGGTTGACTGTTACGTTATAGCTACAACCAGACAGTTGTCTGTACCTACCGAAACGATTTTCAAGAGAATCTGTTTGAAATTTTCCTGTTAAAATATACTCAGGTTTCATATTTTTAAAAGAGTATTGCAATATTTCCATTATAACAAGAGTGGCTGTACGAAGAGCATGGTAAGTGTCTTTTGTTAGATGGCCCGTAGGTAAATTTAATTGATTCCACCTATCTAGCCATAAAATAAAATTTTCTAGAAATTGGAAGCGTTCGTCATACTCGTTATAAAAAGGTTTGGCATCATTAATTCTTTTACAAACACCTTTCAACATTGTTTTTATGTTAACAACAGTCCACCATTTATTTATAATTTTTAAAAATTCTACAGTTCCGTTGTTATCTCCGTACGCAGATTGCAAAGCAGCAATTGTACTTTCATGAAAAACGTTATTCACTAATACAACTTTTTGGCGTTCGATATTGGAAGGGTACAAAGTTTTATGATTTAATTTATAGCATGCCTTTACTATACTGCTTTGTTCCTGCTTATACATTTTACGAAGTTCAGAAAAATGTGCTGTGTTGACTTGAGAAGAATTGTCTTCATGAAAATTTGGATACAGAAAAGTAAGATCGTAATTTTTTTGATTTAACCAGTTATTCCTGATGTTCTTAAATATATGAACCGTATCGTATGTCAAATAAATTGACAAATTACTATCTTTTGGATTCCGCATCTTATAATTACACTCTTGATTTTGTGAAAGCAATGAAAAGATATTTCTATTAAGTCTGTTGTTATCAGATATCACAGCTACAATGGTTAAGCCTGAACTCTGAACCAAATCTATAACGTTTTTTGTTACTTGACATAAATAATCGGCTTTTGGATTTTTAACTGGTTCTAAATATACCACCTCTTTAAATTTACCAAAAGCAGAAGTAACCATGTAAGTTTGAATAGTTCTTGCTTCAAGAAGTGGTTCGTTATTTGACTGACCTACAAGTTGTCCTGATTTGTAGGTAAGCGATGATTTTACATAAATCTCATCCATTTGTAAAATGACATATTTTTCTAAGGGTGCTAAAGATTTAGACAAAAAATTAAGAAAATGTTCATTTTCGCTTTGATTTCCAGGAGAAACTTTAAATTTTCTAGACAGTGCACCCAAATGCTTTGGATGAGGCAACTTAAGTAAATTTTCTCTCATACTATTGTAACAAGCGGGAGAATGGGAAAACAGCATGAAAGACATTATAATTGTTGACGAACTGTAGCGCCTCTTTAATCCAGTCTGTAATAAAAATTGTTCGAAAATGAAATCTATTTCATGTCTCCTATCAAAGTCTACTTCCCCTTCATTTAAGAATGTTTGCAGTGCGGAAAAACTATCAGCTATAACGTTTATTAACTTAGAAAGCTTACAACCTGTTTCTAAATTATAGGTACGATACTTATTTAGAATAGTTTTTAGCTGAGACCACTTTTCAATTTTATTAGGCTTGTCCAACAAGCACTTTAAGTCACTATAATCTATTTCGTAATTCTTGCAAAACACTTTAATGTTTAAGTCTGTATTAATTTTTACAGAAACCTCTAAAGTAGGCACATTTTCAGTGTTGATTATATAAAACAAAACATGGTCTTCACTTACAGCACTTTGCCATTTATTTAAGTCATTTTTATTTAATTGTTTGGGAAAATCAGACACAAATTCTTTAAAATCTTTAATTCGATCATTGTTTAACTGTTCGCTGTGTAACTTTTTTTCGTGAGCTGCAATAGCACTTCTTCTGGCTTCAGGTTTTCTCCGTTCACGCGGTTTAATTTTATTAAGGTAGAAAGGTAATTCTGGAAATAATCTCGGTTCACTTCCAGGTTTTAGAATCGGGCGGGATCTTTTCCATGTTTTCAGAGATTTATTTTTATCTAAGTATTCTTCATGGTAACTTACATCACTTTCATCAAAATGTTTAATGCACACAACTGAGTTAGTACTTGGAGTCCAGTTTTCGCGAGGTATGTTCCTTAACCACTTTTCTCGAAGAGATTTTTCAGCTGGAAACTTAAATGCTGTTACATATAAATTTTCACCCTTGTAGTTACTTCTACACTTCGGTATACAGCATTTTCGAGGCATCTGCAAAATTTAACCCAGTATTACATACTACATACTACATTAAATTTCAACACACACGCGCACACACACACACATACTCAGACACCACAATATTTCTTGAATAATTAGTTTAAAGATTTTTCTAGTTTATTACTACTTACCTTGATGCAAAACAACTGTTTTCACCTTTCATTCACACACACTCTACCTCTGCCATACAAATTCGTGTTTTTCGATGACCAGGTCAAGACTAAACTATGAGTAAAACAGGGGAAACGAAAAGTAAATGCCAAGCACCTGTAGGTCTGTCTATACTCTAAGTTGTGTACTTGCAGTCTTTGGGCCTCCCGCGCGCCGTTGCCAGATTTACTCCATCCGGCTTGAAACTGTAGGTGGCTGTGTCCAGAAGGGTTGGATGCTTCTGAGTGGAACACTATAAAGGACTGCATTCCAATTTTAAAGCCATTAGAATTTATGACAAACGATTTATCAGGTGAAAAATTTCCAACAATGTCTTTCATAATTCCATTGATTCGTGGTCTGCAGCATAGTATAAAACAAGCACGCCCAAATAGCCACTGTAAGTCTATGTCAAATTCGAGGTTACTGGGTTAGGTTTTGCGTCAGTCTGTGTCAAAACTGACGGAAAACCTAACCTGCTAACATCGAATTTGACATAGACTTACAGTGTCACCAACATATTATTCATAACGAAATTCCGGCAAGCCGCTGGCGAACAACTATGCATACGGGTGTTACTTTTCACACAGCGTGCGACAACTTTGTCATACGCTCAAAAACAGCATGCGACATCGATGTCGCACGCTGTTTTTAACCGCGTGTCTTTGAAATCTAGGCGGCGACTTGCAGCCGTAGAAAAAATTTAGTGTACGACACGTGTGAAAAGTGCTATTCTCAACACTATTATATAAATGGCACTACAGGCCCTCGTGGCCTTGGTGTACTACTTTCTTCCATTTCCCTGAAAACGTTTTCCAACTGCTCCAGCCATCGATTTCGGGACATTCCTTGTTATGATTTCTTGATATTCTATTAACTGCTGTTCAGTTCGTAGCTTTTCCGTATCCCATTCAGCACTCCTTTCCGAAACTCTCTCATTTTCTTCCGGCACACTCAGTTTTAACACCGCCCTTACCATATAGCGGTCAGAGTTTGCGTCCACCTCTTGGTAAGATCTAACGTCCTGGATAGTTTTTGCATGTTTGGCTTCTGTTATTATGTCATCAATTTGGTTTGTTGTCCTCCCGTCTGGGGAGACCCATGTCATGAATATCTATGTGCAAGAAATACGTAATTATTCTCATTTTATTTCCAGTTGCAAATTCTGTTAGTCTTTCTCCACTACGATGAGATTTTCTATGATTACTGTGTTGTCCTATTATCGGTCGGTACATCTGTTCTCTTCCAATTTTCCCATGACTACTTTTTGGTCGTAGTTGGCTATGTTCTTATATAATTTTTCTAGTTTTTCGTAGTTCTCATCCGATGGTGCGTGAATATTTATGATGCTAAGTTTTTTGTATTTTGTTGTAATTCTTTTGTAGCACATCCTGTCAGATATCGCTTCGAATCGTATCACTGCATTTTTCCATTTATTCTTTATCAGGAAACCTACCCCAAACATCCTTTCTGCATTCCCACTATGAAACAGTATATATTGATCCAAGTCCCGGATTGAAATCTTCCGGATCTTCTTGCTCCTTTGTGATGCTGCCCTTGATTGTATTTTCGTCCTCCTTTTGCACAGCCATTTTCGTTGGCAAGTTTGTCATCGCACATTCATCCTCATCTTGCTCTGCTAGTTTTTTGGCTGATGTATTGCTATTTCTTGTTTGTTGCGGTCACAGTCATATCTTGCACCATCAATAAACATCTTCTGGTAGGCCTACCCCATTTTTAAATTTTTGCATTCGAATAAAACGTATAGTGTACGACACGTGTGAAAAGCACTTTTCACACTTTTTGGGGCCTGATGACACTCACCTGCGGCTCATGATGACCAAACTCCCTCACTCATGTGAAAAGTGCTATTTTCAACAATAGTTGTACAATACACTATTGTTACTTGCAGTTACAATACAATGTACCGAGTGATTTTTTTAAAACTGAATTTCAGCAGGCCCTGGATAGCAAATTCGAGGTTATCAGGTTAAGTTTTGCGTCAGTTTGTGTCAAAACTGACGCAAAACCTAACCTGCTACCCTCCAATTTGACATAGACTTACAGTGTCGCCATCCTTTCAGTACTGCCAACTGATTCAGGCTATCCAGGGCCTGCTGAAATTGAGTTTAAAAAAAAATCATACTGTAGAATAGTTACTTAAATATGGAGATGAATAAGATCAGAGATATAAAAATTTAATGAAAAAATAGGTCACATTTGTCCTTCTATTTTACAGAAAAGGGCTTTCCAAAACTAAAGGAGATCCGCAACCGGCACCTTCAGCAGCAACAACAGGTACAGTGAAATTAGAAAAAATTCTACATATTTCTAACTTAATGCTAAATCTAATTGATAAAATCTTTTTCAGCTCGATAGACACCGCCATTATCCCCATCACCGTCATCATCATCAACCGCATCAACGCTAATAAAAAGCAAGTATTGAACATGTAGCTTCAAACTGCGCATCTTTGTAGTTACCTATATTATTAGTTTTTATTAACTGCATATAGCTTTTTCCAGAGTTCAGGCCTGCAGTATTTCGATTATTATATAACCTGCTATATTCAAAACTCAGGGAACTGATTTAAACGTATAAAGAAAGTAGCTACCTCGTGAGAGGAACGAATGTAGTAGCGTTAGTGATAATGCGATGTGTAAATACTGAAATTATTTTTTTAAACGTCGAGTCAGTTTGTTAGTTCTGTTTTACCATTGTCCTGTTTATGTTGTGATGTAGAAATTTGCCATTTTGATTTGGTATCGTGTAGAGTTAGGCAGTATGTTTTGGAAAATGTGTAATAATTTTATGTATGGACGAAAATGAGATGTTTTTAGTCACAGTCTGTGTATGTGAAAAATAATTAATATTGTAGTAGCTCAGACACGTTTGTTGTACTTATGTTTTAATTTTATAACAAGATGCTGGCAATTTACTTGCAGTCTGCGTGATATACGAACTGTTGATTAGTTATAAATCAGATAACGTGCTTTATTTTATTGGAAAATGTATGTTTATCTTAGATCATAAGTGTTTTAAGAAGATTTATATTGAAATAAACATTATTTTATACGAGGTAGCTTTGCAGTCATTTGAGCCGCACAATTTTTTTTTCAGAACTTCAGAAGGTGGGACTGACAACTATCAACCTCTTATTTCTGGTCATTCTCTGACAGCAATTTCTGCCAAGTTTTAAACAACAGCTTTTCTTATCTAGTACTTTGAGCAGTAATTAAGCATGTTCAAGACATTTGTATTTATAATGGTAGGTTCTTCCAGGTTATGCCGTGGTAGTCGATTTGAACTTGACGTTTGCTGCTCATGCTATCAACAGAAGTTCAGAAGTTTTCTAAAGACAGTCTGTTAACTGCAGCACAAACAGTGGAAATCCTCGGCACCCTGTTGTAACGTTTGTATCTTATTAATTTGTTGTTTACTGGCTTGCTCAATTACGACAACTTTTATTTGATACCAAACTTTGCTAACGGGTAGTCAGAAAGCCAAGGTTCGATTTATGAACTCAAGTATAAAGATCAGTACACATAAAATTAAGTATTTATTAATTTAAATAACTAGAAGTTAACTAAAATACAAAAATAAGATTCTGTTTAATGTACAATGAATAAAGAAAGATATAATTGTTAGTGATGGGACTATTCGAATGCAAATTACTACAGTATTCGATTCTTGCAAGCTCTCGAATGCATTCGATTCTTTTAAGTGTATTCGAATGCTTCAAATCAAAAATACTTAATCGGTGTTTGTAAATCTCGCCGGGCGTGATCTCGATTCCGATCCGAATGCTGAATTCGGCGTGATCTCGATCCTTATCCGAATGCTGAATTCGAATGCATCGACGCTTGGTCCTCGGATTCGCACTCGAATCGTTTCAGTTTTAGCTAGCACAGCTCTGCGTATCATAGCAGTTTAAAGAATGCCCGCCGTGGCAAACTCGCTCCGAAAGCAACTATATGAATGCACAGAGAACTGCCCGTTGCCATTCCGAAAGTTTCGACTTTATATAGACATTACATATAGGTATTTTGATTTCCATAGAAGGCAGGAATGGAATCAACTCTCAAACGACAGATTTTTTGATCCAGGTCTCACTTGAATAGTTGGTGCTGAAATGTTTCTAGTTAAATATACAGTGTGTTTCACTTTACATGGAAGCACCCCTGTATTTTCTTTGTTTTTGTACGAATCGATTTGAATTTTTTACCAGTTGTACAACTCACCAAGAGGCATCTATTCATGTCCTTGAGCGCTAAAGACGTTATTAGCCTGGCCTACTACGACGAAGAACGTGGGTCGTATTGTCAATATTTTGCATCGCGTTAGAGTTACAGCAAAAAGTTATTAAGAAAAGTTGTTTAGAATCACAAGAGTACCCCAGATACCGATTTTCGTTTAATAATTCGAATTTTTAATTTTTATCCATAAATTTGTCCAAGTCCCAAATTTCAACTTTGAATTTGGTATCAAATAGTGCCATGGAGAAACAGCATTTTTATTATTGTTGAAAACGTCATTAGCTATTAATAATGGCTGAATTACGTTTAACTGTAGGTGAGAAAGTAGAAATAATTAGAATTACTGGTGAAAATGCAAGGTCCAACAGAGAAGTAGCTAGAATATTTAATGGAAGGCATCCAGGGCGTGCACCTATTTATCCTGACACAAATTAAAAAGTTGATTAAGCTACAGTTAAACTTAATTCAGCCATTATTAATAGCTAATGACATGTGCAACAATAATAAAAATTCTGTTTCTCCATGGTACCATTTGATACCAAATTAAAAGTTGAAATTTGGGACTTTGACAAATTTATGGATAAAAATTAAAAATTCGAATTATTAAACAAAAATCGGTATCTGGGGTATTCTTTTGATTCTAAACAACTTTTCTTAATAACTTTTTGCTGTAACTCTAACGCGATGCAAAATATTGACAATACGACCCATGTTCTTCATCGTAGTAGGCCAGGCTAATAACGTCATTTGCGCTCAAGGACATGAATAGATGCCTCTTGGTGAGTTGTACAACTGGTAAAAAATTCAAATCGATTCGTACAAAAACAAAGAAAATACAGGGGTGCTTCCATGTAAAGTGAAACACACTGTAGACTACAGAATTAAATATAAAATTAAAATATTACCACACAGACTGAAGATTGCACACTCAAACGATATAGCACCACCAAAATCATAAAAGCAACTACATCTACTAAAAATTTAAACAGATACATCGAAGGGAAAGAGAAACAAACGCTGGGGTTGTCTTAATAATTTATTTTAAAGAAATACATATTGGCCCGTAACAACAATAAAAACAACTATTTTATAAACAGTCCTTTTCTCATATTCATTTTCGGTACTATAAATTTAACATTTAAGTATTTCAAAACAAATATACGTTATTGATAGGGTAAGCTGAACCGCCTACAATCAAAAGATTTTTTTATTTTTGCTTTGTGCACGTGCAGCGTCTCGTTATCTCTGGTGTTGCGTGTCGCTCAGCCGAGGTCACACGTCACCACTCCCCCATTACGACAGCGAGCACACAACTCAAATCTGAATTCGAGTGCGATTTTGCATTCGAGTTGTTTTGCATTCGAATGATTATTCGATTCTCAAAAGTATTCGATTCTGAAAAGTATTCGATTTTGCCCATCACTAATAATTGTGTCAACGGACTGCCGAGCGCCTGGCTGGTTGGACAACCCACTGTGACTCTCGTCCGCTTGCCTTCGGAGATCCAACTTCGAGCGCCGTGCTGCGTGGAGCCCTCTCGTATCGGCGGTTCTAAAAGCACAAATAACAAGATTAAGATTGTGGTGAACTGTCAAAATTAAAAAAGGGTTAATTTCGTGATTATCCAAGACTCGTTTATTTCAATTTTATGTGGGGCAAGATCAGACCTTGCCAGGGATAAACTGCAGTGCCCGGATTGTATCGGCAAGTAAAATTACAACAATGAATTTAGCCGCTTCTCATGAAGTTACAACAACAAACCTAAAGGTAGGTTACAGATCAAAATTGCTTGTTGGAGCTTGGATTTTGATACAAGGGCAATGCAGAAAGTTACTGGTGGCTGGCAAACAGCGTACCCACAGGTGAGTTAAGAGCGCACCCGCTGCGATATTCACTGATAGATGGCAGCAGGAGAAAAATGCAGGTGTATTTTTAAACGGACGAATCATGCATTCCGACTAAACGTTAATTATCGGAACATGATTTTCTGTTAAAGCACATATCTAATTAGGGGATGACCAAATTTCAAATTATTTTCCAACTATTTTAGCAAAAAAATGACCTGCAAAAATGAAGTTTTAATTTTTTCCGTCGAACGATAAATCGATACTTTTTGCTTCATTCCGTTAAGACAACATTTGAAAACGTAATTCCAAATTTTAAATGAAGTACTTGCAATAATAACGCCAATTTGTC
The DNA here is from genome assembly GCA_940337035.1 of Agriotes lineatus. Classification (NCBI taxonomy): domain Eukaryota; kingdom Metazoa; phylum Arthropoda; class Insecta; order Coleoptera; family Elateridae; genus Agriotes; species Agriotes lineatus. The sequence goes on along the minus strand of OW679194.1, from coordinate 87,243,898 downwards.
TTTACAAAGCTAATTTTTCTTACTCAGCTATGAAAATGGCTACGTACACAAAGAATAATTGAAAATGAACAGGGCTATGCAACTAACATTACAGTAGTTGATTACGTTTTCTGAATTCCCCTTGTCTCTAAAGTAGAATCGTGTTCTTCTAACTCTCTACCCATCGTAATAATAAAATAACGTTGCACGCAATTGCAAAAACGTCGGTTAAGTCAATTTGAAAAGCATAACCCTGTTCATTTTCAATGATCGCTAGTTTACTACTAGTCTGAAAGTTTAGCTATAATATCACAGATAGCACGTACTTAAATGCATAAGATTATGAACGACAAAAATTTGTGGGGCAGCCGATGGATACAGAATCCACATCTGGTTGGAGGGGTCGAATCATATATCTCTAAGGTGTCGCTAAAGCAGAGAACGTGCTTCGCATTCTATTACTTCCTGCATCTCTTATTATTCAGTCGCATGCCATTGCTTTTCAAATGCAACTAATCACGCCTGTTTATAGTTGTAAAAAACCAAAGTTTTTCCTTGTAATTTTATCAGTTTATTTTTATCACTTGTGTCCATGACAGCTTCCAAATGTTTTAATCAAGATAGTATTTCAAAGATGCAATTTAAGGTGACTGTTTAGTAACTTCAGATTTCGTTTCTAACAGGTTCAGAATTTTTAAAACCGCCTAAAGATAGACAACAAACCATACTAAGTAATTTTTACATGATTTCGTTTACACGTCATCACCTTTCTATGTTATTGGTACTATGTATATATATATACTGCTATGTTATGCTAGCTGATAAAATTATTTTAAATTATCGTATTACTTTGCCCTTTCTTTTTAACTTTCAATTCAAATTCGTATTTTACAATATTATTAATGAAACTCTCTCAGGTGCTTCGCAATATCTAGTAACCCAATGATTGACTTGTCAAATTCTCTTTGTTTAATTGCCAGTTCATTGACTTTCAAAAAAATTGACACCTAACGTCAAATTAATCAAAATTCAGAACGAATATCAAGGTTTTTACAATAAGGTCTAATATGCAATTCTTTCACCAATCTCTTATGTAAGTATGAAATTCAATTATATTTTTATACCTTCTTACTGGTTATAGCTTTTTAAATGTTCCATTTAACCTTTTAAAACACAAACCTGATTTAACACTTTGCTTGTTAATACTGCCAAAATCCTTCCAAGCTGGATCCTCACTCCGACTGCACTCAAACACCTGCTTGGTCCTTATCCAAACTGCATCACCTGCGATGAATGTAAACTCTCAGCATCACCTTATTGCCATCCACTTCAAAACTTCCACATCCTATACTGGATTCCTGTCCTTGTCCCCTGCTGCTGTCAACTTCAAGTCTCCTAGCTCCTATACTGGATTACTGCAGCTCTGATCCCTCTCTGGTAAGTGTCAGCATAAAACTTATTCCAAATATGAATTTTTTTTCTTTTTTAGATGGTCCTACGTCTTCAATGATACCCACAGGTTTCCCAAAAACAATTCGCTGCACGTACTAACCTCTTGTTTGTGCCTTGTATTCCATTTCCAATGTAGTATCAATAATATCCTCACTGACCAAAGCTTGTCCCTTTATTTCTTGTTTTTAATATTTTATTTTATGTTTCCACCTTGAAGATTTTGCTTTTAACCCATATAATTTGTACCAACCATAACATTTACAAATTATACAACATTTATTAATGTTTCTTTATTCGAAAATCACACCCATATCAAATTATGTATACATTTTTGAGTTGTTTTTTTAGTAACTAATTAAACAAATTACAAATTATTACTATTAGACACGATTCTTGCTGCCTCCTATCTACATTTTTTTTATATAATCAAAACAGATATTTTATTTTAATTATCATAACAGATACATTTTAGTAGTAACCTTGGTATTTGTTCCTATTCAGAATTTTCTTATTACAGATTAAGTTTGAGTAATCAATCATTATGCTATTATTTGACTAACCAATAATAAGAAAGTTAATTTCATTATACTTTAACATGTATTTAGATCCATTAATTTGCTTATATCTGACTTCCAAATTTATTTGACTAAACTGTTTCTTTAGTATTCATATTTAAATTATCAAAGAATATAGTGTATCATAACAATACATATAAGTGTCCTCAAGCTTCCGGGTTGGAGCATAGGGCCTCCACAAATGCTCGCCATCTTGTTCTGTTTTGCGCTATTAGTTTGACTTCCAGCCACGCTCTTCCTGTTGTTTTTATTTCTTCTAATATTGTCCTTCGCCATGTTGATTTAGGCCTTCCTCTCCTTCTGCTGCCTTGGGGGTTCCACTCTAATGCCGTTCTCACAATGGCAGGTTTCCTTAGTAGTGTAGCTAGGGGGATTCTGGACCAAAATGTGTCACTGCGCAGGTTTTCTGCGCAGGTGTCTGCGCAGGTCTGCGCGCGCAGGTTTGTCAAGGTCACGGGACTAGCCGAGGTCAAGGTCACAAGCGTGGGCGGGGTCATTGGCCTAGTTGGGGTCATTGACCTCGGCCACTTCCGAGAATTTTTTCTAGGTCACGGATCTAGCCTAGGTCAAGGTCGGAGTCATTGGCCTAGTCGGGGTCATTGACCTCGATCACTTCCGGGAATTTTTTTTTGTTAAAAGTGTAGTTTTTGAAATTTTCCCACGCTCGAGCGTCTGGGATGCAGACATGTTCATTCTTGCAGGATGTTATCAGTAAATCAGAAGCGACCGGATGTGAGTCATCGTCTACAGACATGTCTATTCTTGCAGGATGTTATCAGTAGAACAATGGCATCCATTGTTTTAAAATCAGCACGAAATTCGAGAACAATGAAGCCATTGTTGTCTGGAGATTAAAATGTGCAAAGCTGGTAAATAGAACAATGACATCCATTGTTTGAGAAATCTGCACGATAATTGGACAATGAAGCCATTGTTGTCTGGGGGGGAATTTTTTGCTGACTGCCATTATCAGATAAACAAGCTTCAGACATGTCCAGACATGTTTGCAAAGCTGTTAAAAATTGAACAAAGGAACCCATTGTTTGAGGAAAAATCTGCACGATTGCAAAAAATAACTGAACAATGAAGCCATTGTTGTCTGGAGGAATTTTTGCTGACGCAGGCCTCCATTATCAGCTGCGACGATGAATAAATAGCGCGGCTCGGCTGTCTGCAATAGTTAGTATTACAACTGCACGCGCGCGAACATGTCTGCAACAGACAGCGTTACCGAATTAAGTTCGAACTCAATAAAAACAATCAGAGACGCGATAGCGATTGTAAAATATAGTGATGAGGCAGAGTCATTGATTAAACATGTAAATAAAACCATTTTAATTGTTAGTAGATTTATACGTAAGCATAGTTTTAAAAATGAAAATCCATTCAGGCTAGAGGCAAATTTAAGTTTGTTAAAGGGGCAACGGCAATTATTGCGAAATTTAAAAGCAAAATTAGCGAAGAAGGGGGCGGGTGTAGGGAGTGGTCAGCAGCGTAGTAGAGTACCTACACGGGTTCTGGCTCACATTTGACCTTGAACTTTTTTCAAGGTCACGGGCCTAGCCGAGGTCAAGGTCAGTGGGCGTGGCCTAGTCGGGTCATTGACCTCGGCCGTTTCCGGGAATTTTTTTTGGTCGAGGTCAAGGTCACAGGCCTAGCCGGTGGGCGTGGCCTAGTCGGGGTCATTGACCTCGGCCACTTCCGGGAATTTTTTGGGTTAAAAGTGTAGTTTTTGAAATTTTCCCACGCTCGAGCGTCTGGGATGCAGACATGTTCATTCTTGCAGGATGTTATCAGTAGAACACTCAGGCTCGACCGGATGTGAGTCATCGTCTGACAGACATGCCTATTCTTGCAGGATGTTGTAGAACAATGGCATCCATTGTTTTAAAGTCGACACGAAATTCGAGAACAATGAAGCTATTGTTGTCTGGAGATTAAAATGTGCAAAGCTGGTAAAAATAGAACAATGACATCCATTGTTTGAGAAATCTGCACGACATTGGACAATGAAGCCATTGTTGTCTGGAGATTAAAATGTGCAAAGCTGGTAAAAATTCAACAATGAAAGCCATTGTTTGAGAAATCTGCATGATAATTGAACAATGAAGTCTTTGTTGTCTGGAGGAATTTTTGCAGACCGCCATTATCAGATAAACAAGCTTCAGACATGTCCAGACATGTTTGCAAAGCTGTTAAAAATTGAACAAAGGAACCCATTGTTTAAGAAAAATCCATACACAACTACTAAATTGAGCCTTTGTCTGAATTTTTTTTTGCTGACGCTGACCTCCATTATCAGCTGCGACGATGAATAAATAGCCCCGGTTTGACTGTCTGCAATAGTTAGTATTACAACAACACACGCGCGCGAACATGTCTGCAACAGACAACGTTACCGAATTAAGTTCGAACTCAATAAAAACCATCAGAGACGCGATAGCGATTGTAAAATATACTGATGAGGCTGAGACATTGGCACATTGACATTGGGACATTCGCATTATGAAGCAGCAACGATACTATAAATATCGAATGCAGTTCAACCGCTTTACTAAAAATCTGGAGAAATTGAACAGAGATATTGAAATATATTGTAAATTAAAAGATATTTCAAAGGAACTTCCTTGTTTGAAATTAAGCGAGCGGCAGCCAGACCTGAACTTGTTAATAACCCAGTTTAAACATGACTTGGTGTTGTACGACAAAGATCGCCAGAAGTAAAATCAACAAGCAGGTTCACTTTGACCCGATTGTTGAAATTCGTCAGAAAGAAGAAGAAGAGGAGGACTATGAACTTCCATACAATTACTGACAGTTGTGTGCACTCGACAGGATGAGGTTTAAGAATAGAATAGATAAAATGTCTCTATTGTTAGAACCTATCTTAAATAAACAATTGCAATGTATACCGAATAAGGATGTAAAAATAAAAATAAAACCTATTGTTTAATAAAAGTTGTTAACTACCTGTTTGAGAAAATGTGCAAGGTTGCTAAAAAATAAACCGGATTAATTGTATGGAGTCATTGTGGTCTAATAGTATATATCGAAATTCAACCAAATATGTCTGTTAAACGTATGATACAGACAATTAATTACTTAATAAATACAATTGTCCTATATCTAATATTATAGTTATTCCCGGTTTATGTCTTAATCTGATTTTAATAGTCGAATAACTAATGTAATTACAATTACATGCTAAAGACCGTGCACAAAAGACAAGATTAAAATCAAAATTTTAACATAAAACCCTGAGAATAAGAATTAAATAAAGCCAAATAAAAGCTATTATATCACAGTAATATATTAGTAAAAAAAAAAGCTCTTCATATAGGTACGAAAGTCAGGTTGAGTTGCTTTCAACTACAGCACTTTCAACTACTTTTCAAGGGTATGAGTCCGAAGATATCCGAGTCATGTCGAATATGTCCGAATGTTTGTAGGATTGGAGCAGGTAGGTAACGAGTAATAAATCAAAAAAACAGGAGCGATAAAAGAACCGTCAGCATTTTTCAGTTTATCCGATTCGGCAACTTCCGCATATCGCAAAACAGACACCTTCTTTGTTCCTGTGTTGGCATCTTGGCTTTAAGAATGTTATGGTTTATTTACATCTTGTGTTAGCGCCCTTGGTTTTAAGAACGTTATGTAAATGAATATTTTATAGAATTTGGAAAACTAAAGAATATATTAGCAGATAATACAACTTATTTTAAAAACGCGAGGTTTATAAATACAATACAGCAAACCATAAAAGTTGGTTTTTGTTGTATAAGCAAGCCAATCCGGTAGAGAGATATTTAAGAGGGGTGATAAAATACTTAAAGAAAATATTAGCAGATAATACATTTGAAAAATCTGCACGACTAATACTCAAGATTATTACAATTAGAGACTGCAGACAAAAGGTAAGATATCAAAATTTTTTAAAATAAAGCCCTGAGAATAAGAACTAAATAAAACCAAATAAAAGCTATTAGGCCACAACAATACTCTAATTAATAAGGATGCTATACACGATATCCAACGGCGTGGGACAGTTCATTTTTACCGCATAAAAAACTTATTGCTTAGAAATCAGGTTCAGATACCTGTTTAATGGAAACATTTTCTTGAATTTCTAATCGAATCTAAAATTTGGGTCTTAACGTAAAAATATTTAAGTCGTTAGGTTGACTGTGCCAAGTTTCCACGAAAAAACTAAAGCTCCTACAGGCCAGATTCTTGAATCAAGTAAATAATACAGCAAGGCATAAAAGTTGGTTTTTGCAATATAAGACATCCGCAAGCCAATCCTAAACTGGTAGTTTTAAATAGCAGAATTTTATAATACAAAACGGAGCGATGAAATAGTCGTCTGTTGATCATATTTTTGTAGCCACCCAGCATCTTTCAGTTATCCTATCATCTCCTTTGTTGCAGGTGTTAATAGAGGCTATATTTGAGTGTCGCCACAGACCTGTCTAGACCTGCGGATGTGAGTCATCGTCTGGGAATGTGCAAGGTTGCTAAAAATGAACCGGATGTCTGGGGTTTCTGCGCAGGTCAGCGCGAGGGTCTGCGCGAGGGTTTGGCGGGAAATTCAAATTCTGCACAGGTTTCGCGGGAAATTCAAATTCTGCGTAGGTTTTGGCGGTAAATTTAAATTCCGTCTAGGTTTTGGCGGGAAATTCAAGTTCTGTCTAGGTTTTGGCGGGAAAATCAAATTATAGTCAGTGGGAAAATCTGGGAGTGTACAAGGTTGCTAAAATGTATGGGGCCTTTACACCAGATGTAGTTAATGACCTCCATTATCAGTGTCTATAAATTTGGTAGACAGACAGACAGGCAGGCAGACAGATAGACAGACAGACAGACAGACAGACAGACAGACAGACAGACAGACAGACAGACAGACAGACAGACAGGTAGGCAGACAGACAGACAGACAGACAGACAGACAGACAGACAGGTAGGCAGACAGACAGACAGACAGACAGGCAGACAGATAGACAGACAGACAGACAGACAGACAGACAGACAGACAGACAGACAGACAGGTAGGCAGACAGACAGGTAGGCAGACAGACAGACAGACAGACAGACAGACAGACAGACAGACAGACAGACAGACAGACAGACAGACAGGTAGGCAGACAGACAGACAGACAGACAGACAGACAGACAGACAGACAGACAGGCAGACAGACAGGCAGACAGACAGACAGACAGATAGACAGACAGACAGGCAGACAGACAGACAGACAGACAGACAGACAGGTAGGCAGACAGACAGACGGACAGACAGACAGACAGACAGACAGACAGACAGACAGACAGACAGACAGACAGACAGACAGACAGGCAGAGACAGAAAGACAGACAGACAGACAGACAGACAGACAGACAGACAGACAGACAGACAGACAGACAGACAGGCAGACAGAAAGACAGACAGACAGACAGACAGACAGACAGACAAACAGACAGATAGACAGGCAGGCAAGCAGGTAGGCGGACAGGCGAGCAGGCACGCAGGCAGGCAGGCAGACAGACAGACGGACAGACAGACAGACAGAAAGACAGACAGACAGACAGGCAGAGAGACAGACAGGCAGGCAGACAGACAGACAGACAGACAGACAGACAGACAGACAGACAGACAGACAGGCAGGCAGACAGGCAGGCAGACAGACAGACAGACAGACAGACAGACAGACAGACAGACAGACAGACAGACAGGCAGACGGCCAGGCAGGCATTCTTAACAGCATTTATTGTACAGATTGTGAGCAGTAATAGAAATATGTGTGAGAGAGATGCCTGTACCAGTTAAGTATAACTGCCCAAAATGTAAAGGGGAAACCGATCAAGAAGGACGAAAATGTATTGCTTGCACATTGCACGAACATATGAAAGAAAACAGTGGTGGTAAACATTATCCTCAATCATATTTCAGGCAATTCTAGCAAATAACGGAACTCAGCTTGGTGGACGTTATCGTCATGAATTTGATTCTTATATATACATCTAACAATTCTGATATCTATCATTTGATAAGAAACTGTTGACGTGTGGTAGTTAATGACCTCCATTATTAGTGTCTATAAATTTGGTAGATAGACATACAGACAGGCAGATAGGTAGGCCGACAGACAGGCAGGCATTCTTAACACCATTTATTGTACAGATTGTGAGCAGTAATAGAAATAGGAGTGAGAGAGATGCCTGTACCAGTTAAGTATAAGTGTCCAAAATGTAAAGGGGAAACCGATCAAGAAGGACGAAAATGTATTGCTTGCACATTGCACGAACATATGAAAGAAAACAGTGGTGGTAAACATTATCCTCAATCATATTTCAGGCAATTCTAGCGAATAACGGAACTCGGCTTGGTGGAAGTTATCGTCATGAATTTGATTCTTATATATACATCTAACAATTCTGATATCTATCATTTGATAAGAAACTGTTGACGTGTGAACTAGTTTGAATCTGTCAGTCTCTCTAACTGTCTAACTGGCTGTCTACCTGTCTAGCTGTCTACCTGTCTACCTGTCTACCTGTCTAGCTGTCTACCTGTCTAGCTGTCTACCTGTCTACCTGTCTAGCTGTCTACCTGTCTAGCTGTCTACCTGTCTACCTGTCTAGCTGTCTAACTGTCTACCAGTCTACCAGTCTACCTGTCTACCTGTCTGGCTGTCTACCGCTTACATACTTGTGACAATAATGAAAACGAAAGTAGCAAAGCAACTTATTAAAACTAAAAATATTATAAGACAGAAAGTTCGAGCTCTTAAGGAGGGTAAGTTGGTGCAACAACAGCTCCTCGGTAAATTTTTTAAACCTGTTACCGAACAAATACAAAGTGTTGCAAAAGAAATCAATACAAAAGAGAATCCTCCATCACAATTTAAGCCTTTCAAATTGAAAAAGAAAGAGAAAGTTAAATACAATTATGATGATGATCTTAAAAGAAAAACTAAATACGATTATGACGCGGATGATGACGATGATGAATATATCAATATATCAAATCCTCCAACTAAATACGATTATGACGCGGATGATGACGATGATGAATATATCAATATATCAAATCCTCCAATTAAATACGATTATGACGCGGATGATGACGATGATGAATATATCAATATATCAAATCCTCCAAAACTAGAATTATTTACACCAAAACCGGCTGAATCCACCGAAGATGAACCTAATACAACTATAGCAAACAAATTTCAGCCGCAAGCTATAAGTTCTTTCTTAGAACAGTATGATGAACTTCCTAGGAAATATGTAAGCACTTATCTTATAGAAAAACCAAATCTAGGGAGGTATGGAATTAGATATGATTTTGATAAAAACCAATTTTATTTTGGTGGAGATGAGTTAGATATAAAGGGATCAGATATAATTGTTAAAAATGTGCGCTATGAAGGTACGCCTGGTTTGTACGAATTACTATTTAAAAACGATCCTCAAATAACTCCAACGCTGACAGATAGAGCAAATTATATTGATATCATAAACAGAACAAATGCAGCGCATAGAAATTTTGATAAAAATGATCAGAAGGTAGGTTTCAACCAAGCGAAATACAAGAAATTTATAAAATCTAACCTGTCATCATCACCCTCGCCATCATCGATATCGTTAAGGACTACTGGTAAAGGTATGCAGCAAATGTATAAACAAGTTAGCAATAAACCGTTGGATTATGTTTACTGGGATGATCCGAACGAATTAGTTGATCGATTAAAGTTACTGTATGCCTCTCAAGCATCTGGCCATACAAATCATAGAAATGAAATTGTTAGTATAATAGAAGAGTTAAAAGAGGCAGGAATAATTGAATAAATCCAGTTCGGAAACAACACGAAGAGATCCTCCAGACAGAGATGACAACAACACCTCTACCACAATAATTAACTAGTGTATAACATATATTTGTAATACATGTACATTAGACAAATAAAATACAATTATATTTACAATTGTCGTTTTATTACACCATCGTGCCCATAAAACCGTTACAGAAACAGCTGTTTACCTGTCTAGCTGTCTAGCTGTCTGTCTGTCTGTCTGTCTGTCTGTCTCTCTGTCTGCCTGTCTGTCTGTCTGTCTGCCTACCTGTCTGCCTGCCTACCTGTCTGTCTGTCTGTCTGTCTGTCTGTCTGTCTGTCTGTCTGTCTATCTGTCTGCCTGTCTGTCTATCTGCCTGTCTGTCTGTCTGTCTGCCTACCTGTCTGTCTGCCTACCTGTCTGTCTGTCTGTCTGTCTGTCTGTCTGTCTGTCTGTCTGTCTATCTGTCTGCCTGCCTGTCTGTCTGTCTGTCTGTCTGTCTGTCTGTCTGTCTGTCTGTCTGCCTACCTGTCTGTCTGTCTGTCTGTCTGTCTGTCTATCTGTCTGCCTGTCTGTCTGCCTACCTGTCTGTCTGTCTGTCTGTCTGTCTGTCTGTCTGTCTGTCTGTCTGTCTGCCTACCTGTCTGTCTGTCTGTCTGTCTGTCTGTCTGTCTGTCTGTCTGTCTGTCTGTCTGTCTGTCTGTCTGCCTGCCTGCGTGCCTGCTCGCCTGTCCGCCTACCTGCTTGCCTGCCTGTCTATCTGTCTGTTTGTCTGCCTGCCTGTCTGCCTGTCTGTCTGTCTGTCTGTCTGCCTGTCTGTCTGTCTGTCTGTCTGTCTGTCTGCCTGCCTACCTGTCTGTCTGTCTGTCTGTCTGTCTGTCTGTCTGTCTGTCTGTCTGTCTGTCTGTCTATCTGCCTGTCTGTCTGTCTGTCTGCCTACCTGTCTGTCTGCCTACCTGTCTGTCTGTCTGTCTGTCTGTCTGTCTGTCTGTCTGTCTGTCTATCTGTCTGCCTGTCTGTCTGTCTGTCTGTCTGCCTACCTGTCTGTCTGTCTGTCTGTCTGTCTGTCTGTCTGCCTACCTGTCTGTCTGTCTGTCTGTCTGTCTGTCTGTCTGTCTGTCTGTCTGTCTGTCTGTCTGTCTGTCTGTCTGTCTGTCTGTCTGTCTGTCTATCTGTCTGCCTGCCTGTCTGTCTGTCTACCAAATTTATAGACACTGATAATGGAGGTCATTAACTACATCTGGTGTAAAGGCCCCATACATTTTAGCAACCTTGTACACTCCCAGATTTTCCCACTGACTATAATTTGATTTTCCCGCCAAAACCTAGACAGAACTTGAATTTCCCGCCAAAACCTAGACGGAATTTAAATTTACCGCCAAAACCTACGCAGAATTTGAATTTCCCGCGAAACCTGTGCAGAATTTGAATTTCCCGCCAAACCCTCGCGCAGACCCTCGCGCTGACCTGCGCAGAAACCCCAGACATCCGGTTCATTTTTAGCAACCTTGCACATTCCCAGACGATGACTCACATCCGCAGGTCTAGACAGGTCTGTGGCGACACTCAAATATAGCCTCTATTAACACCTGCAACAAAGGAGATGATAGGATAACTGAAAGATGCTGGGTGGCTACAAAAATATGATCAACAGACGACTATTTCATCGCTCCGTTTTGTATTATAAAATTCTGCTATTTAAAACTACCAGTTTAGGATTGGCTTGCGGATGTCTTATATTGCAAAAACCAACTTTTATGCCTTGCTGTATTATTTACTTGATTCAAGAATCTGGCCTGTAGGAGCTTTAGTTTTTTCGTGGAAACTTGGCACAGTCAACCTAACGACTTAAATATTTTTACGTTAAGACCCAAATTTTAGATTCGATTAGAAATTCAAGAAAATGTTTCCATTAAACAGGTATCTGAACCTGATTTCTAAGCAATAAGTTTTTTATGCGGTAAAAATGAACTGTCCCACGCCGTTGGATATCGTGTATAGCATCCTTATTAATTAGAGTATTGTTGTGGCCTAATAGCTTTTATTTGGTTTTATTTAGTTCTTATTCTCAGGGCTTTATTTTAAAAAATTTTGATATCTTACCTTTTGTCTGCAGTCTCTAATTGTAATAATCTTGAGTATTAGTCGTGCAGATTTTTCAAATGTATTATCTGCTAATATTTTCTTTAAGTATTTTATCACCCCTCTTAAATATCTCTCTACCGGATTGGCTTGCTTATACAACAAAAACCAACTTTTATGGTTTGCTGTATTGTATTTATAAACCTCGCGTTTTTAAAATAAGTTGTATTATCTGCTAATATATTCTTTAGTTTTCCAAATTCTATAAAATATTCATTTACATAACGTTCTTAAAACCAAGGGCGCTAACACAAGATGTAAATAAACCATAACATTCTTAAAGCCAAGATGCCAACACAGGAACAAAGAAGGTGTCTGTTTTGCGATATGCGGAAGTTGCCGAATCGGATAAACTGAAAAATGCTGACGGTTCTTTTATCGCTCCTGTTTTTTTGATTTATTACTCGTTACCTACCTGCTCCAATCCTACAAACATTCGGACATATTCGACATGACTCGGATATCTTCGGACTCATACCCTTGAAAAGTAGTTGAAAGTGCTGTAGTTGAAAGCAACTCAACCTGACTTTCGTACCTATATGAAGAGCTTTTTTTTTTACTAATATATTACTGTGATATAATAGCTTTTATTTGGCTTTATTTAATTCTTATTCTCAGGGTTTTATGTTAAAATTTTGATTTTAATCTTGTCTTTTGTGCACGGTCTTTAGCATGTAATTGTAATTACATTAGTTATTCGACTATTAAAATCAGATTAAGACATAAACCGGGAATAACTATAATATTAGATATAGGACAATTGTATTTATTAAGTAATTAATTGTCTGTATCATACGTTTAACAGACATATTTGGTTGAATTTCGATATATACTATTAGACCACAATGACTCCATACAATTAATCCGGTTTATTTTTTAGCAACCTTGCACATTTTCTCAAACAGGTAGTTAACAACTTTTATTAAACAATAGGTTTTATTTTTATTTTTACATCCTTATTCGGTATACATTGCAATTGTTTATTTAAGATAGGTTCTAACAATAGAGACATTTTATCTATTCTATTCTTAAACCTCATCCTGTCGAGTGCACACAACTGTCAGTAATTGTATGGAAGTTCATAGTCCTCCTCTTCTTCTTCTTTCTGACGAATTTCAACAATCGGGTCAAAGTGAACCTGCTTGTTGATTTTACTTCTGGCGATCTTTGTCGTACAACACCAAGTCATGTTTAAACTGGGTTATTAACAAGTTCAGGTCTGGCTGCCGCTCGCTTAATTTCAAACAAGGAAGTTCCTTTGAAATATCTTTTAATTTACAATATATTTCAATATCTCTGTTCAATTTCTCCAGATTTTTAGTAAAGCGGTTGAACTGCATTCGATATTTATAGTATCGTTGCTGCTTCATAATGCGAATGTCCCAATGTCAATGTGCCAATGTCTCAGCCTCATCAGTATATTTTACAATCGCTATCGCGTCTCTGATGGTTTTTATTGAGTTCGAACTTAATTCGGTAACGTTGTCTGTTGCAGACATGTTCGCGCGCGTGTGTTGTTGTAATACTAACTATTGCAGACAGTCAAACCGGGGCTATTTATTCATCGTCGCAGCTGATAATGGAGGTCAGCGTCAGCAAAAAAAAATTCAGACAAAGGCTCAATTTAGTAGTTGTGTATGGATTTTTCTTAAACAATGGGTTCCTTTGTTCAATTTTTAACAGCTTTGCAAACATGTCTGGACATGTCTGAAGCTTGTTTATCTGATAATGGCGGTCTGCAAAAATTCCTCCAGACAACAAAGACTTCATTGTTCAATTATCATGCAGATTTCTCAAACAATGGCTTTCATTGTTGAATTTTTACCAGCTTTGCACATTTTAATCTCCAGACAACAATGGCTTCATTGTCCAATGTCGTGCAGATTTCTCAAACAATGGATGTCATTGTTCTATTTTTACCAGCTTTGCACATTTTAATCTCCAGACAACAATAGCTTCATTGTTCTCGAATTTCGTGTCGACTTTAAAACAATGGATGCCATTGTTCTACAACATCCTGCAAGAATAGGCATGTCTGTCAGACGATGACTCACATCCGGTCGAGCCTGAGTGTTCTACTGATAACATCCTGCAAGAATGAACATGTCTGCATCCCAGACGCTCGAGCGTGGGAAAATTTCAAAAACTACACTTTTAACCCAAAAAATTCCCGGAAGTGGCCGAGGTCAATGACCCCGACTAGGCCACGCCCACCGGCTAGGCCTGTGACCTTGACCTCGACCAAAAAAAATTCCCGGAAACGGCCGAGGTCAATGACCCGACTAGGCCACGCCCACTGACCTTGACCTCGGCTAGGCCCGTGACCTTGAAAAAAGTTCAAGGTCAAATGTGAGCCAGAACCCGTGTAGGTACTCTACTACGCTGCTGACCACTCCCTACACCCGCCCCCTTCTTCGCTAATTTTGCTTTTAAATTTCGCAATAATTGCCGTTGCCCCTTTAACAAACTTAAATTTGCCTCTAGCCTGAATGGATTTTCATTTTTAAAACTATGCTTACGTATAAATCTACTAACAATTAAAATGGTTTTATTTACATGTTTAATCAATGACTCTGCCTCATCACTATATTTTACAATCGCTATCGCGTCTCTGATTGTTTTTATTGAGTTCGAACTTAATTCGGTAACGCTGTCTGTTGCAGACATGTTCGCGCGCGTGCAGTTGTAATACTAACTATTGCAGACAGCCGAGCCGCGCTATTTATTCATCGTCGCAGCTGATAATGGAGGCCTGCGTCAGCAAAAATTCCTCCAGACAACAATGGCTTCATTGTTCAGTTATTTTTTGCAATCGTGCAGATTTTTCCTCAAACAATGGGTTCCTTTGTTCAATTTTTAACAGCTTTGCAAACATGTCTGGACATGTCTGAAGCTTGTTTATCTGATAATGGCAGTCAGCAAAAAATTCCCCCCCAGACAACAATGGCTTCATTGTCCAATTATCGTGCAGATTTCTCAAACAATGGATGTCATTGTTCTATTTACCAGCTTTGCACATTTTAATCTCCAGACAACAATGGCTTCATTGTTCTCGAATTTCGTGCTGATTTTAAAACAATGGATGCCATTGTTCTACTGATAACATCCTGCAAGAATAGACATGTCTGTAGACGATGACTCACATCCGGTCGCTTCTGATTTACTGATAACATCCTGCAAGAATGAACATGTCTGCATCCCAGACGCTCGAGCGTGGGAAAATTTCAAAAACTACACTTTTAACAAAAAAAAATTCCCGGAAGTGATCGAGGTCAATGACCCCGACTAGGCCAATGACTCCGACCTTGACCTAGGCTAGATCCGTGACCTAGAAAAAATTCTCGGAAGTGGCCGAGGTCAATGACCCCAACTAGGCCAATGACCCCGCCCACGCTTGTGACCTTGACCTCGGCTAGTCCCGTGACCTTGACAAACCTGCGCGCGCAGACCTGCGCAGACACCTGCGCAGAAAACCTGCGCAGTGACACATTTTGGTCCAGAATCCCCCTAGCTACACTACTAAGGAAACCTGCCATTGTGAGAACGGCATTAGAGTGGAACCCCCAAGGCAGCAGAAGGAGAGGAAGGCCTAAATCAACATGGCGAAGGACAATATTAGAAGAAATAAAAACAACAGGAAGAGCGTGGCTGGAAGTCAAACTAATAGCGCAAAACAGAACAAGATGGCGAGCATTTGTGGAGGCCCTATGCTCCAACCCGGAAGCTTGAGGACACTTATATGTATTGTTATGATACACTATATTCTTTGATAATTTAAATATGAATACTAAAGAAACAGTTTAGTCAAATAAATTTGGAAGTCAGATATAAGCAAATTAATGGATCTAAATACATGTTAAAGTATAATGAAATTAACTTTCTTATTATTGGTTAGTCAAATAATAGCATAATGATTGATTACTCAAACTTAATCTGTAATAAGAAAATTCTGAATAGGAACAAATACCAAGGTTACTACTAAAATGTATCTGTTATGATAATTAAAATAAAATATCTGTTTTGATTATATAAAAAAAATGTAGATAGGAGGCAGCAAGAATCGTGTCTAATAGTAATAATTTGTAATTTGTTTAATTAGTTACTAAAAAAACAACTCAAAAATGTATACATAATTTGATATGGGTGTGATTTTCGAATAAAGAAACATTAATAAATGTTGTATAATTTGTAAATGTTATGGTTGGTACAAATTATATGGGTTAAAAGCAAAATCTTCAAGGTGGAAACATAAAATAAAATATTAAAAACAAGAAATAAAGGGACAAGCTTTGGTCAGTGAGGATATTATTGATACTACATTGGAAATGGAATACAAGGCACAAACAAGAGGTTAGTACGTGCAGCGAATTGTTTTTGGGAAACCTGTGGGTATCATTGAAGACGTAGGACCATCTAAAAAAGAAAAAAAATTCATATTTGGAATAAGTTTTATGCTGACACTTACCAGAGAGGGATCAGAGCTGCAGTAATCCAGTATAGGAGCTAGGAGACTTGAAGTTGACAGCAGCAGGGGACAAGGACAGGAATCCAGTATAGGATGTGGAAGTTTTGAAGTGGATGGCAATAAGGTGATGCTGAGAGTTTACATTCATCGCAGGTGATGCAGTTTGGATAAGGACCAAGCAGGTGTTTGAGTGCAGTCGGAGTGAGGATCCAGCTTGGAAGGATTTTGGCAGTATTAACAAGCAAAGTGTTAAATCAGGTTTGTGTTTTAAAAGGTTAAATGGAACATTTAAAAAGCTATAACCAGTAAGAAGGTATAAAAATATAATTGAATTTCATACTTACATAAGAGATTGGTGAAAGAATTGCATATTAGACCTTATTGTAAAAACCTTGATATTCGTTCTGAATTTTGATTAATTTGACGTTAGGTGTCAATTTTTTTGAAAGTCAATGAACTGGCAATTAAACAAAGAGAATTTGACAAGTCAATCATTGGGTTACTAGATATTGCGAAGCACCTGAGAGAGTTTCATTAATAATATTGTAAAATACGAATTTGAATTGAAAGTTAAAAAGAAAGGGCAAAGTAATACGATAATTTAAAATAATTTTATCAGCTAGCATAACATAGCAGTATATATATATACATAGTACCAATAACATAGAAAGGTGATGACGTGTAAACGAAATCATGTAAAAATTACTTAGTATGGTTTGTTGTCTATCTTTAGGCGGTTTTAAAAATTCTGAACCTGTTAGAAACGAAATCTGAAGTTACTAAACAGTCACCTTAAATTGCATCTTTGAAATACTATCTTGATTAAAACATTTGGAAGCTGTCATGGACACAAGTGATAAAAATAAACTGATAAAATTACAAGGAAAAACTTTGGTTTTTTACAACTATAAACAGGCGTGATTAGTTGCATTTGAAAAGCAATGGCATGCGACTGAATAATAAGAGATGCAGGAAGTAATAGAATGCGAAGCACGTTCTCTGCTTTAGCGACACCTTAGAGATATATGATTCGACCCCTCCAACCAGATGTGGATTCTGTATCCATCGGCTGCCCCACAAATTTTTGTCGTTCATAATCTTATGCATTTAAGTACGTGCTATCTGTGATATTATAGCTAAACTTTCAGACTAGTAGTAAACTAGCGATCATTGAAAATGAACAGGGTTATGCTTTTCAAATTGACTTAACCGACGTTTTTGCAATTGCGTGCAACGTTATTTTATTATTACGATGGGTAGAGAGTTAGAAGAACACGATTCTACTTTAGAGACAAGGGGAATTCAGAAAACGTAATCAACTACTGTAATGTTAGTTGCATAGCCCTGTTCATTTTCAATTATTCTTTGTGTACGTAGCCATTTTCATAGCTGAGTAAGAAAAATTAGCTTTGTAAAGACAAATTGGCGTTATTATTGCAAGTACTTCATTTAAAATTTGGAATTACGTTTTCAAATGTTGTCTTAACGGAATGAAGCAAAAAGTATCGATTTATCGTTCGACGGAAAAAATTAAAACTTCATTTTTGCAGGTCATTTTTTTGCTAAAATAGTTGGAAAATAATTTGAAATTTGGTCATCCCCTAATTAGATATGTGCTTTAACAGAAAATCATGTTCCGATAATTAACGTTTAGTCGGAATGCATGATTCGTCCGTTTAAAAATACACCTGCATTTTTCTCCTGCTGCCATCTATCAGTGAATATCGCAGCGGGTGCGCTCTTAACTCACCTGTGGGTACGCTGTTTGCCAGCCACCAGTAACTTTCTGCATTGCCCTTGTATCAAAATCCAAGCTCCAACAAGCAATTTTGATCTGTAACCTACCTTTAGGTTTGTTGTTGTAACTTCATGAGAAGCGGCTAAATTCATTGTTGTAATTTTACTTGCCGATACAATCCGGGCACTGCAGTTTATCCCTGGCAAGGTCTGATCTTGCCCCACATAAAATTGAAATAAACGAGTCTTGGATAATCACGAAATTAACCCTTTTTTAATTTTGACAGTTCACCACAATCTTAATCTTGTTATTTGTGCTTTTAGAACCGCCGATACGAGAGGGCTCCACGCAGCACGGCGCTCGAAGTTGGATCTCCGAAGGCAAGCGGACGAGAGTCACAGTGGGTTGTCCAACCAGCCAGGCGCTCGGCAGTCCGTTGACACAATTATTAGTGATGGGCAAAATCGAATACTTTTCAGAATCGAATACTTTTGAGAATCGAATAATCATTCGAATGCAAAACAACTCGAATGCAAAATCGCACTCGAATTCAGATTTGAGTTGTGTGCTCGCTGTCGTAATGGGGGAGTGGTGACGTGTGACCTCGGCTGAGCGACACGCAACACCAGAGATAACGAGACGCTGCACGTGCACAAAGCAAAAATAAAAAAATCTTTTGATTGTAGGCGGTTCAGCTTACCCTATCAATAACGTATATTTGTTTTGAAATACTTAAATGTTAAATTTATAGTACCGAAAATGAATATGAGAAAAGGACTGTTTATAAAATAGTTGTTTTTATTGTTGTTACGGGCCAATATGTATTTCTTTAAAATAAATTATTAAGACAACCCCAGCGTTTGTTTCTCTTTCCCTTCGATGTATCTGTTTAAATTTTTAGTAGATGTAGTTGCTTTTATGATTTTGGTGGTGCTATATCGTTTGAGTGTGCAATCTTCAGTCTGTGTGGTAATATTTTAATTTTATATTTAATTCTGTAGTCTACAGTGTGTTTCACTTTACATGGAAGCACCCCTGTATTTTCTTTGTTTTTGTACGAATCGATTTGAATTTTTTACCAGTTGTACAACTCACCAAGAGGCATCTATTCATGTCCTTGAGCGCAAATGACGTTATTAGCCTGGCCTACTACGATGAAGAACATGGGTCGTATTGTCAATATTTTGCATCGCGTTAGAGTTACAGCAAAAAGTTATTAAGAAAAGTTGTTTAGAATCAAAAGAATACCCCAGATACCGATTTTTGTTTAATAATTCGAATTTTTAATTTTTATCCATAAATTTGTCAAAGTCCCAAATTTCAACTTTTAATTTGGTATCAAATGGTACCATGGAGAAACAGAATTTTTATTATTGTTGCACATGTCATTAGCTATTAATAATGGCTGAATTAAGTTTAACTGTAGCTTAATCAACTTTTTAATTTGTGTCAGGATAAATAGGTGCACGCCCTGGATGCCTTCCATTAAATATTCTAGCTACTTCTCTGTTGGACCTTGCATTTTCACCAGTAATTCTAATTATTTCTACTTTCTCACCTACAGTTAAACGTAATTCAGCCATTATTAATAGCTAATGACGTTTTCAACAATAATAAAAATGCTGTTTCTCCATGGCACTATTTGATACCAAATTCAAAGTTGAAATTTGGGACTTGGACAAATTTATGGATAAAAATTAAAAATTCGAATTATTAAACGAAAATCGGTATCTGGGGTACTCTTGTGATTCTAAACAACTTTTCTTAATAACTTTTTGCTGTAACTCTAACGCGATGCAAAATATTGACAATACGACCCACGTTCTTCGTCGTAGTAGGCCAGGCTAATAACGTCATTAGCGCTCAAGGACATGAATAGATGCCTCTTGGTGAGTTGTACAACTGGTAAAAAATTCAAATCGATTCGTACAAAAACAAAGAAAATACAGGGGTGCTTCCATGTAAAGTGAAACACACTGTATATTTAACTAGAAACATTTCAGCACCAACTATTCAAGTGAGACCTGGATCAAAAAATCTGTCGTTTGAGAGTTGATTCCATTCCTGCCTTCTATGGAAATCAAAATACCTATATGTAATGTCTATATAAAGTCGAAACTTTCGGAATGGCAACGGGCAGTTCTCTGTGCATTCATATAGTTGCTTTCGGAGCGAGTTTGCCACGGCGGGCATTCTTTAAACTGCTATGATACGCAGAGCTGTGCTAGCTAAAACTGAAACGATTCGAGTGCGAATCCGAGGACCAAGCGTCGATGCATTCGAATTCAGCATTCGGATAAGGATCGAGATCACGCCGAATTCAGCATTCGGATCGGAATCGAGATCACGCCCGGCGAGATTTACAAACACCGATTAAGTATTTTTGATTTGAAGCATTCGAATACACTTAAAAAAATCGAATGCATTCGAGAGCTTGCAAGAATCGAATACTGTAGTAATTTGCATTCGAATAGTCCCATCACTAACAATTATATCTTTCTTTATTCATTGTACATTAAACAGAATCTTATTTTTGTATTTTAGTTAACTTCTAGTTATTTAAATTAATAAATACTTAATTTTATGTGTACTGATCTTTATACTTGAGTTCATAAATCGAACCTTGGCTTTCTGACTACCCGTTAGCAAAGTTTGGTATCAAATAAAAGTTGTCGTAATTGAGCAAGCCAGTAAACAACAAATTAATAAGATACAAACGTTACAACAGGGTGCCGAGGATTTCCACTGTTTGTGCTGCAGTTAACAGACTGTCTTTAGAAAACTTCTGAACTTCTGTTGATAGCATGAGCAGCAAACGTCAAGTTCAAATCGACTACCACGGCATAACCTGGAAGAACCTACCATTATAAATACAAATGTCTTGAACATGCTTAATTACTGCTCAAAGTACTAGATAAGAAAAGCTGTTGTTTAAAACTTGGCAGAAATTGCTGTCAGAGAATGACCAGAAATAAGAGGTTGATAGTTGTCAGTCCCACCTTCTGAAGTTCTGAAAAAAAAATTGTGCGGCTCAAATGACTGCAAAGCTACCTCGTATAAAATAATGTTTATTTCAATATAAATCTTCTTAAAACACTTATGATCTAAGATAAACATACATTTTCCAATAAAATAAAGCACGTTATCTGATTTATAACTAATCAACAGTTCGTATATCACGCAGACTGCAAGTAAATTGCCAGCATCTTGTTATAAAATTAAAACATAAGTACAACAAACGTGTCTGAGCTACTACAATATTAATTATTTTTCACATACACAGACTGTGACTAAAAACATCTCATTTTCGTCCATACATAAAATTATTACACATTTTCCAAAACATACTGCCTAACTCTACACGATACCAAATCAAAATGGCAAATTTCTACATCACAACATAAACAGGACAATGGTAAAACAGAACTAACAAACTGACTCGACGTTTAAAAAAATAATTTCAGTATTTACACATCGCATTATCACTAACGCTACTACATTCGTTCCTCTCACGAGGTAGCTACTTTCTTTATACGTTTAAATCAGTTCCCTGAGTTTTGAATATAGCAGGTTATATAATAATCGAAATACTGCAGGCCTGAACTCTGGAAAAAGCTATATGCAGTTAATAAAAACTAATAATATAGGTAACTACAAAGATGCGCAGTTTGAAGCTACATGTTCAATACTTGCTTTTTATTAGCGTTGATGCGGTTGATGATGATGACGGTGATGGGGATAATGGCGGTGTCTATCGAGCTGAAAAAGATTTTATCAATTAGATTTAGCATTAAGTTAGAAATATGTAGAATTTTTTCTAATTTCACTGTACCTGTTGTTGCTGCTGAAGGTGCCGGTTGCGGATCTCCTTTAGTTTTGGAAAGCCCTTTTCTGTAAAATAGAAGGACAAATGTGACCTATTTTTTCATTAAATTTTTATATCTCTGATCTTATTCATCTCCATATTTAAGTAACTATTCTACAGTATGATTTTTTTAAAACTCAATTTCAGCAGGCCCTGGATAGCCTGAATCAGTTGGCAGTACTGAAAGGATGGCGACACTGTAAGTCTATGTCAAATTGGAGGGTAGCAGGTTAGGTTTTGCGTCAGTTTTGACACAAACTGACGCAAAACTTAACCTGATAACCTCGAATTTGCTATCCAGGGCCTGCTGAAATTCAGTTTTAAAAAAATCACTCGGTACATTGTATTGTAACTGCAAGTAACAATAGTGTATTGTACAACTATTGTTGAAAATAGCACTTTTCACATGAGTGAGGGAGTTTGGTCATCATGAGCCGCAGGTGAGTGTCATCAGGCCCCAAAAAGTGTGAAAAGTGCTTTTCACACGTGTCGTACACTATACGTTTTATTCGAATGCAAAAATTTAAAAATGGGGTAGGCCTACCAGAAGATGTTTATTGATGGTGCAAGATATGACTGTGACCGCAACAAACAAGAAATAGCAATACATCAGCCAAAAAACTAGCAGAGCAAGATGAGGATGAATGTGCGATGACAAACTTGCCAACGAAAATGGCTGTGCAAAAGGAGGACGAAAATACAATCAAGGGCAGCATCACAAAGGAGCAAGAAGATCCGGAAGATTTCAATCCGGGACTTGGATCAATATATACTGTTTCATAGTGGGAATGCAGAAAGGATGTTTGGGGTAGGTTTCCTGATAAAGAATAAATGGAAAAATGCAGTGATACGATTCGAAGCGATATCTGACAGGATGTGCTACAAAAGAATTACAACAAAATACAAAAAACTTAGCATCATAAATATTCACGCACCATCGGATGAGAACTACGAAAAACTAGAAAAATTATATAAGAACATAGCCAACTACGACCAAAAAGTAGTCATGGGAAAATTGGAAGAGAACAGATGTACCGACCGATAATAGGACAACACAGTAATCATAGAAAATCTCATCGTAGTGGAGAAAGACTAACAGAATTTGCAACTGGAAATAAAATGAGAATAATTACGTATTTCTTGCACATAGATATTCATGACATGGGTCTCCCCAGACGGGAGGACAACAAACCAAATTGATGACATAATAACAGAAGCCAAACATGCAAAAACTATCCAGGACGTTAGATCTTACCAAGAGGTGGACGCAAACTCTGACCGCTATATGGTAAGGGCGGTGTTAAAACTGAGTGTGCCGGAAGAAAATGAGAGAGTTTCGGAAAGGAGTGCTGAATGGGATACGGAAAAGCTACGAACTGAACAGCAGTTAATAGAATATCAAGAAATCATAACAAGGAATGTCCCGAAATCGATGGCTGGAGCAGTTGGAAAACGTTTTCAGGGAAATGGAAGAAAGTAGTACACCAAGGCCACGAGGGCCTGTAGTGCCATTTATATAATAGTGTTGAGAATAGCACTTTTCACACGTGTCGTACACTAAATTTTTTCTACGGCTGCAAGTCGCCGCCTAGATTTCAAAGACACGCGGTTAAAAACAGCGTGCGACATCGATGTCGCATGCTGTTTTTGAGCGTATGACAAAGTTGTCGCACGCTGTGTGAAAAGTAACACCCGTATGCATAGTTGTTCGCCAGCGGCTTGCCGGAATTTCGTTATGAATAATATGTTGGTGACACTGTAAGTCTATGTCAAATTCGATGTTAGCAGGTTAGGTTTTCCGTCAGTTTTGACACAGACTGACGCAAAACCTAACCCAGTAACCTCGAATTTGACATAGACTTACAGTGGCTATTTGGGCGTGCTTGTTTTATACTATGCTGCAGACCACGAATCAATGGAATTATGAAAGACATTGTTGGAAATTTTTCACCTGATAAATCGTTTGTCATAAATTCTAATGGCTTTAAAATTGGAATGCAGTCCTTTATAGTGTTCCACTCAGAAGCATCCAACCCTTCTGGAGCATTTGGAAGAGAACTCATAACTGCACTCAAGGGGTTTTTAATTTCAACAAATCTTTCTAACATATTTAATACTGAATTCCACATCTTGTTTTACTTTAAGTTCAGGTAGCTGCATCTGCAATTGCATGTCTCGCAGCTTTTGGGATGCAAGAACACTATGTTTAAAGTGTCCGACAATTAATCTGCACCTTTTGTTTAAGTTCATTAACTCATCATTTTTGTTTAATGATTCAGTGACACTTAGGTTTCGCCGGGGTCGGTAGCTCAGTGGTAAGCATCCTGGCTACTGATCGTAGGGTCGCGAGTTTGATTCCCGGTCCCGGTGCGGCTTTCAAAAATAAAAAAATGCAGATGAAAGCCTCTACAGAATGCCATCATTCGGAAGTGATGTAAAGCCGTGGGCCCCATGTTACTACGATGTGTAGCATGTAAAAGATCCCTTGCTAGGGTCGAAACTCCTTAGTATCGACAAAATTCTAAGTAGGACTTTGACCATATGACCGTAGCAGTCGGTGTCTAAGGTACCTAGTACTCTGCATGCCTAGACCTTGTCCAATAACAAACAAACAAACACTTAGGTTTAATGTGTGTGCCACACATGGATGATGGTGTTTCTTTAAATATTCATTAATAGCGTTTTTATATTGGCACTACTGTCACAATTTTCTCTAAAATATTCCATTTTGTGAAGATCGACGACAATGTTTTTGCGATATTTTCACTGGTGTGCCGTTCAATTATCTCAGAAGTTTCCAAAACTGAACTGCAGAGCTTCCCATCATGTATATAATGTGTTGTAACAGTGATATATGATTTATTGCTATATGAGGTCCATATATCTGTCGTAACTGATACATGCAAAACACTTTTCAAATGAGTCTTACTTCTCTCCGCTTCCTCCTTGTAAACCATTGGAAGTAGGACATTTGTAAGCGTTTTTCTTGATGGAAGAGCATATAACGATTGCAGCTTTTTTGTGTATTTGATGAAACCGGCATTGTCCACAACTGATAGTGATTGATAATCTTTAGCTATCATTTCCATTAGAATTCTATCAATTGCACTTTTCTCCTCTGCCGTTATTTCATTGGGATTTTTAGTGGACCCGAAGAGTCTTAATTGACGTGATCGTTTGGCAGGTGGATGAAATCGTGAAGCTGTAGATGTCCCAGACCCAGAAGATATCTTTGGATCGGTCGACTCGGGAAGCAAACTTGTACTTGGTGGTTGTACCAAATTAGCAGTTGAAGTTAATGGTTCAGCAGGTGGATCGTCAGATTCAGCTAGTGGACCGTCAATAATTAGGGCATGAGGATGTTTTCTTCTTAGGCGATCGTTTAAATTTGACGTATTTCCAGAAAATTTCAATGTTTTTTTGCACATTTTACACGTAACAGTTTTTTTGTCTATGCTTTTATCAAAATGTTCCCACACTATTGACCGCTTGATTCTTGAACACATTTTAGACAACAAATATGTTAATTATGGTAATGTAACGTTTATTTATTTAAACAGTTTGCTGTATAATTAATATATATTAATACAATAATTATTGATAACTCGAATTCGAACTGAACTCCGCTGATCCGGCATCTAGTATTTATATTGTTTGCTGTTCTTCTGGAATCCACTGGTACTCTTCCGGCGCTTCCGAGTCGTGCCTAAAAAAGCAATAAATACATCATTTCTCAGTTCCAGAAAGTGTTGCTTGATTGGGACCATGGGCGTTTCCGTAGGGGTAGCGGTAGTTATTTAGAAATGTCATGCGAGCCATTTCCGACCG
Organism: Agriotes lineatus; assembly: GCA_940337035.1. Lineage (NCBI taxonomy): Eukaryota > Metazoa > Arthropoda > Insecta > Coleoptera > Elateridae > Agriotes > Agriotes lineatus. Next base: position 87,218,021 of record OW679194.1, on the reverse strand, counting down.
AGTGTCGTTTTTCGACCAGTCCGGTCCTGCTCTAATCTCTTAAGTCCCTCTCTGCTTATTTGGGCCACTTACGGCCTTTATTTCCAAGTTACCAAAATAATAATTAATAAAATTAGTCAACAAGTGACACCCCTACGAAAACGCCCATGGTCCCAATCAAGCAACACTTTTTGGAACCGAGAAATGCTTATTCAGCGGCGGCCGAGAGCGGAAGTGTCTAGACGATCTACGATGTATTTATTGCTTTTTTAGGCACGACTCGGAAGCGCCGGAAGAGTACCAGTGAATTCTAGAACCACAGAAAAGTCGGGGTAATTATTATACTGCTCTAAATTTGGTTTCAGAAAAATTAGGTCATAAAATTTTACCCGTATACAAAATAGTGGTACCTATATATCAATAATAATCTCATAATTTTTTATTCGGTAATAACGCTGTGCAGAAAAATATCACACATAAAAAAATCAATGCAATGATAAAAGTCTCACAAAAAATAAAAATCAGTTCATTTTTAATTCCCAAAGCTTTAAACAAATTAGTTTTCGCCTGTAGCTTATAAAACCCTTTAAACAAAAGTATTCGATAGTTTTAATGAACGATTCATTCGATTGTTTGAACCTTTCATTCGGCAATTATTCAATAGTCAAAACGATTCGATTGTTCCCATCACTAGTTGGCACTAAGAGTCATTCTTAAAAATAAAATTGAGGTTAAGTTGAAACGCTGAAGGCGAGGTAACAATCAAATTCACAAAAAACATCACATTGGAGAAAAAAAATCTGGTGTGATACACGCACTCAACTTCCTTTTACAGTGATCTTATAATTAGCCAAAAGGTTGATTTTTAATTTTTAAGCATTTGTCAAAAATTTTCAAAAATTACAAACTACAAAAACGGTACAAAATAGAGCGTTAGGTGAAGAGACAAATTTTCTCTAGAATTCTAAGCTGAATTCGAAAAATGTAATAATATACCGGGTGTTCTATTTAAAATAGGAGTTAATAAAAAAAAATAGAAAAACCAAAAGAAACCCATTTTAGAAGTATTCAACTGGAAAATCACCTATCTCACATGAATACACATTAAAAATGTAGTAGAAATGTGGAGTTACAGCCGTTTTTGAAAAAATCCTAAAAACACCTACTTCCGGTTATGTGATTTTCTTCAAAAGCTTGCTGTCGCATCTGGATAGTACACAAAACTTATATATGAAGTTTCAACGCCATACCTCTTTTCGTTTTTGAGATATTCTGTTCACAGACACACACACATACAGACCAATGAACAAAAACACGTTTTTTGGGTTCAGGGGACTCTAAAACGTGAAGATCTGTTGAAAACTCAATTTCAAATTTTTGGGCTGAATCCAATACTTCATTTGTTGTAAAAGGAAGTAAAAACCGAAAGCAGAATTTAAACCGAAAAACATTGTATTCCAAGGAGTAGAAGTAACCGATTCCAAAGAGATAGCTGAAAATTTTAACCAATACTTCATAAATAGTATTGTCGACATAAATTGTGATATTCCAAACACCGATTTTGAAGAGGCATTCATGCCTGATCCTGTTAACATCTTTAAATGTAAGATTTCTTTAATCGACCTTGAGAAAACAATAACGAGCATAAAAAGAAAAGGTTGCACAGATGGCATTTCTATTCAGGGTCTAAGAGATGCATTGCCAATTATAGGAAATCCTCTGGTAAAATTAATAAATGAGTCGTTAAAGAGTGGAATTTTCCCAGAATCCTGGAAGAAATCCAAAGTAATTCCTATTGGAAAAATTGTGGGTACAAAGAAATGTGAAGAATTTAAACCAATTAATACGTTGCCAGTGTACGAACAAATTTTAGAAATAATTGTCAAAGACCAATTGCAGGAGTTTACCGAAGCAAATAAGTTATAAGTGGCAGACAATCCGGATTCCGAAGCAAGCACTCGTGTGAAACGGCATTAAATATAGTTTTAGCATTGAATAAACAACTTTGACAAAAAGCGCAAACGCATATGGAAAATCGTAGCCAAACTGGGTTTCGAAACTCTGAGGGCGCCACTAGGTACAGGTATCGAGATTTTTCAGTCAGTCGCAACCCGCTGAAGCGTTCACATTGCTCTGTCGCATGTACTACAGTTTACGCTAGGTTTAAGTGGGTCAAGTGGATTAACTTGAAAATGAGTGTAACTGCGGTGCATATTTGTGTTTACCAAAACTGTTTCAAGAACAATAAACAGCATAAAAACATTAGCTTTTTTAAATTTCCTGTAAATAACACGGGACTAGCTGAGGAGTGGAAAAGAAATTGTGGGAATATTGAAATTGCGGTTATGGATGTAAGCAATTTAAAAAATAAATTAATTTGTGAAGCACACTTCCTACCTACTGACATTCGAATGAACAACAAACGCAAATTGTTAACAAAAACTGCTGTACCTATTCCATTTATTGAAGACACGCTGAAAGAAGGTAAGTTTCTAATGAGATTTATTAGACCTAAAATTAATCAATCAAGGGGACGGCTGAGGTTTTTTCTCTATTGTCAATTTAGTTTTAAAATAAGTAATTCAGGAATCGGATTGATAATTTTTTCCGTAAAGGAAAAAAGGGGTATTGTAAGAGACGCCTCACCCTGTGTATTACAAGAACCGCTATTTCAATTATTACGTTATTACCAATAATATTTACGTATTTCAGGTAGAGAGAAGTTATTTGTAGAACCAACTACTCCAGAAAGAGATTTCAAGATTGCCAAACCAAGTACCAGTCAACCGATAAAAACCTACACCAGAAAACGCAGCCATTCCCCTGTTGCCAATTCAGATGATGAATATCAAACTATAAATCTAATTAACAACAACTTACCAAGAGTTTCAAGTTTTGCCAGGTCAGAAAGTTGTGATTCAATATTAAGTGGGCGCATTATGGTAATGGATACACCCACCAAAGCAAAATTGAAACGGAAATGTACAGTACTTTCATGTAAGGTTAAAGGTCTAAAAAAGAAACTAAAAGTAAAACAGTCGCAGAGTTATAGATTGAAAAGAAAGAAAAATTCCTTTTCCAATTTTGCAGTTGTCAACAATTTGTTAACTAACAAAAGTCAACATGTTAAAGTATTTCTCAATATGCAGTTATTTCACAAGAAAGGGACCAGATGGTCAAAATCGGAAAAAGATTTGGCGTTATCTTTGCATTATAAATCACCCGGAAATTATAAATACATGCTTTATAATCTAAAATTTACATTGCCATCGATTAGAACTATTCAGTCGTGGTTAAAAGTAATAAACTTAAGAACAGGAATTAACACGAATTTGACAAAAAAACTAGCTCTAAAAGCACAATCAATGTCAGACAGAGAAAAAATGTGTGTAGTACTTTGTGACGAAATATCATTAAAGAGAAAGTTAGAATTTAACCAATCGCAAGACATGATTGAAGGCTACCAAGATTTAGCATTTTTGGGAAGAGAGTCAAAGTTGGCAAATACTGCTTTAGTATTCTTTATTCGCGGTCTGCTCCATAATTGGAAAATTCCTCTTGGCTATTTTGTTTCTGATGGGCCCGTAAAAAGTACTTGGTTAGTTCAAATAATTCCGCGTGTAATTACTAAACTTAAGGAAATGTCCTTTAATCCCATGGTGTTGGTATGCGATCAGGGATCGAACAATCGAAGTGCTTTAGCATTGTTAGGAGCTACTAAGGAGCAACCTATAGTAGAAATAGAAGGCCAGAAGATATTTACCTGTTTCAATGCACCGCATCTAATAAAAAGTCTGAGGAACAATTTTATGAATCCTAAACTTCAATTCGTAGTCAATAAAAAAAACGTGGCTTGGACCGACATAACAACAACGTATGATCTTGATCAACAGAGCAGTACTACTAGAGCTATGTTAAAGATAACATCTAACCACATTGCTCCTACAAATTTTCAAAAAATGCGCGTAAAATATGCTGTTCAAATATTTTCCCATACTGTTTCAGCTGCAATTACAACAGCAGCAAGAACCAACCAGTGTAAGAGTAGCACGGCATTTGATACAGCAGATTTTGTGGAGAGCATTAATAATATTTTTGATGCTCTAAATAGTAGAATATTACATGACCCCTGTTTGATTCACACAGATGCGTGCATCAAAACCTTTTTGATTATAATTAATCATGTAATTCAAGTCATAACTGTTCTATCTCATTCAAAGGTCGTGGTAAAGTCAAATTTGCATCTTGCCGTATTTGTTTGCCTCTGTTAATATTGGAAAGGAATTTGTAAGCTTCCCTTAATGGCTTTTAAGCGGATGGATACATTTTCTAATAGGACTTAAGCCGACTTAGCGTATTTGGGATTCATGTGTTTATGGATTTCGTTCAATACAATGCCTCATTGAGAGAGCTTAGCATTAAGATTCTTAGAATAAGCCGTTATTCTCAAACAACGTGCGACGCTCCGATTGGCTACGCAGGATCGCCTCAGCCAATAGTGTTTGAGCCTTCCCCTCCTTGTTGAATTTGCGAGTTGAGATCTTTGTCAATTCAGCGTTAGTTAGATTCAGAATTTCGAGTAAGCAAGTTCAGCTATGCTTTGTGCTGGTTTGCGGTCGGTCTAGCTCCCTGGAAAAGACGGTTCCAGGTGGTTATGTGTGACGGTTACGCGCAATTCCCTATTTTCGCGTGGCCAATCCAAGCGTGTCGCAACAGTTGAAGCTATTGTAAAAAACCATCGGTCCATCAGTGACGTTTGTAATCGTTGTTACTCAATATACTCGTGTTTGTTAAGTCTTGTTTCACTCCAACAAATAACTGAACCCAAGTCAGGGTTATTAAGTGGCAGTTCCCGGCAATCCCATTGAACCGGAATTCGCAGCGGATTAATTGGGGGCTCCATTCGTGGAAGCCTCTTTTCAAGTTAATCATACAAAAAACAACCCCGATCCTTACAGACGTCCATTATCCATATACCAAAACAAGACTGAGGAAGTATTACAGAATGGTATTCAGTACTTTCAAAACATAGAAGTCTTCGAAGGAAACAAAAAGCGAAATAACATATTTTGTTTAAATGGCTTTGAGTGGACATTAACATCAATCCTTTCGCTTTGGAATCATTTGAAACTTTTAGATGTAAAATATTTATTAACAGGATTTTTAAATCAAGATCCTTTAGAAAATTTCTTTTCGGTTGTAAGAAACAGAGGAGGATATAATCCGTTCCCTACAGTTCGTCAATGTCGCATAGTCATGCAGTATAATATGAATATCTCTTCTTCTTCTTCTTTCACGGCTCCTTCTGCCCTCTCAGGCGTCGGATTGGGAGTCCCGGTCCTCTTTTACCCATTTCATCCATGCTTTCCTATCTCTTGCTAAAATTTTCATCTCTGCTTTGGTTTTTCCCTTTGATCTCCCTATTTCCTCTATCTGACCCATCCATCTTCTACGTGGTCTCCCTCTTCTGCCTCTGATCGGTTTTCCCATTTCCATTATCTTTTTTGTTAGTCTCTCTCTGTTCATTCTTGTGATATGCCCGTACCAATTCAGCTGTTTTTCATTAATTTTTTCTAGTATTGGTGGTTGTTGTAAAGCTTCCCTAATGTACTCATTTCTGGCGTGGTCCCATTTCGTTATCCCTATGATCTTCCTCAGGTGTTTCATTTCCATCGCATTTATCTTACTTTCGTGTTTTTTCTGCCAGGTCCAGTTCTCTGCAGCATATGTAATTATGGGTACAGTTATTGTGTTGTGGATTTTTAGTTTCACTTCTGTTTCTATTTGCTTGTGGCCTAACATTGTATTATTCAGCGTGTAATATAGTCTCGTAGATTTGTTTGCTCTGTTAGCTAATTCTGCGTCGATTTTTCCATCATTTGTTAGGATTGTCCCTAGATATTCAAAAGTTGTTACCCTTTCTAGTGCTGCGTTCTTGCATATGATCTCCCTGTTAATGTTTTCTCCCTTTTCGTTTATAATCATCACTTTTGTCTTGCTTGAGTTAATTTCCATCTTCATATTTTCAATTTCTCTAATCCAGTTGTCTAATAGGTCCTGCATTTTTCTTCTGGAGTCAGCAATTAATACCACGTCGTCCGCGTACATCAGACTGCTTATTGATATGGGGTTTAGGTTATTAAATCCTATCACGGTATTTAGTTCTGCTTTAGTCTTGATTTGTTTTAATATTTTGTCCATTATAATCACAAATAACAGTGGGCTTAGACTGTCCCCTTGTTTAATTCCTCTTTTTATTTCGAACTCTTCTGACCGATGACCTGCTATTTGCACTTTGCCTTTCACTGTGCTGATCGTATTTCTAATTATGCGAATAAGTTGTCTTGGCACTTCTAACTCGGCTAGAGCACTCCATAGGGCTTGTCTGTTTACCGTATCAAATGCCGCTCTTAGATCAATAAAGGTTATGTACAGTTCTTTCCCTTCTTCTATTGTGTTTTGTATTAAGGTTCTTAGGATGTATATATTTTCGTTCGTTTGTCTTCCCGGTCTAAAAGCTGTTTGCTCCTCTTCTAGCTTGGGTTCTACGTAAGCTCTTAATCTTTTCTCCAGGATTCTTGTAAATAGTTTGTGAGTAGTTTGGGCTAGGCAGATGGCTCTGTAATTCTCGCATTTCGCTGTTTCTCCTTTTTTATGTATCGGCAAGATTAGATTGGTTTCCCAATCTCTAGGGATTCTTTCCTGTTTCCACACTTCGTTCAATAATTCCCATAACCATTCCTTTCCTTCGTCTCCCAGCCATTTTATCATTTCTGGGGCTATCTCATCCTCTCCACTTGCTTTCCCAGATTTTAAATGTTGGATTGCTTCCTGTAGTTCTTCTTTTGTTATTTCTTGTATTTCTATTGCGTCTACATTTTCCTCCCATTCTTCCCTTATTGCGTTCCCAAATTTTTCCACGTAGAACTCTTTCCAGGTTTCCATAATTTCCTTTGTTTCCACTTTGAGTTCGTTGTGTTTATTCCTTATGGCTTTTATTTCTTTGCAATTTGAACCTCTTAGTCTTTTTACGGTTGTCCAGAATTTCTTTGTATCTACTTTGTAATTGTCATTAATTTCTTCCCCGAATTCTCTCCAGCTTTTCTTTTTCGCTTCTTTGATTGCTCTCTTTACTTTGTTTCTCTTCTCATTGTAATTTTCTCTATCTTCAGTTGTTTTTGATTTCAGGTATTTCTTCCATGATTGTTTCTTAGCCTTTACTAGTCCTTTTATTGCTCCATTCCACCATTTTGTTCTCTTTAAATGTTTGCTGTGTTTTCTTCTGCCGCATATTTCTTCTGCTGCTTTTAAGGTAGTTTCCCTGAATATTGTCCATTTAGTCTCTAGGTCCTCTTCCTGCCCTTCGTTTTTTCTGCTGCTAAATAGGGTGTTAGTCCTCTTCTGGTACTTCAACTGGTTTTCTAGTATTTTTAGTTTGTATGTTGCTATCCTGCTATAGCTTATTTCTTCCGTTTTGTTTATTCTAGCTCGGAGTTGAGCCACGACCAGTCTGTGATTTGAGCCTATTTCTGCCTCCCTTCTTGTTTCTATGTTTTGAATTACCTCGTTGAGGCTTCTTGTGTGTACTATATAGTCTATTAAACTTTTTGCCTTCCGTTCTTCTGCAACGAAAGTGTATTTATCCTCTTCTTTTTGTTTCCACATCGTGTTGCCTATTATTAGGTCATTATTTTGGCAGAATTCGATCATTTTTATACCATTCCTATTTAACACTTGTTCTCCTTGATTTCCCATACAGCCCATTCCTCTGTTTTGGTCTCTTCCTACTCTTGCGTTCCAGTCTCCCATTATGATGGATGTTTCTGTTTCCTCTCTCACTTCGTCTAGTACCTCTTGAAGTGTTCTATAGAAATCTGCTACTTCTTCCTCTGGTGTACCCTCTACTGGTCCGTAGATTTGTATTATATTGATTACTTGTCCTAATTTCATTGTTATCGTCATAATTCTAGAATTGACTGCTTTATATTTTAATACTTGTTTGTGGATGTCATTTGTCATTATTATTCCTACTCCTTCATTTGCCCTACTTTCAGCCTTTACTCCTGAGTAGTACATTATATGTTTATTTGTGATCCTAAGGGTCCCCTCTCCTTTTTTCTTCGTTTCGCTTATCCCGAGTATCTGAATTTTATTATTATCCATCTCTTCCACTAACTCCATGTCTTTACCTGTCAAAGTGTTTATGTTCCAAATCCCTATTCCTATGTTTCTGTCTATTTCCTGTACTGTTCTCCCTTTATCTCTGTTTTCCTGATTTTGCCTAAAATTTATTCTCTCTTGTCCATTTCCATTGCCATTCGTTGTTGGTTCCGTCCGGTTTTGGTTTACATCTACTTTTTTGGGGTATGATGGTGCTGTGTTGTCTGCATGAAGTTCCCGAGGGTTTTATTCAATTCTTCCTCCTCCTTCCCTGGCTTTGCTTTTCTGAAGGGTGTAAGTATCGTTTGTTCCCAGTTTTTCTTTTTTGGGATTGTTCCTTGAGGGGATTTTCCTCCTTCTCCATCCGTGGACCTGCCTCTTTTCATCCTTTCTTCGTTGTTGTTTTCTGGTTCCGTAATTTTTTCCGTTTCCTTTGTTACTTTATTGTGTTTCTCTAGGTCATCGATCCTTCACTCTACTCCATTTATTATTAACTTGTCTCTTATGATTGTCGCATTCATTCCCTTGTTCCTGGCTTCTCTCATATGTGGTAATAATTGTTTCTTCGTTTCCCTAGTCTTTTTATCCAGGTCTTCGCTTACTCATATTTTCGTTCCCTTTAGTCCCTTTAAGCTACGTAGAATTTCCAGTTTTTTCATTTTTGTTGTGAGTCCAACCTTGATTGGTCTGCTTTCCCTTCCTTTATGCCTTTCTAGTCTGTTTATGAAGGCTATTTCCCCGTCTGCGATTAATACTCCTATTTTTCTTGCTACTTCTCTTAGAAATTTTTCTTTTAGTGTTTTAGTGTCTTCTCCATATTCTTCTTGGATGCCGAAGATTATTAGGTTCCTTTTTTTTGTTTCGTTTTCCAATAGTTCAATTCTCGCTGCTTGGTTGATTATATTTTCTTCTAGGTTTTTTATTTTGGCTGCTTGTTGTTTAACGATCTTGTTTGATTCGTCGATTTTTCTTTCCATGTTAACCAATTGCTTCATGATGTCTGCTAGTGTGATTTCTTTGTCTTCCTCTTCCTCCCCCATGACAGGCGCTCACTCCTCCGTTGCTTCAAAAATTCCGAGGACGCCCCTGCGCATTGTTTACTACGTGACGTCACCGACAGCTGCAGAGCCGCGTAAAGAGCGCAGGTCCCGGTCAACCCGTCGATGACCCCGCCCTTATCGGATCCGCCGCCGTCAAAATCTTACTGAATTGTTTGGGTTGTTTCTGCCTATTTGTTCACTATTCCTACCTTATTTCCTGCTTGCTTTGTTAGCTCCGTCCCTGATTTACTGTTGTTACACACTTTTATGGAAATATTTGCACTAAATCACGTAAATTTGTAATTTATTCGCGGAGAGCGGTTTCACCTGTATCACTCGCCTATATTCCAGGACCGGACCATAATATGAATATAAGACTACAAATGTCTGTTGACACAGGAAATTGCGAAGTTGTTGAAGATATCGAAACTTTAGATATCGACCCCCAGTTCATTGAAGATGGCCAAAACGCCGATGGCGTAAATATAGAAAATAATTTTAGTGAGTCCACTGAAATTGTCGAAGAATTTGTACACGAAGGAAATGATGCCAATAACGATTCTGAAAATATTGTTTGTATAACAGACAACACCCTTGAAAAAATTTCCAACAATTATGTGGCTGGTTATTTAGCATACAAACTTGAAACAAAATTTCATTGCGAAATTTGCTCCAACAATTTAACAAAAAGTGAAAGTGCGTTAGTAAACGAAAATGAATTGTTTTTATTGTCGAAAGACTATTCTTGTGAAAGAAACATAAAATTTTTAAAAAGACCGTGCGATGAATTTGCCGAGGTGATATCGTTTCTGTTAGTACAATTTAATATAGCGTTTGATAAACATAAATGTAGTATAAACGTAACCAAAAATATAAAAGAAGATATAGTGAAGGGTTTAAAAACCAATTTTGATTGGTTTTTGCTTGACGAACACCTTCCATGTGCATCGCACACTGATTATATTATAAATTTATGTATAAAAATGAAAATTTTTCGTCACTTAAAATGGGAAAGTAAAAAATATAGCAAAGCATGTAAACGATCCTCCACAAATGATACTGTTAAACCGCACAGAAAAATACGAATATTATCCTAAAATGCACGGTAATATTTAACGATTTAGCAATCTTAGCAAAAGCTGTAATTTTTTCAAGGCTTATTAACAATCTGCCAAAAAGTCACTAATTTTGAATTTGCTGCTGAGCTCGTTTATCAATTATTTTAATTAAGATAAGTGTGAAATATTATGATTTCTTTAATAAAAAAATTAGAAATATTATACAGGGCGATTCATAGTGAATGTAAAAAAACTTCCATTATGTTTACATGTACTGGATTGTTTTGACTTTTTAGTCGCGTTTTTCATCTTTGAAGAGTGATATACACGAAAACGGTTAACGGTAGGAAAAAAACACAAGAGACCTTTTCAACAGTAAATTAGTTGAGCATTTTGAAAATTGTATCAGAAATTTTAAAAAACAGTGGCGTACCATTTTTTTTCTCCCGAAATATCCACATACACCCCTGTAGCTACGCCACTGGAGAAGGACAAAACTGACTAATATGGTCTACTTATGCCACATGAACATACATACGTATTGCTTAAATTTTAAAATTTAATTCCCAATCATTTCCGAATAAATGAAAAAAACGATATTTTTTTCAAATTTTCAACACCCTGTATCTCCATAACGAAGCGTTTTGGTACTAAGGTATATGAGGCCAATTGTTTTGTTTTGACCTGAGGAAGCTTCATTTAAAAATTTTTACCCTCATTATGAATCACCCTGTATATCATAATTTATTTGATTGATCATTTTTCTTGTGAATTGGAAATAGTGGAGTAGTTTTGAGGGTAAGTATTTGTGGAACAAATTCAGGAATTGAGTGTCTTGGATTTGTTTTGCATTTATTTGCCCCAATACAATTCCATTCTTGGTTATTGAAGTTTTGTATTTTCCTTTGAGATATTATTTTTATCATTAAGTTATTTATTAACATACATATTTCATGAGAGGAACACGCCCTTAAAAGGATTACGTTAATTTTTGAAACGCCCTGTATATATTTTTTGTACCGATGAAGATCTAACGGATCGAAATATATTTACAATTTCTTACATTTGGATTAAACACGTCGTTTTTTGTTTATAAAATGGCTGCCTTATGTATATCCCAAAATATTTTTTATTAAATTAAAATGAACAGCCATAATTGATGTCTTCATATTATGATTGCTGAATTGACACATTATTAGTAATGCTAATCGTAAAAACCCAGTTTAGGTATGCTGAAAGAAAGCAAAATTCCACGGTAACAATAAATTGTGCATGTTGGGGCAGCCGCAACTATTATCTGATTTTTAATTAAAGAACCACAACACTGCAATTTATTCCCAAAATAAGATAAGTAAAAATGTATTGTTGCTGTTAATATACTTATTATAACTGTGTAACTATTTAATAATGTATGTGCAACAGTTCTACTAATAAACAATATTTGCCTTTTATTTTAACTGGCGTTTTTATTGAATTTGAGATACATCATGCTCAAATTATCGGCTGGATTAATGTTGGAAATGATTATAGAGGTAAAGCTGACTATTGTGAAAGCTAAAAGCAGAGTTATTAAAACGTAAGCCGATACGCTGTAAATTAACTGATAAGAATGGCAACACATTTTTAAACAGCGCAAACGACATCAGTTTTTAGGAACGCCCGTAAACGATTTGATGTCGCCACAGAACAGTCAAAGAAAACTGGTTGAGTTTATGGGTCGCGGGGTGCGGGCAGCATCACGAGCGAGACTACCGATGAAACAGCAATATGGAACGTTTAAGTATACAGGCCTTGCGCTTCTTGTCAAAGTTGTTTATTCAATGGTTTTAGCGAATTGGAAAAGTGAACTTGATCAACAGAAAAGTGTAGTGGGCGTGTTTCTAGATCATAAGCGTGCTTTTGAACAATCGATAAGAAAAAATTGATTACAAAACTGGACAAATATGGAATACAGGGAATCGAGAAACAATGGTTGGAGAGTTATCTATCTTCGCGAACCCAAACAACTGTGTATAATGAAGAGGAATCGACGGAAATTCTTAACACATTGGGGGTTCCTCAGGGATCTGTATTAGGTCCATTGCTATTTCTACTGTACATCAATGATCTGGAAATAAATATCAAACACTGCTCGCTAAATTTGTTTGCTGACGACACATTAGTTTGGGTAACTGCGGAAAATACTACTGATGCCGTCCACAAAATAAATACAGATCTTGAGATGATATTGTAGTGGAGCCATAAATCGCAATAACTCGTTGTCAACAGTTAGCGTAAGAATTCCAAAGAAAGGAAGCTCGCCTATAAAATAAACAGTGCCAGTCCGCAATAAATATTTGTGAAATGCAAGCAGTCAGCTTAAGTACCATTAGAAAATTTTCGAGCAAACGGATGCACGCAGTTAAAAAAGGTAATTTGTGCGCGGAATTCAATGGAGAGAAATTATTCGACGTCCCTCGAACTAAAAGGGTTTCTTAAAATACACTTTTCTAAATCAGAAGCGAAAGTGAAGTCACAATACGAAACTGCAGCTGTAAAAATCGAGAGCAAATTTCAAGTGGTGTCATAAACTCATAAAAACTCCAACCCTTGTGCGCGCTAGTGAAAGTGTGTCGGCCCTTCGCCCAATAGATACAATGCCATTATTATGATTAGAATAGGAAATCTTATGTAATTGTATGAACATTGTATATATACGGAAGCGAGGAGCTTAAGGAGGCATTGCGTACTAGGTCTTAGCCCAGCAACCACTTTGGTCGTCGGGCACACACACGGGTCAGATTCCCACGTGTTTAGCATTAATCTCATACTTACTGAAGCATTCACTTTGGGTGTTTCACGAGCCAAGTGTCAGATCCACAAACGTTCATATGTATGCTGATTAACAAGACCTCTTCGATCCACACTTGTAATAGTATAGTAGCTAATCAGCACATTTAATTTTATGTCTGTAATCCGTTGCGTTAAATAAAGAATATTAAAAGTGGTGTAGCTATTCGTGTGTGTAATTTCTAACAAACACCTTAACCACCCACCAAAATATCACAGTGGTTACAAATCAATAAACTAAAATTAAATATTACCAAAACAAAGTAAAAATAGACGGTCTAGAAATAGAACAAGTGCCTGAAATTAAATATCTGGGAGTTATTATAGATAATAGACTTACTTTTCGTAGTTATATAAATTTTATCATTAAGAAAGTTGCTAAAAAATTGGATTTTTAGCAAGGATAGCTAGTAAACTAAGTATTAATGCTAGAATTCTAGTCTATAAAACCATTATTGCGCCACACTTTGATTACTGTGCAAGTATCCTCTTTCTTGTTCACGAAGCGGATTTGCAAAGGTTGCAAAAACAACAAAACAGAGCGATGCGAAATATTTTACGATGTTCTAAATATACGAATATTAAGTTAACGCTAAATATGTTACAGTGGCCAAGTATCAAACAACGTATTTATTTTAATACAGTGGTTTTGATTTACAAAGCTAAGTTAATAATTTATTTCTAAATTATATGTCGGATCATTTGATACTAAATGCCGACGTTCATCAATATAAAACAAGGAATCGATTTGATTTTAGGCTGCCTAAAGTAAATAAAGCGAATACACAAAATTCTCTGAATTACAAGAGCCTAAAAGTCTATAATTCGCTTCCTCAAGAGGTAAAAAAAAATGACAAACATTTCTAGTTTTAAAAAATATTTTCCCGCTGCTGATCATGTAAGTCAGTGATACAGCCTTAGTAACAAAACGTGTAAGTCGGTGATTATATTTGTTTGCTGATTTTTCTTGACAACGGAACTTAATATTATTATTAAGTTCCTAGGATAATAAAATTAGCAAAGCAAGATGCAGATTCAGACGTTTTGTTTATAAATTGCAAGTGTTTATGTGACATGTGACACTCACAGGTAACACGATTCACGAAAACTAATCCTGGTGACAGGTGACAAACCAAATGATTTTTTCAAAAATCTAGGAAAATTTCGATAAGCAGCGGGAAAAATATAATAAGATAACTCGGAATGTATCGCCTATTAACATTTTCGGCAGGCAACAAGCCGCGACTTCGTCTTGGGTTGTACTTGCCTACCTCAAATGTTAATAGGTCCTTACATTCCTTGTTACTTAAATAGCTATTAAGCAGCTTTGTGAAACATTACTATTAATGTTATTAATGATAAATAAGTTAAGATATAATAATAGTTATTCTATGTATTAGTATATTATACTAAATAAATGAACTTACTTGATCTTTCTTCTCCGATTTTTAAACCAGTCTGTGACTTGCTGCATTGATACATTGTATTGCAGAAATTGTTGTTTCTCTTTTTTATTAGGGTAAGGGTGATTTAAATTTTCTTCTATCCATAACTCCATCATCTCTTTCGCCCTGGTGGGTAGGTAATATGACTTCTCTGTAATTGCAATATAATATTTAAATATTTAAGTATTTAACTTACTGAGAATTGGCCGCGGATTTTGAAATTTGGTATAGGGGCCTAGATGGTGATTCTAAACAACCTTTCTTTATAACTTTTTGTCGTATTTGCCACATAAAGGGTACTTTACCTTACAGAAAAATAGGATTTTTGAACATTTCCAAGGCATACTTGATTTTTCAAAACTGAAATGATGTTAGAAATTCGCCTTTAATCAAGCAGGGCTGACCCTCAAAAAATGAAAATTTAAATCGAGAATTTTTTACCTTTCACAAGAATCGTTTCACCTATCCGGGGACACACTGTATATGGACTACATCTACAAGAATTGCAAAAACGAACTAAGGAAAACTGGAATAGGATATTACAACCTAAACCCTATATACACACAAGATTTACTCTACGCGGATAATATTTTCGAGCAATACAACAGGCGTTCCACAAGGATCTATTCTTGGGCCTCTTCTATTTACAATCTATATCTCACACTTCCCATCTACGTTAAACTTTTGTGCATCTCATTTTTACGCTGATGACTCGCAGATCTATCTTTCTTTTAATATTCAAGACATTAATACTGCAAATAAGCGTATAAATGAAGATCTGGAAAAGCTAGCTACCATTTCGCATCAACATGCACTTAAGCTTAACGGGGACAAGTCGGCGGTCATATTTTTTGGTAAAAAGGCTCAAATAGAAATAGCAAAAAACCAAATGATTTTTAAAATAAATAATAATCCAATACCTGTTGTTGACAGTGTTAGAAACCTAGGTGTCATTCTTGACTCAACATTACGTTTCAAAAAACATATATCAAAATGTATTGCAAAGAGCATATTGTAATTTAAAATCAATTTTTGTAAATCGTCATCTATTTAACACACAAGTCAAAACCATTTTATGTAATAATCTAGTTTTATCTCAGGTTGATTATGGCGATGTAGTGTATGGACCATGTCTTGATGCACAGGACAAAGCCAGGTTGCAAAAACTACAAAATGCGTGCTTACGTCTTATCTTTGGTATAAGAAAATATAATAAAATTTCGTATAAATTAAAAGACGTTAAATGGTTAAATATGTTCAATAGGAGATCATTACATTGTGCATGTCTATATCGTAAAATTATTTTGTATAAAACTCCTCCATATCTGTACAATAAGATATCATTTCGTACGGATGTACATAACTTGAATTTGAGGTTTAGGGGCAATGTCAGTATTCCATTATGCTGCTCTGAGTTTGGAAAACGCCGTTTTGTATATAATTTTGCAAAATGGTATAATGGCTTGCCCCGAGACCTCAAATTAACTCCGACTTCTTGTTTTCGGTCACGGATCAATAATCTTCTACGCAATGATCAAAAATAACTAATATACTATCTTTATTTGTTTTATAAACTTTACTGAATTTGAATATGAGCAGGGAACACAATGTAAAGCTGGATTTAAACACTTCAATATAGGGTTAAGTGGTAGAGCAACTGCAGAATTTTTTTTCTGCATTCTGCAGCTGAACTTCGCCCTACTCAGTATTTATTCTTTTTTTGGTTAACGTATGTATTCTCTTTTTTTTTTTATTAATAAAGGCATATTATTATTATTATTATTATATTCTACTAGTTTCGAGAAATCCGCAACAACTTCAAGCCAACATAGATACATGGAAGAACCACTTAGAACACAAAAAAGAATGACCATAAACATAGAAAAAAGTAAAATCATGTACAGTACAACTTCGCTAATCCGGACAGAAAAAATTTTCCTCTTGTCCGGATTTGCGAATTTTACGGATTACGGAAATATTTAAAAAAATACACAAAGCAAGAAATATGTTTTTAATGAATTCTAACTGTTTTTATAAACAAATAACAAAACTATATTCATACAGAATCATTTTTCTTAAAATAAACACTAATTTTTTGCTGCTTTGCGTTTTCGAAAAATTGCCTACTGGCCTTTCCTTTCAATCTTCTTAATAAAAGAACATCTTGCATTGGAATGTTATTTTCTTTTGCGCATTGAATGCATTGAGAAAATGACCGAACAACATCCCTATGCTTGATTTTATTACAAGATTCGTCTACAAACTCACATTCAGACTCGGTAATATTATTCAACTCATTATCGTCAGCTTTTGAAGCCTCCAGAATTAAATCTTGATCCGTAAAATTTGCAATCTCCTCATTTTGCCCAGTTGCCCAATTAAAGACTTCCTCAGAACTAACTTGTGGACCAATAGAATTCAACATTTCCGTAATGGCGTTTAAATCTGTATTTGCAGATTCAGATTCCCACTGTTGTTTCAACTGACCCAAAGGAATTTCATCCTCTTCATCCCATTGTTCTTTTGGCCAGAGTGGCGTCCAACTTTTTCTGATATTTTTTTCTGTTATACTTTTCCATGATTGATGCAAGTTCATGACAGCCTCCTTCAAATTGTAGCTTTTCAAAGTGCTTGTTAAATCATCGTCTTGAGATATTAAGTTCGCCAATAATTTTTTCCTGTACGCCACTTTAATATTTTGGATCAAATTTTGTACAGTTGGGGGGTAAAAACATAACTTTGAAATTCGGGTCAAAATTTAATACATCTTCTGCTGGGTGTGAGGGAGCGTTATCTATTAGAAGAAGCGCTTTTTGTGGTAAACCTTTCTCGCTCAAAAATTTTTTACGTGCTTAATAAAACATTGTTTAAACCAGTCCATGAAAATTGTTTGGGTCATCCACCATTTCTTGCTGGCTCTATACGCGACAGGAAGATCAATGTTTTTAAAACATCTGGGGTGGAGGGATTTGCCAGGAACAAGTAGTGGTAGCTTGTGGGTGCCTGCCGCATTTGAACAAGACATAAATGTCATTCTATCCTTGGAAACTTTTCATGGACCCAAGTGGTAGTTGGTAAAGTTTTCCAAAATGCAGCACTTTCGTCAGCGTTATACACGTGGCTTTCTGATAAATTCATTTTGTTAACCAACTGTAGGAACTTCTCTTGGAATGGTGCCGCCGCACATGTATCACTAGACACTTTCTCCCCACAAATTTTTAAAAATCGAATTCCATGCCTCTTTTTAAATTTATCGAACCAACCGGAACTTGCTAAAAAATCATCTTTTCCAGTTATTTCGCTATAAAAAAATCTGGCTTTTTCACGTAAAATTTCCGATGAAATTGGTACATGAACGTTTCTCTGTTGTAAGAACCATGTATACAAAGCCTTCTCCACCTTAGGATGATCACCTTGACGAATAACTTTTTTGGAACCTACATACAAGCCCTGTTTTATTTTTTCTAATTTGTACATAACTCATAAAATCATGCATACCTGGTCCTTGAAATGTAGTCGAAACAAACTGCCTAATTTTATTTTTCTTTTGTTTAATGCCATATATTGTTGATTTCGGCACTGTGAATATTTCGGCTACAAAGCGAATACTTTTCCCACTCTCAAGAGAATCTAAAATTTTGCACTTCTCTTTAAGAGTAAGAGTTTTGTGGCCTCGCTTCATTTTAACTAAAAACTACAAATGTATGTACGTACTTTCACTAGCGTCAACAAACTGAGAATGGGGTCACGAAGAAACCGTAAACGCGAGGCATTTGATGTTTTAGTAGAAAATTAGGGGATTCCCTGAAGTTTATTGACGGTTGGGGCACGTAATTCACACGATTTTAAATGTGTCCAGATTATAGAGGTAAATGACACAAAACTGTCCGAATTGTAGTAAAGTCCGAATTACTGGACTGTCCGAGTTAACGCATGTCCGGATTAACGAAGCTGTACTGTATATAACAAAAACAGAGAATGCAAGACGAGAGGATATAAACATAAATGTAGATGGGAAAGTCCAAGAACAAGTAAATACTTATGAATATCTAGGTACACTGATCAGTAAAAACGGACGATTAGAAAGAGAAATAACAAATAGAATCTGCAAGGCTAATAAAATATATTACCAAGTCAACATCACGCCAATAGGAAAAAAAGAACTGAGTACCAAAACAAAAATGCACTTATACAAGACTATATATACTCCCACCGTAGATGCAAGATGGTGCTTGAGAAAGTGTGTTACATTTTACAGTGTATACAAGTCTGTGAATTTGTGAAGCATCATTGGGCATAATTAAACTAAACATTGATAAAACTGCAGTAAAAGGAGAGATTATTTCTCTTCTAAACGTAATTTTGATAAAAAGCTTGGTTTAAATTAATTATCTTGATATATTTAAAAAGTGAGGTTAGACATGGCAAAAACATGTGGTACCTGTTCCGTGGATATAATAGAAGAACAAAAGTATGTACTTTGTGATAGCTGCATGTCTTGTTTTCATTCAACGGAGATATGCTTAGGTCTGGCAAGCTCGGAAGTAAGAGCAGTTATTTGAAAAAGTCGATCACTAATATTTTTTTGTATGGAGTGTCGAGATGCTTTCAAAAAAATCCCAAACTTGGTCAAGGAGGTTAAGAACCTAAAAAGTGATTTTTTTTTTTTTTTTTTCTTTAGAATTTGAGTGCTTTATAACTACACTGGTCTTACAGCACTTTCATTCTTACTTACTAAATTAACTTAAATAAATTAGTGTCATTTAAGAATTTTATAATGTTTTCAGGTAAATTAAACACTGTGTCCAAATCACGACTAAGGTCACAATTAGATCTACACTGCTCGTATTCGGGACAGATACACAATATATGGCGAACACTTAAGGGAACATTGCACTTGTCACAAACAGGTTGAGTTGTTCTACGGAGTAGGTAATCATGGGTTAGTCGAGTGTGTCCCATTTTTAATCTTGATAGGACTGTTTCTTCTCTTCTGGTTAGATTGACGTTGTTGATCGAATTTAGAGGATCAGCAGGTTTATAATAGTTTTTCCTCTCAGATAGACTGTTCCAGCTATTAACCCATTTCATCTTGATTGATCGCTTTAGAGTTGATTTTAAATCATTCCTTGTAATGCATTTATCATCCTGTTCGGTCTTCATAAGAGCTTCCTTTGCTAACTGGTCGACTGTTTCATTCCCCTTGATGCTTACATGAGATGGTATCCAAAGAAATTTTATGTGTTTATTATTACTATTCAGTTTATGTAGCAATTCGTATATTGTTCGAACATATTCATTATTTGAGAAGATATTACGTAGACTGATTAACGCACTCATGGAATCTGTGAGTATACAGTATCTATCTCCCTCGCAGTTAAGTATATAATTTAAAGCTTGGCAGATGGCATACAATTCAGCACTAAATACAGTCGATTCTCTTGGTAGCTTAAAAAGGTTTTTAACATTTTCCGAGTAGAAAGCAGCACCTGTATTAGCATCATTTTTTGAACCATCAGTAAAAATCAGTTGGTCGTTAGGCGACTTAGACAGGAATTCGTGCAGGAGGCTGTGGTAGATAGCTGGGTGCGTTTGAGACTTAGGGTATTGAGCAAACTGTAAATTTAGGTTAGGTGGACGGATAGCCCAAGGATTATCGATATTAATCTTAGGAATTAGATTTTGGTTGGAAGTGATCTCGTGCAAAAGAAGTTTTGATTTAATATTGCAAGGTGGGTATATTTGCACCGATTTTTTATATGAATTGTAGAATAGAGGCTTGGAAAAGTCCGAATAATTTGGGTGACTCGTATTTCCTATGACGCGTGCTGTATATGTCAGTAGTTGGATTGATATTCGGTGTTCCATTGGTAATTGTCCGCTGACAGCGTGTAAATTTTTTATCGGAGTAGTGCGATGTGCGGATGTAGCTATTCTTAACCCATAATGATAGACTGCAAATAATTTTCTTAAAAGACTCTTATTCATGGAACTGTAGACACATAAACCATATTCTATTTTAGAGCGAATCAAAGCATTTACCAAGGTAAGTAATGTTTGCGTATTAGATCCCCAGTCCTGGTGAGAAATCATTTTAATAACGTTGAGTGATGATTTGCAGTTGTCAATAACCTTTTGGACGTGGGACTTCCATGACATCTTTTTGTCAAAGATTAAGCCTAGGTATCTGATTTCAGAGACTTGCTGTAAGGCGGTTCCGTATAATTTTAATTCTGGAGTGAACCCAATCCGGTTTTTGGTAAAAGTAAGACCTTTTGTTTTTTCAGGTGAGAATTTAATTCCATTTTCATGTGCCCAATGCTCAAGTAAATTAATAGTTCTTTGCAAACGTGTTTCTATATCCATGAGCTTTTTACTGGTTGAGAATATCACAAGATCATCGGCAAATAATGTTCCTTGGACGTTGTTAGGTATTCCATCAAGAATTTGATTTATGGCTATTAAAAAAAGAGTTGGGCTCAAAACAGAACCTTGGGGAACACCATTTTCTTGACTCATTATTTCGGACAACGTATTTTTAATTCGAACCATATATTTCCTCTCGCTCATAAAATTTTTAATAAAATTAATAATTTGGCCAGTTATTCCCCATCTGGCTAAGATATTTGTGATTTGGGATCTCGATGTTGTATCATACGCTTTCTGGAGGTCAAAGAAAACTGCACATAACTGTTCCTTTTTTATAAAAGCGTTTTTTACGGCGATTTCTAATTTAACTATGCAGTCAATAGTTGATCGTTCTCTTCTGAAGCCATTTTGATTGGGATTGAGTAGCATGTTAGACTCTAGTATATGAACTAGTCTATTGTTTACAATCTTTTCTAAAATTTTACTTAAAACAGATGTTATTGAGATGGGGCGATAGCTGTTGGGACTATCTTTAGGTTGGCCTTGCTTATAAACTGGTATTATGATAGCGGTTCGCCATAACTGTGGAAAATTTCCAGAATTCCATATATTGTTATAGAGTTTAAGCAGTTCAGTTTTGAATTCATATGTTGCTTGCTTAATCATTGGGTAGTGGATGTTATCAATTCCGGGACAGCAATCCTTACAGTTGTTTAACGCATATTCGAATTCATGTAGTTGCAGTTCATAATTATAAGGCTCGCTGTTATTTGGCTGGTGGAGTAATCTATCTCTTGCTGTTGTTCCATTGTTACATTTTTCATCGCGGTTAGAGTTGCTGAAGGATTCCTTAAAAGCTTTTGCTAGAATATTTGCTATGTCCTCTGGAGAGGTGATTGTAGTGTTTTGGTAAAGTAAACCAGTAATTGAGAAACTGGAGTAATTACCATTCATTCTGCGTACTTTTTCCCACATTTCCTTGGAAGATGTATTTATGTTTATAGATTTTATATGTTCCTTCCAAGAATTTCGTTTAGTTGCCTTGACGAGTTTTCTTGCCTGTGCTCTAAATTTTTTATATAGGATTAGATTTTCTTGATTCGGCTTCCGTCTGTATCTGTTGAATGCATTATTTCTCTTTTTTATAATCATTTTACATTCATCGTTCCACCATGGGGCTTTATATTTTCGTGGTATATTACTTGCTCTTGGTATTGAAATGTTAGCTGCCCTAATAATGGCACTGTTCAGATTTTGAATATTAGAATCCATGTCAATCAGGTTATTGAATTTAAATGGGAATTTTGTTAATTCGCGTTGAAATACATTCCAGTCCGCGTTCCCTATTCGCCATCTTTCTCGCGGTAGTGTTACAGTTCGAGCGGTAGAATTATTAATATTTATCTTGATGGGAAAGTGATCACTATCAAACAAATCATCTTGCAGGACGGTCCAAAATAAATTTGGTGCAAGTTTGGAACTCGTGAACGCTAAGTCGATAGCAGAAAAACCATTTGATTTGATATCAAAGTGCGTAGCGATACCAGTATTAAGTAACACAATGTCATTTTCCAAAATTATTTTTTCTATGACTTTTCCTCTAGCTTTAGTTTTCTTGCATCCCCATAAAGTATGGTGAGCGTTAAAGTCTCCAACAATAATAAAAGGGCAGTTCAATTGGTTAAGTATATTTTCCATATCCCTTGTTGCAAGTATGTAGTCAGGTGGAATGTATATGTTACAGATTATGATAGCTTGTGGTACGTATATTTTAATTGCTGTTATTTCAAGACTTGAAATGATATCTACATTGATAGCATGTACACTATTTTTAAAGAAGATGCTTACTCCTCCGCTGGCATGATCAGTTTGTCTGTTTTTATTAACTGATGAGAAGCCTCTAAGTAAGTGTTGATAGCTGCCTTTGAAATGAGTTTCTTGAACGCAGATTATATCAGGTTGACTGTTCATAATAAGCATCTGTATGTTTTCAAGATGGGCAAGGAACCCGTTACAATTAAATTGTATAAGTGAGATAGGCTGCATAGAATAGTTATTATATATTACTTTGAATTAATATTCTGATAACTCTGATCTGTCTGTATTATATTCGGACATACGTTCTGTAGCTTTCATTAAAGTGTTTCTTAAACGTGTAAATCTATGTTTGAGTTTTTTATTAGTAAGCAAAGGGTATAGGTCAAATAAGGTATTAATTATTGAATTTGGATCGCTAGAAAATTTCTTTACTGCTTCCAGGGGATCTTTAGAAAATTTTACGGTTAGGAAAAGATCTGAGAGGGATTCAGGTGTAAATTTAACTGGAAGGGTATTAGCTTGCTCTATTAAAGTTTCTTTGAGTGGTTCTAGTAGTTTTTCTAGTATTTCTTTCTCTTGTTCGTAGCTTTTAGGATGTGGAATATTTGGGCTGGTCACTTTTGCTGCTTTATGGCTGCTAACTTCTTGGTGTAGGTTTGAAGTAGTTGGTTCTTTAGCAAGAAGTTTCATGTTGGTATTTATTTTCTCTCCAAGTGGGATTTGTACTGGATGGAATCTTTTTGCAGGAGTTGTTGTATGCGAAGGGGTAATCGATGATTCTGTACTGGGGTGAGGTCTTTTACTGGGTATAGAAAACATGTCATTTTCTAACTCCATATTGGTTTGTAGATTTTCTTGCGTGAGATTTGTGGTTGGGTTATTCAAAAACGAGTTACTGGTATTTGTTTCAGGGCGTGGACATTTGGATGAGGTGTGCCCTAATTCTTTGCAAGTAAAGCATTTTATTTCATCTTCCTGAACAAAAATTCTATAATTGTCGTCTTCAAATTGTATTAGGAGTGTCGTGGGAAGTACTACGTTTTCTTCAGCGTTAATATAAACATATCTCCTATAGCTAACTATATGAGCGTATTCTGGTTCTGAAAAACCAGCTTTAATCAGATAGATGGGCGATACTAATTTTAATCCAGCTGTTTTCAATTGATTTTCAATTATAAAATTGGGAATACAGGGCGAGACATTTGACAGTAATACTTTTTTGGTTGGAGTTATCAATCTTCTTATTTTAATCTGTTTTTCACCAATTGTAACCACACTATGGTTTTCTAGCAGATTATCTACAATTATTTTATTACAAAGGTAGATACCTATTCTTTGATTAGATAATCTAGAAGCCGCTACAATATTTTTAGGGCCAACAAGATTTCCAATTGACATTACGTATTCTCTTAATTTAATTTCTGGGTAAGCAGTTAAAATGATTCCTTGTTCTTTGGTTGGATAATTGAATACATTTTTGGTGACGCTGGAATAGGAACTTTCATTTCTAGGTACTGAGGCCATTTCTTGAGTGGTATTTTCAACTATTTGGTTAATTTGACTGAGGTTTGTAGTTACAGATATATTTTCTGGATTTAATTCTGTTCCTGAATACATATCGATAACGTGGTGCTGGCTCAGATAAGCCAACACCACGCGATGCACAAGAAACACGAAGCAGATAGAACTTACTGTGGATTCTTACAGTCACTGATAATGGTTATGTTTCACCCACGATTTAATTAACACAGATATGTATTTAATACACGTAGCTTAAACACTTGTTTCTTCGACCGAGGTTGGATCGAAACTCAAAAAGTGAATTAGAAACTGCAAAACAAGATCTTAGCGCAGTTGCAAAAACAACAGATCAGTTGCAAAAAAGAGTTTCGGAGTTAGAAACAAATATGCCCAAAGTGCCAAACACAAATACTGATTTTGAAAAAATTATAATCGAAATAGAAGAAAGAAAAACCAGGGCAAAAAATATCATACTCTTGAATGTGAATGAGCCATTAAAGCAAAACTGGAATGAAAGAAAAAATTAAGAAAAAGAAACGGTGTTAAAGGTCCTGGAAACAATCAACATAAACGATAACAGCATACAAACCCAAAGACTAGGTAAATTTGATAACAATCGATGTAGACAGCTTAAAGTTATATTTACAAACTTAGATGATGCAAAAGAAGTGCTAAGAAATAGAAAAAACATCCCTAATGTTACTATATTTGGAGGCCAGACTGTAAAGCAGCGTGAATTATTTAAAGAAGTAAAAAATAAATTAAATAAACTCGTGGCAGATGGTGATGACTCGCACACAATAAAATACGTAAACTCGGTACTCACAATAATCAAGAAAGATGAAATACCCAACCCATCAAATAGAGGAAGAAAAAACTACTAGTTTATCCTAATATACAACCAAATAGTGCAATAAAAACTTATCATAGGCTAGTATTTAATCAAGACATAATGTACCTGAATATTGGAAGTCTGATTGCAAATAAAGTACAGCTTATTTGTAGCATTGCAACTTATAATCCATTAGTTATCATATTGAGTGAAGCAAGAACTACTCCTGATATCACCGATGCAGAGCTGAGGATAAATAACTACAATACTGTGAGATGTGATAGTGAGTCGAGGCATACTGGTGGTGTGGTTGTGTACGTAAGGGTGGATGTAGATTTCAAAGTGAAGCAGTCGGTTACATTGGGTATGAATTACTGGATACAATTTGTTGAAGTGAAAATAGCTAGTAAAAAGTGGTTATTAGGTGGGTTATATCATTCACCAAATGCTAGTAATGCAATATTTCTAGATAATCTTGAAGAGTTAATAGAAAACCAATTTAGAAATAAGTGTATGTTAATAGGGGATTTTAATATTGATTTTAAAAATAATGAATGTTTTTATACTAAAAAAATTAAAAATATTTTTAATACGTATGGAATAGATCAGTTAGTTTCTGAATATACTCGAGTATCAAACAATACTAAATCTTTAATTGATTATGTAATTACAAATTATGATAATGTAAGTGATTCTGTTCATGACGCTCCTAAAATAACAGATCACTCGGTTATATCAGTAAACTTATTTCACTGTAATAAATTGTCATTGGAAAAATTTACTAAGACAAGAAAATTAACTGAAGATAGTTATAACAATATAAACCGGATGTTATTATCAATAGAGTGGAATCTGGATACAACAAATGTAAATTTGATTATAGAAGAGATTAAACAAAATTGTAAAGAAATTGTAGATAAATTTGCACCACTTAAAGTGAATAAAGTTATATCAAACCAGCTTCCATTCTATGATGATATATTAAAAAACTTATCAAGAGATAAAGATTATGCATATAGGGATTTTAAAAACTGTAACACGCAAGAAAAACAGCAAAAATGGGAAAGGTATAAAATGTGTAGAAATCATTACGTTAATGTTAAAAAATAAGTAAAGATGTACTATGAAAAGCAAATAGACCAAAATAGGTATCATCCTAAAAAAATGTGGAAATGTTTAAAGGAATTAATAAAACCAAAAGAAAGTAACAATTTTAGTAAAATAATTTTTAATATTAACAATGAAATTAAATTTCTTACAAATTCGTTTGAAATAGCTAATGCTTTTAATAATTATTTCATATCAAGTATTTTGGATGTTTCAAATAGTATAGTTTCAAATGAAGAATGGTCAGAAAGTAACCTAAAATCTATATCTGGTAGCTTAAACAAATTTATAAAGAAATAAATATGGAAGATTTACGTAAAATAGTGTTTTCTCTGGATAAAGTAAACAAAGCAGAAATAATTAATAGTGATTTTCTAAAACAAATGTTTCATGTATTTGGCCATATAATTTTAAATTTGATTAACACTTCATTAAGAAAAGGGGCATTTCCTGATCAGCTTAAGGTAAGCACTGTAACACCTATACCCAAAATATCAAATACTAATGAAGCATGTAATTTTCGACCAATAAATGCTTTACCATGTCTCGAAAAAATACTAGAAATTGTAGTTCATGATCAACTAGTCAAATATTTAAATGCAAATTCTTTGAATACCAATCAGGATTTTGAAAAAATCATTTGTGCGAGACAGCACTGCAATATATAATAACTGAATGGAAGAAAAGTATTGACAACGACGAATATGTTTTAGCTGTTTTTCTAGATTTCAAGAGAGCATTCGAAACTATAAGTAGAGACATTTTATTACAAAAGTTAAAATATTACGGTGTAAATGAGTTGGCCTTGACATGGTTGAGGGACTACTTAACAAATCGTTATCAAAGAACAAAAATAAATAGTAGTATGTCAGAGTTAGTACTAAATAATATAGGAGTTCCGCAAGGCAGTGTTTTGGGGCCGTTGCTGTTTATAATTTATTTGAACGATATCAGTTATGTTGATGGTTCTCACTACATAAAGCTTTTTGCAGATGATACACTTATTTATGTAACTGATATAGATATAAAAAGAGCAGGAAGTAGTTTAAATGCTTCCCTAAAAAATATTGAATCGTTTTTAAATACAAACAAAATTAAATTAAATGTGTCAAAAACAAAAGCTATGGTAATAACGACTGAATTTAAACATAAAAATTTAGATGTAAACCTATTGAAAGTTTCGATTAATAATGAAGACATTATATTTGAAGAACATATGAAGTATTTAGGGTGGATAATAGATAATAAACTTACAATGGCTAAACATGCAGAGTATATTATAACAAAAATCACAAAAAAACTTTATTTTTTTAGTAGAATTTCGCAATCACTTTCGCTATATGCTCGAGTTACCTGCTACAACTGCATTATTAGACCTCATTTTTATTATTGTGCAACATTAATGTATATGTTTAATCAAAATTATATTTCGCAGCTGTAAAAGTTACAAAACAGAGGAATGAGGATGATACTAAGGTGTAAAAGGTATACTCCAATTAAGATAATGCTAACGACTTTACAGTGGCTATCGGTTCACGACAGAATTTACTTTTTAAGTATGATCTTTATTTTTAAAATAATTAAAGGTATCCAACTTACATACTTCAATAAATATCTAACTAGAAACACGGAAGTACATGAACATTTTACTCGAGTTAGAAACGATTTTCACATTATAAAAATAAATTATAAAAGGAGCATGAACTCCATCTTCTTTTAAGGCCTAAATGAGTTTAATAATCTTCCAAACAACATAAAAAGCGCCTCAACTTTAAATATTTTCAGAAGATTATTATTAAAAAACATTAGAGAGGCATAAAGACATATATGCTTACCTATATAGTATTTAATGTTATACTACTTGTATTAATTGTATTTATGTATTTATATTCTTTTTAAAGTGATGTTTGTTAAATTTCAATTATGTAATTTTGTTAAATATTGTTTTTATTCCATACACTGTAAATGTAATTTTGTTAATTATGTTGTATATTAGGAAAATTCCTACAATAAAAGAGACTAGCAGTCCAGTGAGACAAATGTCTCATTTAATAAAACAAAAAAGACCGTTTTGCAAATAGAACGCGTATTCACCACACGTACGTATATGACGTCATTGTTGGTAGCAAACTACCAGTCGCATTCGCCTTGATAAAATTTGCCTAGAATCTAACCTAAAAAGTTCGGATTAGGATAATTAAGATAATAATTAGTGTTAGAGACTGAAATTCGGTTCCTGACCTGACATGACCATTCCAAACATATAACTTTAATAACTTTTTTCTCTATCTCTTACCGTTTGGCTGCTGAAACAGCGTCCCGGACAAAACAGCGTCCCGGACAAAACAGCGTCCCAGACAGACACGTCTATTAGATAAAGGATATTATTACATTAATATACCAGCAGAGTCATGGACAATGACAGACAAACTCAGATCAAAGGTAACAGCGACCGAAATGAAATACCTAAGACGGGTAATGGGAAAGACAAGAAGAGACAGGATAAGAAATAAAAGCATAAGAGAAGACCTACAACAAGACCCCATAGTACAAGACATAGAAATAAAGCAATTACAACGGTATGGCCATATGATTCACATGGACAAAACAGATATCCTAAGAAGATCTTTGAAATTAAATGTGAGGGACGAAGACCAAGGGAAAGACCGCGCATAGGATAGGACAGAGAACGCTAGAAGGAAAGGAAAGACCCGGCAACAAACCAAAACCCTAGCAAGGAACAGAAATTAATACAAAAAGTGGCTCGCTTCCCCAACACCGTAAGGTACCAATTGGCGAAGAGAAAGAAAGGAAGGATTATTTTGATAGAGTAGGTACATTGCTTAACAATGGACCCTACAAGCATTAAAAAAGTCTCCCCCAAGGAGCATGATTGTCAAAACACAGGATGTGATGAAGTCCTGTCCTACACTTATTACTCCAGCTCTTAGATATAAGCTGACTCCTTCTAATCCAGAAATGCCAAAAATGTATTGTTTACCTAAAATACATAAGCCAGGCAAAACGGCGAGACCTATTGTTTCTGGTATTAACACCCCGGCTTACCTCCTATCTGAATGGTTAACAAATGAATTTAGAAACTTGCCAAAACTTCAAAAGAATTTTTTGTTCAAAAACTCGCTGGAGTTTATAAATAATATTAAAGATTTGGAACTTGGTGAAAACGAGATTCTAGTTTCATTTGACATGTGTTCTTTGTTTCCAAGCGTACCAGTCCCACAAACTATGACTTATCTGCGAGAATTGCTTACGGATAATAATTTAGATTCAAACAAAATTGACGAGTTAGTTAGATTAACCACACATTGGATTTCCCAGAATTGCTTTCAAATAGATGGAAAATTCTATGAACAGCACGAAGGAACAGCAATGGGAAACAGCCTTTCCCCTTTCGTTGCCAACCTTTCTGTCAAAATTCGAAACTGAATTTAAGAATAACACAGAGTATTTCCCAAGGATTTGGTTTAGGTATGTGGACGACATTTTAGCTGTTTTTGATTTATCTAAATGTAGTATTGATAATTTTTTTGAATCAGTTAAATTCCAAATTTCCTAGCATAACATTCACATATGAAATGGAAAACGAAGGACAACTGCCATTTCTAGATACCTTAGTAATAAGAAATAAAAATAAGTTGGAATTTGATGTTTATAGAAAAGAAACCAATGTAAACAGATTAATTTTAGCGGATTCAAATCATTGTTTTCAACACAAAATGGCTGCTCTAAATTTCTTAGTGCATAGAATGTTAACCTTTCCTTTAAACAAAGATCGATATACCACTGAACTTCATACCATAAAAAACATCGCTGTGTACAATGTACGTTCGAAATTCCACAACTCTCGTCAGTCTTAGAAGCGAAGGACTCAAGTACATCAAAATTCCATTTCACCTGGCTACAAAGGGCCTCGCAAACATTTTTAAAGAATCAAGCCATAAAGTTGTGTATGGTTCAAACAACAATATTAGAAATTTGTTGGGAAATCCAAAAGACAAACTAAGGACATTAGAGAGACCTGGAATTTACGAAATTAAATGTTCCTATTGTGATTCTTACACCCGTATTCATAGTCGTTCTCCAGCGAATCGCCGGCGACTCGCCGGAGTTTCGTTATGAATAGTATGTTGGCGGCACTGTACGTCTATGTCAAATTCGAGGTGATCAGGTTAGGTTTTCCGTCAGTTTTGACAGAAACTGACGCAAAACATAACCTGCTAACCTCGAATTTGACATAGACGTACAGTGCCGCCAACATACTATTCATAACAAAACTCTGACGAGTCGCCGGCGATCCGCTGGCGAACGACTATGAATACGGGTGTAAATATATTGGGCAAACACGTCGTAATTTTGGTACCAGGTTTAAAGAGCATTTAGCTCATTTATTTCATACTGCATCGTAAAACCCATGTTTAAGTTAATGATTTTAGTCCGGAAAATGAGGCTTTACGGTATCAGGTCCGGTAAAACATTTTACCGAACTCAAATGAAATAAACAGGTCCGGTAAAACATTTTACCGGACTCAAATGAAATAAATAGGTCCGGTAAAACATTTTACCGGACTCAAATGAAATAAATCAATAATCAACTATTTATTATTTTCAATTCAAAAAATTTTTTTGTAGTTTTAAGTAAAAATCTAATAATTGCAGTATGAAATAAAACGCATTACGACATACGTCCAGTAAACTTTTACAGTAGCTTGTCTCAACATTCCAGACTCGGCTCCTACGTCGCCTCGTCCCGAAACGTTTGGACTCGCTACTGTAAACTTGCGTTTACCGGACTTATAACGTAAATTCAACAGATTTAAAAAATCGAGTATCGCTCAACATATTTACGAAATGGGTCATAGTATAAAAGAGGACGACCTAAAAATTGTAAAGGCGTTAACTTCAACAAAGCAACTAAATTCTTTTGAAAGCTTGTCAATTTTTAAGAACCGAGATAATAAACTTTTGAACAAAGATGCCGGACCAATACCGTCTTCAGTCTTATATGATTTGTTGAAGTTACATTGACCGTCGGCCAAGTTCATTGGCCCTCGGCCACGCCTCTCCGTCAGACAGTATAAATAGATGTAAAATGCGCGCACTCGCCCACTTCCATTTGTGATTTGGTCACGATCACATCGCTTGCCTTTTCGCTGCATAAGTTTTTCTTAGCTACCGAGGATGACAGCGTGGCTGTCGAAATACGTATTTAGCAGTTGTTAAATATGTGTGGTGAGGGGTTTTAACCATTTTGTGATATTTTCGAACCACAGGCTCCAGCAGTGTTTTATTAGTAAAGTTTGAACTGAAATTCCATACGTAACATAAGTCTGCCACTTGAATCTAGAGCTCGAATGTCCATTTGTTTATTCAAGTTATAATTTTACAATTTATTTCAAGTCCAATTTGGTAATAAGAGATTCAAAGAAATGGGCTCGATAAGTGTGTTTACAAGTTCGTGATAAATAATGTTATTTAGGTGTTCATGACATAAACCTAGAGAAAGTAAAACACTTAACTATAAACCGTTGAATAGTAATTTTCCCGGTAGGTAGACATGGAATTTTGTTTTTATGTTTAATAAAATTAAAACTCCCTAGAATGTCTTTCTGACACTTTGTCAGAATCAGCTGTTATGTACAGGAGGCTCACGAAAGTGTCTAATTTGATATTTTGAGGTTAAACGTGCAATGTTGCCAGTGCTTTCATACTTTGTTTGCAACTAGGCATAATATTTATGGACATCGGCGTCATGGATACCTATCTGTCAACAAATTGTAATACTAAAGCAAATATGCCGAAAGTCGTTAAATGTGACAGAAAACTACAAATTACAAAGGCCTACAGGCAGTATAAAGCCAACAGGCCAGACCTCAGTGAAACTGAAATCTTTGCCCGGCTTAGTAACGTTTGGGAGGTAAGTATTTATGCATAAAACTTAACTGTTTGTTTAATTTTGGGCTTTTAGGTATCTGAAAGAAGTATTAGAAATATTATAGGGCGGGACAATTTTGAAATTAAACCTTTTGGCCCGTGACCTAAAAATTATACATACTATAAAGGTTAAGATGGTTTGGGCATATATGGAGAATACCAGATGGAAGAGCTACTAAGATAGTATTGGGAGACAGAGCGCAAGAAACTAGAAGAGGCCGACCAACGAATAGGTGGAAGGAGGCAGTAATGGAAGACATAGCAAGGAAAGGAATAGAAGACTGGAGAAATAAAACATGAATAAGGGACAATGGAGACAGATTGTTATGCAATGGGCCTAAAGTGGCTTGTAAAAGCTTTATTTATTTATACTGAAAAAAATACATAAATTGTAATATTTAACTATTTTTGAATACAATTTATAATTACAATAAAAAAACGACTTTCATTATACCATTATGCCTACTCAACAAAGTATGACACGTATTCAGAATCAGCAAGTTGTCTTTCATGAAATTTATCTTAACCAATAATAAAAGTGTCACAATCTCCATAACCAAATCTGGCAACCACGTTTTGTACATTAACATAAAATTATCATTTTGTATAAAATGGGCATAACCTAACTTTTGTCATTGACTGACAGCATATTTACAGGGTGAAATTCATCACCCTAACAGGGCCTCCTATCGGGAAAATAACTATTGAACGGTTTATACGATCTATATCGATAAGACTAATTTCTTCTTGAAGGTTGTAAGTACAGCACAACACTATTACTAATTTAATCACAGCTTACATTGGTCATTTAAAATACGCTTAAAACAGCAGAAGTATCACAAGAGTTTCACCAAAAAGACTAGACGTATAAAAGAGCTAGATTTTTATGGTAACACATATTATGTAGTGGAGACATATTACACGATAAAGCCTTTTCACATTCTACTACCACATAGATTTTAAGCATACTTGTACAATAGACAAAATCATGAAACATTTAATTCCCATAGAAATGCCAAACAAAAAAGCAGCGAATTTAATTAATCAAATGTATGGAAACATAATGAACTAGAAAACAACGCTGTGGAGCTGTACAGTGACACATTACGCCCTCAAAAATAGGGCATAAAGTAACCAATTCCCCCCACTCGTACATAAAAAATATATATAATGGATCAATTGGTAAGTTATTATGCAGCGACTAATAATAAAAAATTTAAATATTTGATTTTAACCAAAAACATAAACTTAAAAAAACTTTAAAATTGTATGGTCATAACTGATCTATAATCTTCTTCTGCTTCTTGGACATGAATCACAAACTAAGTAGATCAATAAGAAATTATTTTCAAATCATTAAGTATCAAATTCTGTTGAACTTCCTATAACTATTTGTAGATTTAATTGATTAAAATATAGATCTAATGGCAATATAAAAAAGAACAAAAACGAGTGGTTGTAAAACTACTTGGACTGTAACCTGTTTAACAGCAAAGGACAAATCAGTATGTTTCTAATAGAATTTTTAGTTATAGAATTAAAGAATGGAATTGTACAGTTTCAAACAATCAACAAAGGAATGGTTAGTTACAAGCACGGTGTAAGATATTCAGGTGATTCGGCTTCGAATGTTTTTGAAGATTTTGATGGCTAATTTTTGTCCTAGTTCGTGGCGGATCCAACAGGTGGCGAATGAGTAGGGGTGTAAAACGTCATTCTGACGTTTTGTAACATTTAATTAATATTTTTTAATATAAGTTGTGATAACGGTTTAATATTGTGTATTGGTAAAAAAAGTATGTGTTTTTAGCGCCGTCAAATACCGAAATTCAAAAGAAGCGGCAAAAAAAGAGTTGTTTGTGTTAACCTAGAAACCACTATCTATAAGGAAGCAACTCAATGTTAAATTGAGAAAATATTACTGGTTGATAAGACTGCAACCCTAAACTATCTCTTGCCAACAAGTTGCTTGTCTATAAAACTGCTGAAACCAACACAGAGAGTCGATATCCAGTTGTGAAGTATGTCATACCGCATCTAGCAAATGTTGAAATCTTTGAACAAGAGTGGCAGTTTAGTGCAGTGCGAAATGTCTTCAGGGATTAGAAATAAATCCTTTTCCATGTGTCGTCAAGCTGAATAGACGTGCTAGCGCAGTGTGCGGATGCTTATGTGCGGCAGTTTTAGTATAGTTGAATTTGGGCTCTACCTACTATCACTGTGATGTTCTACAACAGAATTGCTGTAAATTCTATAAAAACGGGTGGCTATTGTAAACTGCCAGGCGGTGGTAGAGGTCAGACAGTTTCCAACAAAGAGCTGTCAAACCAAGATGATGTGGTTCAACGTATTAAGAAGGTTCTGGTGTCTGAAGATTTTATAGCCAATTTGATGGAGCAGTTTAAGCAACAGTTCTGAACACGACCTGCGTATTTCTACTTTAGAAGAAAGTGGGGCTTCTCAAAACACAACTATCCGAACACACGATTTTAAAATAGATTCAATATTTAAGACGTAATAACCTACGTATTCTAGGAATCATAAAAGCTTCCAATGAAGATACAGACCAAGTTCATACTAATTTTTTCGCTTCCAATCCAAGTTCCCAAGGACGCAATTGAAAGGAGTCGTAGATTGAGGAGCAGGAATTCAAGTCTACCCACCCCAATCATTGTGAAGTTCGTCAATTATAACGTCCGACAACAAATTTTCAAATCAAAATCCAAATTAAAAGGAACCTGGGTTTCCATAAACGAAGACTTAACAAAAGCAAGGCATTTTTGCGTTCTACACAACAAATATATGTGAATTATGTTATACAAACTGATAATGTTATCGAACAGTTATTGATAGTAGTAACTGCGGGTAGGCAAAAACTGGTATTTGGTCTAGTTCATAAACCTCCGAAAAATAGTCACTTGGAATTTTTAAATTGTCTTAATAATACATTAATATCTATACATAATAACATTTATCCGCAAACGTCACAAAAGTGACAACTTATTTGTCTTTATTGACAAGGTAAAAGTGTCACTTTATCTGCCTAAGCACACAAAATCGTTGCTCTCTTTCTTTCTTTCTATGTTTGTTCGCTATCTCCTCCGAAGATACTGGACCGATTAAATTGTATGATGGCTTAAAATTTTGCTAATTTTTAGACTTAGATATAGGCCGGTTTTTATTTTCAAAAAGAGTACGAAAAAGTTTTAATTTAAATAAACCTTTAAGCAGCGGATCGGAGCATCTGTCGCCGTGGGTTATGGTGTGACAGCTGCTGTGGCCGTGTGCTATTAGCTCGGGTGATTCAGTATGTTCATATATCATTACAGTAGCGCGTTATCTGAACAACAGAGGTTGGCGCAGGGGTACAGTGCTCGCCTGAAATGTACCAGAATACGTTTGCGGATAAAATAGTATATGTTATTCGGAGTAAAAGTGACTTTATGTGGCTTAGCTGAATTATTTGCCTCACTAACGTTCGGCTAAATAAACTTCAGCTTTGCCACATAAAGTATCACTTTTACTCCTAATAACATAATCTACTATTTTTTGTCTAGGCGATTTCAATATATGTAGATTTACATATATGATTTTGAACAAAAAGTAACATCCGATTTACTATCATTTAGAGATGGCGTTGTCTTCAACCAAATCATTTTGTATAAATGGAAAAATTTGTTTTTTGCAAATACTGCTAGCAGGTAAATTGCGATACGAGTTATTTAAATTGTATGGCTATCAATATGGTTATCAATAAGGGATTTCTGACACTGCTGTGTGTATGTTTATATATTTCTTATCAGCATTTCCATTTTGTTCTGTAAACTTAAATTGTGTATATATTTTTTAGTACCTACTTACGTACTTTGAATAGTGTACCTTTTGCTCTGTTCTGTTCTGCATATAGATTTGTTTTTTAGTCTAAAATTATAAAACAATCCTATGTAATGTTTTCAAAATTAAAATGTGCTCACATTAAGACACGTTTACTGGTTGCCAATTTTGATGCTTTCAGGGGAACCATTACTGATTCTTCACTTATCTTGCTGGCTGTCTCCAAAACTTGATTTTCTGATTATGTAACAAATGAGATTTTTGTTGACGTTTATAATATCAGACGAAAAGATCGAACATTTAAAGTTGGAGGTGCAGGTGGCACTTTATTTATGAATGTTTTTTCATATACAATTTTAACTACTTCCGACGATATTGAACAATTATAGATAAGCATCGCCCTTTAAAAATTGTAAGTATGCATTTGGAGTATTATACAACCCACATCAATAACATTACCTGTTGTCAGTATTACAATAAATAACAATACAATACCTGTTACAGATACCATTAAAACTGTGGGTGTAATCCTTGAATGAAATTTTTGTTTTAAAAAACCCATTTAAATGTTTTTAGGATACTGCATTGGTAACTAGCGTTTACATAGTTACAAACGAGTCCGGTAAATTTTATCTACCGGACTCGTTTGTAACAATCTAAACGCTAGTTACCAATGCAGTATCCTAAAACAATTTATACGATAGACGACCGGTAGCATTTTTATGGTCTTGCCAAACATACAGGTCTCGCCCTACGGCTCGACCTGTAAAGTATTGGCGCGGCCATAAAAATGTTGCTACCGGTCTAATAACGTAGATAGCTATTACAGAGCTTATTGCAATTTAAAAACGACTTTCTTAAATTGTATTCAACATTAATATCAAAGCCACATTATGTAACAGTATGGTGTTATCTCTGGTTGATTATTGTGATTTGTATTGTAAGAATTTTGTATTGATTCACAAGATAAATCCAAGATCCAAAAACTTCAAAATGCATGTTTGTCATATGGTATAAAAAATATAGTAGACTATTCAATTCACCTGTCATCTGTCAAAAAGTGACCAATGGAAATCCAGAATTCTGACGTTTCTTGACCAATCAAAAAAATATCAGTGGATATATCTTCCTAGAAGGTATTCAAGTGACTATTCAACTCACTTGTCATCTACCAAAAACTGACCAATAAAAATACAAGATTTGACGTCTTTGAGCCAATAAAAAAGAACTATATTGACAATTTTCACTAGTGAAAATAATCGACAATTTTCACTAGTGGTATAGTGAATATTTTAAACAAATTTGATTTTTATTAGAAAAAGTCAATATTAGTGTTCTGTTACTATTGAAATTGCGTAGTTTCGTGCTAGATTTACTGAAAACTAGTTTGAAAAAGTAGTTTGGTTCATTGAATAGTCTCTCGAATACCATTCTTGGTCAAAGTTAAGTAGAATATTTTTGCGATGGTATCACTACTCATGTCCATTGCGCTTAGGATTAGTACTCGTGCTAGCGCACTCGTCCAAATCGATACTAAGCGCAATGGACATTCGTGATACCACGGCAAAAATATTCGACATAACTTTGACTACTCATGGTATTGTAAGTGACTATTTTTAACAAATGCGATTTTTATTAGAAAAAGTCAATATTAGTGTTCTGTTACTATAGAAATTGCGTAGTTTGTTGCTAGATTTACTGAAAACTAATTTGAAAAAGTAGTTTGGTTCATTGAATAGTCCCTCGAATGCCATTCTTAGCCACAGTTAAGTAGAACATTTTTCTGGTGGTATCACTACTCATGTCCATTGCACTTAG
The DNA here is from genome assembly GCA_940337035.1 of Agriotes lineatus. NCBI lineage: Eukaryota > Metazoa > Arthropoda > Insecta > Coleoptera > Elateridae > Agriotes > Agriotes lineatus. The sequence goes on along the minus strand of OW679194.1, from coordinate 87,180,259 downwards.
GATTGGGACTCGCGCTAGCGCACTCGTCCTAATCGAACCTAAAAATGCATATGAGGTTTAGGGGCAATGTATCTATTCCTTTACAAACAGAATTTGTTAAACGACAATATATTATTATGTATTTATTACAATTAAATTGGATAAGTGAAATCAGAAGGGAAGGGGCCAAAAGGGCAACTACTTTCTCATATTATTGTTAAAGTGCTGCACTAAACTTTTGTAATGAACTGTTTTGCTTATTGTTGAAAGTGTAACAAAGTGTTGCAAATAAATTACTTATGAAAAAGTTCCAAGTCTTTTGATATCTTCATTTTCTTCACGCTGTGAATCAATTTCGAAGGGCTCAAACACTTCTGAACGATGATTTGTAGATAATAACTAGTCATATTTTTTTTATATAATCATTTGTCACATATTGTCGTTTCACATGTCACTTAATTGATGTTTAACGTATTTGTAGGATGTCATTATTGTTTATATCTGCCTTTGCTGCATAATTAAATTGTTAATTATATTTTGTGTTTCTTGAATTTTGAATCACTCCCTATAATGTACTATAATATGTAATAAAATAATATAATTATGAACAAGAACATTATTAAAAATATTACAATTTATATAAATATTAACCCTTAACTATGCATTAAAGGCTAATAAAAGTCAAATAAGTTTTATTATTTTAATAAATTAAAGAAAGATGCATTACATACTAATATTTTTACATAAGTGAAAATATTACAACTTTCCAGTAGTAGATGTACTATCTCATATTTGGAAAACTGATTGATCATAATACACATTTCATAACAAATAATACTTGAAATATTGTTGCATTTGTCATTGCATTAAAAATCATTTTTACCCAGTATCTGAAAAACAATAAAGTACCATACAATTTGTACAATTACGATAAAACACTTTGTTCAAAAACGTGATTCATTTAATGTTCACTTTTATCATACCTAATTATTATTAGTGAGTATTCTACCATTTTTCAGATACTGAATAAATATTTAACATTGAGTGAATATTATAAGAAATCAAGTACGTCCTTGCAAGAAAGCTCTGAAGTATAAACGATTTATAAACTTTGATCTATAATATAAGAGTAATTAATTTACATTGCAAAACCGTTACTAAGAACTTTGGGTGCAAGCACGGTATCTAGCAAGCAAGCGATAGTGAACTTGTTATCTGTGTCAGCAGGTAAAGTTCTGGTAACAACCGAGCTGTATACATCGTTTTATGGTAGGTATTCTGAATCATAAATTATTTCAAAAAATTCTTAAATTTAAATGACGTTGCTGCTTTTTTTTATATCTGGAGACGGTTTAGTGAACAGGAGTCTACAATTTAGAATAGCATAAAAGTAAAGCAAAGTTCACGGCGCTTCATTCCACACGTAGGAATATGACCCGAGACACAGCGAGTCAGGGTTGCCGAAATATCTCTTTCCGAAACCCAGTCAATCTGGCACACGTTAACGGTATACTGGGTGATATAGTTAGCATCATACCTTTGACGACTACCTTACTTTCTCTACTTCCACAACTGTGGTTTCGGTACCCAGTATTTAAGCAACTGGTGGGCCACCCGCCAGATGTGGTGATTGAACCCCAGAATATCATAAAACATTTTATTAGTAACTCAGTCACCTTGCACCTGGACTGTGTGTTGCCTAATTACAAAATTTCAGGGTTTTAAAACGGGTACCCAAATTAAAACTAAATTAAATCCGCTCACATTTAGTTCAGTCAAATATATCGTGCAGTACAACCAAATCCCTAAAATTAAGAAAATTGTCTGATCAAGATCTTACATTAATATGACCACACGTATAAAAATTTAGTAGGTACCAATTAACAATTAAATAAATTGCAGTAGAACGACACAAGATTATTGTAATTTATAATAAGAAAAAGAAAGTTCAAAAACTATCGCAAGCACTGTGCATACCCAGCAACAAATCGAAAAACTATCCTCTAGGTTTCACACTCTACTTGTAGCTGTGCGTTTTAAATGCTAATTTTATTATTTAATTAAATTTATCTTAGCTTTATTTATAACTACCTACCTCGGCGGCTAGCTCACTTTCGGCATCTGAGACCACACTCAGGGCGATTCAGGTTACTGCAATGGGGCGATGGGAGACAGCAATAAATAAAAAGCCTTTACGCTTAAAAATTTATAAAAAACACCAATTACCGCATACATGTAACTAAATCGACCCTAATTCTCTAATCGTTAGCTGATATTATACTAATCTACTTCATTAAGGGTTAGTAATTTAGTTTTATGCTATATTAGCTCTTAAATATAGGCACTAACCACTCATATTGTCCATTTAGCTCGTTCACGGTAGCGTTGCTGAGATCTCAAAGGCTGGGCTTGGGCGATGATGGCGGAAACATGTGTGGATTTGGCGGTCGCGTACACCTGTGGCGTCTTTGTAGATTACCCTCTGATTTTGTTGCCAATTAGTTTCTTGAACCAAACGGGCTGTTGTCACTGCTCCAATTTTTCCACCTTCTCACACTTGTTTGGTTTCCCTTCACGCCGAAACGAAGGATGGCGTCAGGTGAATAAAATAACGCTCACACCGCACAAGGGTTGCCAGCTTGTAACCTCTGACCTCTCGCCTCTGCTGCTCTCACCCTTGTCCTTTGCACACCCGAACTCAAACCAGCGCACAATTCAGTCACCGCACAGACGCACGCTCACGACTTAAATATAAACTATAATAGATACAAAAATATTATAGCGATATTTAATGAATCGTGCCCATTACCTACATATTTATCCTTCCAGCGCACTTAATAAATATGGTGCCGTCAACTGAATCCATGTTTTTGTTGTGCAGAGCGCAAAACGGTTAATTTAATCACAGTTATGTCTTCTTTGATTGAAAAAGGGCTTCCTTTGAGCTTGGTTTTGGCCCTAAAAATTTGATGCCTAATGTAATTGATGAATTTTACAATTATGGGATTGGGAGCTCCAGGTCTATTTCTCTTTATTAGGCAATGACTTCTGTCGATTGCTGCCAGCGGAACTTCGATATTTTGCTCATCTTGAAAGAATGTAATTAATGTAACATTGGTATCTTCAGGATTAACCTCACCCACACAAAAAATACACAAATTGTTGCTCCAAAGCGTCGATTTTCTGCCCCTGGTTACAAATGACCTTATTATGTGTTCGGCCGCTATCTTCCCGGTTTTGAATGCGCCGCTATCTTCTGTACCACATAGTTGATGCTGCAGCTCTAGATAGCCTCGTTTTTTCACGAGTTGATTCCATTTCGAAGGATTCAAACACTTTCGAAATATGATTTCACTTCACGTTAATATTTGACGTTTTTGTACGCCACACGGCCTCCTGGATTAGTGCGAGACTGACGTCTCTACGCGGCCCGCCACATTTCCATAATTTTTGTGATTCTGAGGCCAACGTACTTTGGCGCTATCTGTTGGGTTTTTGATAAATTATCTGTAACGTAGGCGCGGCTTTCTAGATTAATATTAATCCAGGAGGCCGTGGACGTATGCAACCAAAGGTACAAGCGCAACGTACTGTAGCGCCTCTACAAACTATAAAAAACACCTTGAACTAAAAATGCGGTGGGCCGCGTAGAGACGTCAGTCTCGCACTAATCCAGGAGGCCGTGGTACGCCATTATTGTTTACGTAAATATAGTTCAAGGTGGCGTTGGCCTACACTATTACACATTCGCCATCTAGCGAAATATTTGTGAATGAGGACAAAATTTAGTATACCTACAAATCCCAGTCGAATGACCTGAATATCTTAGACCGTGGTTACAAGACATGAGGAAAAAGCGGATTTAGAATGTAGATGGTAGAATAGATACCAAAATATGATGTAAAAATAATACTAGGAGACCTAAATGCAAGTGTTGGGAATGAAGAAGAGACATATAAAAGGTAGCTTTAGTAAACATAGCATAAGCAATGACCATAGAAAAAGAATTAAATTAACACTAAAGTAGGGAAGAATGTGGTAATTACAAGTACATTTAACAAAAAAAAAGAGAAACATGGATATTGTCAAATAGAGAAATAAAGAATCAAATCGGTCATATAACACACTGCTTAAACTATTTTGTATTTTTTTATAAAACTAAATAATTTTTGAAACCAAATTACCGAGACACATCAGGATGGTTATTTAGTTAATTTTCTTGGGTACCAGTATCATAACAAAGAAAGAATAGTAGATATTAACTCTACAAGCAATCCTTTGATTAAAAATTATTGTGGTAAACTGAGTAAGAATCGATTGAGCAAAGGAAATAAGGGTGGAAAACTCAGTACATTAACAAATAAACCAAATTTAGACTTTTAGCCGTCGATGCTGAACCTCCATGACATCTTTTTAATCATAAAAAATTGCCATTCGAGATTTCTTCAGATCCTCACGTTCCAGGGTCTAACAACGACGCAAAACATGTTTTCTCACTTCTGTCTGTCTGTCTGTCCACCTGTCTGTCAGAGGTATAGATGAAAATTATTTGTTGGAGAAAGCCGATATTTTGCATGCAGATTATGTCTACCTGGCTCACAACCAAATATAATTTCGGCCAAATATATACAGGGTGAGCACCTTAAAAAAATTAAATATTGTCTACTTTAATTAAGGAATATATACAAGTTGAGACTTGCACATAGCTCAAGTTCTCATCCTTGATAAAAACGAGACCTAACAAATACAGGGTGAACATCGTAGAAGGGATAAAAAAAATCTATTGCTACGGACTGCAACCAGTGCAACGGAAAGTTGTAGCAATTACTACGCGCCGCATTAATCGCCAGGGGCCCAGAAACGTACAACAATGGCCGCGGAGCGCAGCTAGCGCAAACGGAAAGGTGATCGTCACAGCGTTTCAGGCAGCAATGTACAACGATCCATGCGCTCCGTATATGTGAGGAAAGTTCTATATAAGTCCTTTACAGATTTTTTTAATTAAGGCTTGATTATTCTCTGCACTTTTCTGCTTTGTAGGAAAACATGAAAAGTTAAATTATAATTCAGTTAGACAAGAGTAAAGTGACCTTTAAAGATTTTGTAGTTACACCTTGCGTCTAGGAGTCAATATTTTAGCATAAGAATTTTACATGGCGTTTCCTACGTTGTATAAGCAGCGTATACACACTGTATACAGGAGGTAGACCATTTATATCTAGACGATCTCGTCAAGGATTTCATAGGTGCTTTACTAACTAGAATTTCGGTTTTTGGTAAAAGTTTCTAAATGAGAGTTTTCCTAACTTAATTTATTTTTTGTTTGTTTCTTTTATATACATTTATTACTTATTTCTAATTTCCATTTGCATTTCATACAAGAAGCCATGAGAAGTAGAAATCTTGATGATAATCAGTGGGAGAATAGAACAGAGTGGCGCAGAGGGTGCGAGAAACGACGACAGTCGTAAGAAAACTCGCAATATATATATATTTCATATTTTAAAAATTATTTCGTTTATTTGTTTTAGTTTGTTTAGTCATGTATATTCTTTGCATACGTGATAAGATTGTTAATTATTGTTAAACTATACTTTTTGCAATATTTTTTTTTAATAAAATAGTAATTTTTAAGTAACAGATGACTAATATGTACTATTATAGCATGAACTAAAAATTGATAATCATCAACTGGGAAATATTATTAACGGACCAAGTTATACAAAAACTATACATATTTATTGAAAATATAATGGCCCCCACAGTCTAAGAAGCGCTCCTTCACGCTTAAAAAAAAATGTTGTCTAATAGGGAGGTCAACACTCTGGATGGTCTATATCTATAAAGTATTAAAAGAAGAATGGTCAGCTGTACACCACAAACAATTGCTCCTAAGTTTTCAAATCCATTAAAAAATGTGCCATGTAGTTTCTACTGCTTATAACGGTCCAGTTCGTGACACCTTTGCAATTACTAATCACCCTGATATTTAACCATTATTCTGTTAGGAATAAAACTAAACTATATTTTTTACATTGCGGTAGTTCGATTAGAACGTATTGTGTATTCAAAAATTGCAACTGTTGTACGAGCAAACCAGTTGATTTAGTTGTTCAGTGCAGTTATTAATACAACAAAGCAAGTTCTGCACGAGCTTAGAGAAGCAGAGAGGCAGTCGTGCACGAACAGGCAAGCAGCGCGTTACGTCCAAAGATGAAGGGCGAGACGCAAAGCAATAAAGTATGACTAAAAGTTTCGTGTTAGCCTGCGTTAAGAGCAGTTGACGGCTCGTGATTCTTGCTAACTTCAAAGGCGTAAATGTACGAAATCATATGGAGCAACTATAAGACCTATAAATAGTCCTATAAATAACCATACTAGTGGATTATGAAGGAATTACAACGCATTGCGTAATAACTTCAACGGGGAAACTACACGCCAGAAAGCAGCGTGAACCTGCTGAGTCAGAGCGTCAGAACAAGGCGTTGCATCATCGTGTGGACGTATTGCGTCAGCTGATTTCAAGCTACTAAAAGCAGCGTCGGATTCAGTATTGTGTATTCTTTTATGTACTTTCATGAATGTTTGTTTCTTTTACAGATTATACATTTTTTCATGTAAACTGTTTAATTTTCATTCCTGGCAGGGTTTGCATGTATAATTACAGCATTATAGGTGATCAAGAACAGGCCTACAAGAGCAATATTGACATCCTTAGCCACATTGAGATTTAGGAGCGGGTTTTGTACTTCTATGACTGAGCTAACTAGCATACAAAGGGCAATATAAATTCATAATACAGTAGAGTATAGGGCACGGGATAAAGCCACATTACAGTTTACGGTGCCTAACGCAAGGGCTAAACAAAAGTACCATTACATACTGGGGATGAATATATTGAACACAATTCATTCACATGTTTTTACAGATATTTAATATCAAATCAAGTTGAATCATAATTAGTATTCACGTTTTATATAAATATTTGGATGTATTAATCGCCAAAGCAAAGGTGAGAATTTACAAAACTATAATAAAACCAGTGATCATGCCTGAGAAATTTCATTTTAAAAAAAAATTAATAGAAATTAAATTTCTAGGAAAACCAACCAGGACTTGAAAGAATTATATCATGAGTTGAACATAACAGCAAGCGTAAAGACACAGGTTGAGGTGGCTTGGACATATAACAACCACAGGAGAGGACAAATATATAAAAAAATACTAAAATGACAAGTAGTACAGAAACAGACAACAGACAACCAAAGTAAAAATGGGTGGATGCAAAACTGCAGTAAAGCGCAACAGATTGAAGTGACTGAAGTCTTCACAGCCATAAATCTGCAAGACTATACAAATCTGGCATTATCACTTCTAATACTAGATTATTGAACAAATATGATTACTATAAAATAGTCCTATAGCAAAGTCTTTGGTTAATATTATTGCTTAATGATATTTCTATAGTTTTTTTTTAGTTGGTGCATATTTACTTGGCAACATTTCTGAAGAAGTTACATACTCTTTTGGAGTTACAGTCCTTCGAATTTGGTATTTTATATTTGTTATTTACTAAATTGTCGCTTGTACGGGTTCACAAACCACCCAAATTATACAAAAATCCTTGTTTACATTGATTTTGTATTACTTTCATCTAATTTTTTCTTTAAATAAATTGCTAATATTAATCATATTAGCTTACTTTGATGATAAAATGGACGATCTTTGTAATGAGCTACACAAGTTAGATAAATAAATTAATAAAAACCAAGCTGTTTTCTGGCAGATATAAATAAAAAAAAATCGAAGGAACCAATGTAAATGTTACATTATTTTAAAACATCACAAACATTTTTTTGCTTCCATTTGAATTACTGCCATTCATTGTATGCTCAAATTTAATTCATTTAGCTCATTTCTTTCAACACTTTGTAAGGTCTATATCTCACCATGGTAATAATAGAATGGAAATCTCAACTTCAAGCACCAACATTCCACTAATGATGCGAGCGTTTTGCTAATGCAAATGCCGTTACAGTTATAAAAACAAGACAAGTTCCACACAAAAACAAGTTAGTGTTGTTAATTTTAAAGCAACTGCGCCATATCTTACCACCAGCTTCGGCGGTTCTCGTCAGAGCATCATCAACAGCGCGTTTGAATTCTTGAGCAACATCAGCAGTCGTGAATCTCAGGCAAAATTGCCAGTGGTTGATTTCACCCTCGGAGTAGTCGGGAGCAGAAAACTGCCAGGTCTTCTCATCTTTTGGCACGTACTCAATGTCCGGGGTGAGAATGTGGTTTAGGCAAATCTTCAATACCTGGTCGCGACGCATTAAAACCCTGCAAATGAAATTAATAAAATAATATTGTAAGCAATTGCCTGCTTTTGTTTTATTTATTGTTATTCACGAAGGTACACCGCTCTTGTATGATTTTTTTTTACAATTTCAAAAACATTGGCTGAGATTGATCCGTCTAGTAACTATCAAACTAGTATCAAATTGAACTTTTAAAAAAGCGCATTAATTTTTTCAAAAAGCCAGAATAAGTATTTTTTGTTTGACCTTGAGTAAATGATGAGGTGTGATTAGTATTACGAAACTAAATTAAATTTTTAGATCATTTCTAGTGCATAAAAGTGATTAACAAAGAAGTGAAGCACAGACAGGTCACGAAGTATTTGCAAATTCCTTTTATAACCCAAAATGTTGCAACAATTTTTGGATAGGCAACACGAATATGCCAGAATTGTGAGGGATGGCAGGCCAATCAAAAGTGGATACAAAAATGTTCCGTTTCAACTATGACACTGAGGGATCCTCAACGAAGGATAGTAAAAGAAAACGACAAAATGAAGCTGAAATCTTTCATGACAACAAAAAAAGTTAAATCCGCATTAAAGACCAGAAAGCAAGGAAAGAGTTTGGAGATCCATGAAGAATACGCATTTGAGAAGGTACAGTACCACCAAGCACACAAAAACAGTAGAAAATATGTGAACTCAATCTAAAATTCAAGTAAGGGGAACCAAAGAACCAATAAAAAGTAAGCTTGGCATCGAGGTACATTCGCACGAAAAAACATAAACGTCACTTCGCTATTGCTGCTATTGTGCAGATAGAAATGTCAAATTTCCCGACCGTCAAGTGCTGCTGTTAATATTTTTGTTGTTCTGTGTCAATGATTGCTGTTATTGTTAGTATTGCTTTTCTTCGATAGTTATTTTTGTTATTGTTTACCTATTCGTCGTTTAATTTTGGGCGGCTTGGTTTTATAACGTCAAATGGTAAGTATTAAATTTTATAATAGTAGTTTATTTATCTAGAACGAAAAGTGGCATTTTAAAGATGAGAAAGTTGTTTACGTCCGAGGCGTCAGCCGAGGGCGGAATTACTTGCGAGGACCTTTAAAAACACTTTTCGTTCCTGGTGAATACAACGGTTTATTTCATACTGCAAGTTTAATGAATTTTAAATAAAAAGTTGTAGATCATTTCAAATTTCATGTCAACAACTGACGTATAATTTTAAAGTACTTGAACTTTAAAATTTTACTTTAAAGTACTAGGACTTTAATGTTCCATTTTTTGTACAATAAATAAGTTTTTACAACAACACATAAGAACTAACTTAATCGTAGAAGAAGATGACGTAGAACACGACTGGAACAAAATAAAGACAAACATTCACAAAGCAGCGCATGAAGCCCTTGGAACTAGAACCGTGGATCTAAACGCTAAACCAAAACCCAAACCTTGGTTCACAGAAGAGGTAAAGATACTTGCAGAAACAACAAAAATTGCATACCTAAAATATCGGCAGAAACAAACAGCAGAAGAGCACACACGCTACACAGAAACAAGAAACCAAGTAAACAACAGAATCCGAAGAATCAAACAGGAATACTGAGAAGGGTTTAGTAGCGAAATAGAACATGACATGTATGGAGCACAAAAACGAGTTTGGAAGATTTTACGAGGTATGAAAAAACCAGTAAACGAAAGCATACAAATAAAAATCATAAGTGAAGAGGAATGGACTTCGTACTTCGAACAGCTCTACGCACAAACCGGAAATAACACGGAAAACCAAGAACTTCTTGAAAGAAACGACCAAGGAGAGGAAGCCTTAACAAACGAAGTGATAAGAACAATAACAGAAAACCAAGTAAGAACAGCCATAGGAAAATTAAAGAACAGGAAAGCACCAGGTGCAGATGATATCGTTAACGAACTCATAAAACAGGGAGGCGATCCCTTAGAACAAGAGCTCAGAAAGCTATTTAATAAAATCATAAGACAGAGCAAAGTACCATCAGAATGGCTAAAGAGCATCACGATTCCTATACTTAAAAAAGGATGTAAAAAAGATCCCTCCAACTATAGGGGAATAACGTTGCTAAGCTCTGCAATGAAACTTTTCACCAGTATATTAGCACAAGAAATAAGAGACAACATACCAATGAATGAAGAACAGCATGGGTTCCGGAAAAACAGGTCAACAGTCGATGCCATCTTCATACTTCGTCTAATAGCAGAAAAGTCGCTAGAATACGACACTCCAGCATAATATATCTGCTTCATCGACCTAACAAAAGCGTTTGACCGTGTACAACTATCAGATGTCATAAATATACTGAAAGAGAAAGCAACGCCACACGAATACCTAAGAATCATACAAAGTTTGAACACAAACAACACTACCAAGATACGAGTAAAGAACGGCCTTACAAGAGAAATACAGACACCAACTGGTATCCGTCAGGGAGACAGCCTCAGCCCCCTGCTCTTTAACCTCATAATGGACAAAATTATAGATGCTGTAAAATCAAAACCATATGGCTACAGACTAGGGAACCGCCTAATAAAAATATTATGTTATGCTGATGATGCCGCTCTGGTTGCCGAATCGGAAGACGAATTACAACGGCTGACACATACTTTTAAATTGGAAGCCGAAAAATACAACATGCTGATATCTATAAATAAAACCAAAAGCATGACCATAGCGAAAGAACCACTGCGCTGCAAGGTGGTCATAGATAATAGCAGCATAGAACAAGTTATGTCCTTTAACTACCTAGGGACACGAATTTCAAGCTACGGAGACCTAACGAGCGACGCAAAACAACAAGTCAATAAAGCAGCAGTCGTATCTGGATATCTCAAGGGCACCATATGGAAGAACACTAACATAACAGAAGAATGTAAAACTAGAATATATAAGACATGCGTGAGACCGATTATGACATACGCAGGAGAGACCAGAGCGGACACAGCAACCACCAAAAGACTTATAAGAACCACTGAGATGAAAACTCTAAGGATGATAACAGGAAATACACTCCTCGATAGAAAAAGAAACTCACACATAAGAGAACAGTGTAAAATAGAAGATGTAGTACGATGGCTCAGGCAGCGAAGAAGGCAATGGAACGAGCACATTAACAGAATGGATAATAACAGGATGGCAAAAGTCGCAAGAAACGGAAAACCCCACAGCAAAAGACCCCCAGGAAGACCCCATAAACGATGGCGCGACAGCTGGCAGTCTACGTCGCAAGAGTAAACTAACTAGCTCGGAATCCAGTAACAAACAAGCGTATGCTTACAAAAAGAAGAAGAAGAAGAAATAAGTTTTTTTGTATTCGCTCCCCAAACTGGTTACTTTGGAAACTGTCTAGGATCCTCAAAATGGCCATTTAGAGGCCTTGTACTTAAAGTCGTCATGGCAACATTTTAGCGGACTCAAACATTAGTTGCCATGACGACTTTAAGTACAAGGCCTCTAAATGGCCATTTTGAGGATCCTAGACAGTTTCCAAAGTAACCAGTTTAGGGAGCGAAAAATACATTTTCGCGCGGCCTCCTAATATAATGCCGCGTTAATGGTAATTGAAACTTCATATTATAATGTTTGGAGAGCTAATACAAAAAAACGTTGTATGCAACACGTCCTCAAATGGCTTTAGAGGACTCATCTTCATATTACGGACTCGTCCCCTAAAGCCTTGCTTTGAGGACTAGTTACATAAAGTACTATTAAAGTACTTGAACTTTAAAATTTTACTTTAAAGTACTAGGATTTTAATGTTCCATTTTTTGTACCATAAATAATCCGAAAAATGTCATTTTTGACATCAGTATGAAATAAAAAAATTTATGTTAAATTACAGTTATTTTGTTATACCATAGGTGAATAAATATCTAGACGTCTGACCCATGTATTCATTTTATGGGGTAGTTTGGGAGCCGTTCTAACGACGGCACCAACGTCGGCCACAATGTCGTAACAATCACCGTGCTACGTCCTGTCAGCATTATTAACTGAGTGAGAACTCAAGCACCTAAGGATGTCCTTTCTCACTGCAAAATTAAAGCTGACATTGACATTGAAGCCATTTATGTCACAAACGTTGCTAACAGTTAGTGCCTTCGAACATATTCAAATTAAGTGTTCCTCGTGTATTATAAACTTTCTTTTAAATATTATTATTTAAACATGCGTCCCCCGGGAAATAAGTGTTCCTACAAAAATTGTGAGAAAATCCAACGAACCGATCCAGGTCTCCAATGTTTTACTTTCGTGTAAAACATGAAGAAAGATACAAGCAGTGGGTTTTAAATTCCGGAAGTAAATATAATTAAATCTGTTCACTATGCAAAATTTTTTATCAATAACAATAAAAATTGAAACAGCTCTGTTGGAACATTGTGGCAAATAAAACATTTTCAACACCTAGCAAAGTATTTTAAACAAAATGCAGTTCTATGTATTTATAAATGTTTTTAAAAATGTTATTAATACTTTGTTTTTGGTGTAACACTTTTTCCAAATTATACTTAGAAAACTTGTTTTTGATTTACAGTTTAATATATCTTTATAATTATCCTATTTTATTTTATTATGAATTTTATTAACTGTATTAATTGATTGTTGATTTTCTAGTTAACCTTTTTTTTTTATAATTTTTTGTAAATTTTATTAACTGATTGTAGACTTTTTTTCTTTATATATGATTATCTGTGGATTTTGTAAGTAATTTTGTAAATTTGATTAATTATGTTTGTTTTGTACTTAACAAATTAATTTTAATTTTGTTTTATACTTTATACTCCGCACACCATATGTATATATGAGGAAGGTTGTATCGGCACTGCCGCCTACTTTCAATAAAATAATAATAATAAATAATAATAATATCTTTTTGTAATTAATTAATATTTCTATATCTTTTTTGTCTAAAATTTGACTATGCTTTAAAACCAAAGAATATCACAACTTTCAAAAGCGGGGCACAGTTGACTAACAACAGTAAATTGTTACTTTTTTATTTAAATAACACCAAGTTAAACATGGCACTATTTTTTCTTTAGCTTTGTGTATACGTAAAAACCAATAATCAGAAATATTTATAAATGGCAAAGGAGTAAGACAAGGCGGAGTGTCAAGCCTTTATTGTTCTTGTGTGCAGTGTGGATGAAGTTGTGAGGATTGTTCAATACGTAAGCATGACTTGATTATCATTGAAATTGCGTGGTGTTGTAGAAATTGTTTATTGACGTATTGGTGATGTTTCTCTCAAATTTTTTTGTGGTTGCTTTTTTTTATGGAGCTGGGAAAAGGCGCTTAGTATAGAAAATCCATCCAATGACAATATGCGTGCTGTTATTCAATTTTTAGCCACTAAAGGATGTCAACCACTCGAAATCCATGAGAGAGTGAAAGCTGTAGATCTCACATGGCAGTAATTTACTGAAACAGAAAATTTCGACAAGGAAGAAAGTTGACTAAAGATATAGCTCGTTCATATTGCAACTTCAAATAAAAATTTGAGGTATTTGAGAACTGTTTTATGTGCAAACTAGCTTTTACCCGCGACTTCGTTCGCGCGAGGTTCGTTATTTGTGTATTAAATAATGACTAATTATTTTCTGTCATCCCATCCCATCCTATCCCCGTCCATGTCCCTTTTTCCGTCCCCGTCTCCGTACCGTCCCATTCCGTCCCGTCCCGTCCCGTCCCGCCTCGTCCCGTCCCGTCCTCTCCCCTTCCATTCCATTCCTTCCCTTTCCTTTCCGTATCATCCCGTTCCGCCCCGCCCCGCCCCGTTTCGACCCTTCCCGTCCCGTCCCGTCCCGCCCCTTTCCCTCCCGTCCAGTCCCGTCCCTTCCCGCCCCTCCCCTTCCATCCCATCCTTTTCCTTCCCTTTCCGTCCCGTCCGTCCCGCCCCGTCCCGACCCGTCCCGCCCCGCCCCGTTCCGCTTTGCCCCGTCCCTTCCCGTCCAGTCCCGTCCCGCTCAGTCCCGTCCCGTCCAGTCCGTCCCGTTCCATCCAGTCTAGTCCCGTCCCGTCCCGTTTCTTCCCTTATGTCATGTTCACCGTCTTGGACTTAAAAATAAATGCCATTTTCGCAATCAACGTCCCAATAAACCTCAATAACGACACCCATATCGATTTTTAGGCTTACTTACCCCATTTTACCCCCTAAGGGGTTGATTTTCGGAAAATCACGAAATACGTGTTTGCTTATTTGTTTTTAGGAGTACTCCTACGAAGTTTCAAGTCGAAATGTCTATTTAATATTATTTTTCCATACAAAATTGGAACCCCCATTTTACCCCTTTAGGGGTTGAATTTCGAAATATCCTTCCTTATTCCTTGTATACATCATAAAGGGAACCTCTGTGCAAAATTTCAGCTTTCTAGGTCCAAGGGTTTGGGCTGGGCGTTGATGAGTCAGTCAGTCAGTCAGGACTTTTAGAAATATATGTGCAAATAAAAGCATTAAAGTCAGAGAATTTTCTGAAACGTTGAACTTCAGTATGAGAAGTGTTCATACTCTTCATTAACAACCACAAGAATTTTACCAGCAAAAATCTAAAGATTAATACAACAATGGAGACTCGTGCCTGAATATTAATAGAGATTTTTTATAAAACGAGATAACAAAAGTTATGCTACAGCCTTCAAACGTGTTTCTACTGAACAATCCCTCGAGTATGGGACGAGAATGAGCAAATTTACATTAAGAAATAAAAATATGCTACCAGTAAATGTACAAGTGTGTGCTATCGCAGACGATATAGTCCCAATCGCTAAATCTGTGCGAGACCTAGAAGAAAACCTGAAAATATGGATAGAAGTACTTGCCAAATACAAACTAGAAGTGAACAACAACAAAACAAAAGTGATGGCTATATCAAATAGTGCAACGGAAGTGAATGGGGAAGTTGTAGGCACAGCTATTGAGCAAGTACACAAATTTAAATATCTGAAAGCTGTAACTAATAGCAGCAGAACTAATGAAGACGAAATAAAATAGCCATATACAATAGAAACTTTCTGTGTAAAAAGGAAATACCAAGATCACTGTGTACACCACTATATACAGGGTTATTCACGTAAGATGAAGAGCCTGACCAGGTAACCCAAAATACGATTTATAAAGCTAACTGGATCCCTATTGCATTAACATCTCGAATTTGACATAGACTGTTTACATGTCATTGGTGGCACTGTAAGTCTATGTCAAATTCAAGGCTATCAGGTTAGGTTTTGCATCAGTTTTGACACAGACTAACACTAAACCTAACCTGCTAACCTCGAATTTGACATAGGGATCCAGTTAGCTTTATAAATCGTATTTTGGGTTGCATTTTTAACTGATCAGGCTCGTCATCTTACGTGAATAACCCTGTATTTACCCATAATTATGTATGGTAGCAAAAATTGGGTTATGAATGAAAGACAAAAGACGAAATTACAGGCTGCAGAAATGAGATATTTGTAGAAAGTATTCTGAGTGAAGAGAATAAACAGAAGAAATGAAAATGTCAAAAGTGAATTAAATATACAACCTCTAGAAGAAACATTAGAAATAAATAAGTTGGAATGGGTCGGATATCTTAAAAGAATGAAAAGTAGATAAGCAAAGAAAGTGTGGGAGACAAGAGCAGTAGGCAAGAATAGGAGGGGAAGGTTCAGGAAAACGTGGAGTGAAAGCGTAGAAGAAATAATACGGAAGAGAGGTATGGCATGGGATGAAGTTAAAAACAAGGCAAGAGATGGGGGAGAATGTCATAATTTTGTCGAGAAACAACAGCAAAATGAATAAAATAATAAAACCTTGACACCCCAAAGGGTACAAGAGGATCCGGATGTATAACTATTGAAGAATTTCATAACATTTTAAAATTGTATTCAGATTTTTAGGTGTCTTTCAGACCCCAGACCCAAAAATAAACATTCTGAGCACTATGACAAGTGGATATTTTTTTTTCCAAATATATCTGCAAGATTTCATTTTATTTATAACTTTTATGGCCATTGAGGAACCTAACAACATTTTTTGATTAGGATCATGATGTTAATAATACAAGGTGTACCGTTCCGCAGAGTGGAGGCATTGTGGGCGGAGTCTCAAAATTAACCAATAAAAAATGCACCAAGTGTTGTGACTCTTGTTATATGTTAGGCACTACTGAAGTGCACTGTTGGTGATGCTGTCTATATTAAATTCAAGGTTAGGTTTTGTGTCAGTTTGTGTCAGACCGACGCAAAACCTAACCTGCTAACCTCGAGTTTGACATCGACTTACAGTGCCAGCAACAATATACGATTGCGGCCATGATGGATTTCCTGAGTAGGCCCATTGGGGATTGGTTGACTTCTCCCCTCTACTTTTTGAACGACTGCGCATCCAGGGAACATTTCACCTTGTATTCTTCACACCATGATTAGGATTAGATTTTTAAGGTGACCTTTATAATTTATAATTTTGTAGATACTGTTATGATTTGCGTTCTTTAATTTAATGAACTATGTAGGAATATACTGTACTTTAGTTAGCTGTAAGCCATCTGTATAATATTTTAAGGTAAAATTCGTAGGAAAATGTCATATTTAAATTACAACAAGCGGATGTTCAGAAACGTGCCTTTCGCTTGGGAAGCTAGAGATATTCCAATCTCACGAATAAGATTTGAGTAAGTTTATGCAGCGTTTACTTCATAAACCGAAATATTGAGTGATGTATATGACCGGTACGTGATTAGAAGAAGCAACGGTTGCAACTCGATCATAAAAACTATTTGCAGCTGGGACCAAATGCTTTTAGTAGAAATTTAAATCTTTATAGCGGTAATTTACTAAGGGTCCGAACAGGCCACATTTCACTGTGGGAAATCCTCAAGCTTGTAAAAATTCATAGAACTATTATGAACGGTCACGTCCGCGTAATGCCAAATGTCCAAAATTTAGACCAGCTCTGATAGGTTATTGGGAACTTTGTAAACGCCCACCGAGCTTTCTTGGTCAGAATGGACTTAGAATTAAGTTAGTTAATAAGAAGATGTAAATACGTAAACTTAAGTATTCTGTAAACGGCAGAAAAATAAATGCAAGTAGTTGTATCTACTTAAGTGTTCTTATTAATCTCAGTAGCTTTGGTCTTCGTGTCCAAGTGTGTTTCAACTAAAAGGATTGCCAGTTACCCCGACTTTTGGCGTCTCGCGACAATACTAAACTTCAGCCAAGTTAGGAAGGCGAGCAAAGTAAACACTGAAAATCACGTGATAGAAAGGCGTTCTGTGGTTGGCCGTTTCGAAGAGAAAGTCGAATACCGCGTATGCGAGCCTTTACACTAGAGGAGGAATGAGCGTTGTTTTGTTGTGCGGTAATTTCTTTTACAGCAACATACAACGGAGGTTTATGTAAAATGCACACAGTGTGAAACTGGTTTAAGTCGCACTGAAAACTGTCAAAATCTTTGTTTACATGGCTCACCTTCGTAACATGGCTCAAGTTTTAATAAACTATTCATCATAGTCCCGGATTGTCAATGTCAAAATCCAATTAAAAACTATCCTTTACATGATGGTTAATACTTTTAAGTCAAGCTATGGGTAACTAGAAACAATTAATTAAGTTACTAATGTCAGAACTATAAATTATAGGTTATAGTTAAATAAAAAAAATGTTTATTTCAAACTGACTTAAACAAAAATAAATAAAAGTTACCCGGTAACAAAAACGCAAATTACCTAGTAGTATTGAATATCCAGATATTCAATGCTAGTAGTAACAAAAAACCAATAGAAATTCAACAGTGCTAACATAAAACGTCATTTTTGATAATCCGGGACTATAGTGAATAGAGTTTAAATCATTCTATTTTTATCACAAGTAACAGAAAGTCTTAAATGGTGATATTATAATCGCCACATATCTGTCTAGTGACTCTGAATAGTAACACATTGTGTTCGTATGTTTGAACTACTTGAAATTTACTCGTTTTATTTATTTTTGTTAATAGTTATCTAGTTAATGTTTTCGGTTTATCCAAGAGAAGCTGTTGTACATACCATACCTATGTTTTAGCTAATTTTAAATATTTAAGTTTATGTTATGTGAAGATAGTATTGCAATAAATATTTTTAACAAAAAAAAAAGACCCAATTCCAATGCTCAGTCTGCTTTTCACAAAAATCATTCGTGTGAAACGGCCTAATATTAAATATGTAAAGAGTTATAATTGACAACAGATTGAAATTTAAACAACATATTGACTATATTGTAACTAAAGCTGCAAAAAGATAGGTTTCTTTGGTTGAATAAGTGCCAAATTGAACATTTGGTCAAAAATATTAGTGTACAAGACAATTATAGCTCCACATTTTGAATATTGCTCCAGTACATTATTTAATGCCACTGAAGGAGACTTACAAAGACTGGAAACGTTACAAAACAAATGTATGCGCATTGTTTTATGTTGCAGTACACAAACATCTGTTTCTTTAATGTTGGAAACCTTGCAGTGGCTTAGCATTAAGCAAAGGATTTATTTTAATACGGTACTTTAAATTTTTAAAATTATTAATAATAAACTGTCTAGTTATATGACTGAATTTAGAATATACAAATTGTCCGAAATCCGTTTGGAACATAAAAAATTAATGAGTGCGACAAGGAAGACATAAACAAAATGAGTAGCAAGACAAAGATGGAATGTAATCATGGCTAGGTAAATTTTTACACTAAAATTAAGTCAATGAAACAAACAAACGCTTCTGTCAAATATTTTATCTGTCATTAAGCGTATAAAGTAAGGTTTAAATAATTAAAATAATTATGTGAATAGTAAACAATAGTATATTTAAACCTCACTTTATACTCTTAATGACAGATAAAATATTTGACAGAAGCGTTTGTTTCATTGACTTAATTTTAGTTTAAAAATTTAACTAGCCATGATTACATTCCATCTTTGTCTTGCTACTCATTTTGTTTATGTCTTCCTTGTCGCACTCATTAATTTCCTATGTTCCTTACGGATTTCGGACAATCTGTATAATAAGGATATTCATAATTATAAGACTAGATTTGTAAATGACTTTAGATTACCCTTAACAGCAGAATCGTGTTCTCAAAAAAACTTATTCTGTAATGGACTCAACTTATATAATGAGACGCCGGACGAAATTAAACAGGCTGCTAATTTATATCAGCTTTAAAATTTTTGTTCAAGATATGTTAATCTGTTTGTTAATAACAAAATCTGTTCTTGTACACATCTTAAGGATGAATAAGCCAACATCTATCTATCTACCTTCGAATCCAAAAAGGAACAATTTGACTGCTACAACAGGTGGATAAAATAAATAAATTCGTTCCACCCTATCATTTATCATGCATTGCTTTTTATTACACTAGAAACCTTTCTCTCAAAAAATTACTAACCTTAACATTCCAGTTTCAATTTTTAGCAAGATTTTAATGTCACCGATACCGCGTTCCTTCCATTCGTCTTGCACAAATCTGAACAATTTAGCTCGATGGCAGTAAAGCATCTGATCCTGCTCCTCGCCCGTCATAACATCGACTTTGTCAGGCAACGGAATGACTGGTTTAAAGTAAATGTGATCGCCGTCATCTTCGACAAAGCTGTCAGACTCCTCGTCAGACTCCTCGTCGCCCTGGCACCCACTACTATGGCTATCCAAATTAATTCCTTTGCTGGCTTCTTTTTTGGGAACCAAATCGTCTTTAGGGTGTTCACAAGACAGGCAATACAATTTGTCGGCGTCATTTCTAACCAAACACTGTTGGCACTCCCAAGAACCTAATTTTGGTTTGAACGCATCACCCCACGAAGAAGAGGAAGTTTTGGAGGCGGGTTCCTTTTTAACGTTATCGCTTTGCAACTTGCTATCATTTAGAGATTGCTGTGCACCTTCCACTGGTTTAAAAGCGTCCCCCCAGGAAAGTGTAGGGGTGTAAACCTTCTGCTCAAAGGAAAAGCTTGGCGTCGACGGGAAAGAAGCGACGGTTATTGGTGTTCCGAACAAAGACGAGTTTGAAGCATCGTTTCTTGCGGGACTAATTTCGAAAGAAAACTGAGACTCCGATGACTCTGTACATTTTTTGGGTGTAGTGCTACTTTTAGGCGTCTCACAAGCAACACATAAATGTGCTTTACCGTCATTAACAATGAAACAGTTCTTGCACTCCCAACTTCCCAGTTTCGGTTTGTGCCGGTCAGCCGATTTCGGCGTTTTGACCTTCATTTTTTCAGGTTCGGACGACTTCACTTTCTTGTCCTCCTTGGACTTTGCTTTACCATCGTCCTTAACGTCAGCTTTAATTTCGGGAATGACAACTTTATCGTCGCTCGTGACCATGTTGTTTTCGTCCAGTAATCCCTGCATGCATGTCACAGCTTTATAAAATGCATCAGCCTGCTCCTCCAACTTGAACTGGATGGCAAACATTTCAGTTTTCAGCACGCCTTCCAAATAGTCCTGAGCATACCAGGTCCAAGTCTTAGGATTGTTCGGCATTCTCGTGAACTGCATGCTCCTCAGCAGCTGGTGGTTGCAGCAAACCTTGTGGTCTTGTTCGCGTCGCATCAACAAGCGAACGGTGTTCTCCTTCAGCAGCTTTATGATCCCTACGCCGCGCTCCTTCCACCCCCACGAGGCAGCGTCGAGTCGCAGCAGCTTCGCCCTCGACTCGAACAGAATTTCGGAATTCTCTTCCCCGGTTTTGATTTCCACCAGTTCTGGCAAGGAGACCACTACTGGTTGGAAGTCAACCGTCGGCTCAAATTCCTCAACCGGGGTTTTGGGACTGGTGGCACTCTGGGGGCATTTTCGAGGGGTGGATGATGGAATGCTCTTGGTTCCGAAAGCGAATGACGCAAAGTGGCTGCTCTTCTGCACCTAGAAAGTAAAATTATGGATGAAGTTAAGACGTGCAAAAATTTGAAGATTTTATGCAAACTGCATATTCTATAATTTATGCATGAGATATGTGTGTGAATTGAAACTTTTACAGTTATTTGACACTAATTAATTAATGCATATTTTAGCAGATGCGTTGGTATATTTTGGCCGGCAGTCCCCGATCAGCAGCTCAAAAAGTTACTTGTAACATACTATAGCAAAAATCTATTAATTTTTTGGCAAAAATTGCACAGTATTGCTTTCCGATATTCGGAATGTAAAAAAAATATGTAAAAGTGGGTTTCGCCAAAGATCTTCAAAGAAAACAAATATTTATTCTCTAAGAAAAAGTGGCCAAAACGTGTAATAAATTTTAATTACGTACAACAAATGAAGGCTTTGGCTTTCAACACACATTATCCGAACATTTTAAAACCTTCTTAGTACCTTGAAAATGATAATCTTTGTTCAACAAGGGATTACTGTAAAACAAAATTATTATCTGGTAATGCACATAATACGATAGATAATAGCAGGTACTTATTGAAAAAATTAAAAGGTTAAGGAGGTGGAATTTTTTCTAGTTCAGTGGACCTGCTCTGCAAGAAAATCTTTTAATTATATTCAACAGTCATCTAACATACTGCAAGTGAGTTTTGTGATTGTTTTTACTATTGTGTTTTGTGTTTGCCATCAGAATGTCTTCAGGAAGAGCACAGCAGTGTGGATTAAATCATATCCAGAATTAGTAATTAATGGAAATAACATAAAGTAGCAAGTTCAGTTTTTATAATTTTTTTTCTTGTACAGAGTTTTTATCCAGTATAGTCTGTTTTTTTTGCTTTATGATTCAGAGTAGGCTTTGCATTTATATTATTTTTAAGCTCGGTACTGACTTGAGCATTTTTACGCGCACGAACAGTTTGCGCGTAAAATTGCTCTAATTAGTACAGCCCGAATTTGCGTGCGCGTACGCGGCAACATGCACGAACGCAATCCATCGCTTGTCGGTTTTATGGCTGGGTACTGACTTGAGCCTTTAGCTGCAGTTTAAGATTTGTATGTACTTAGTAAAAAAATACCTGTGTATTTAAAGGGTGGGTGTATGATTGTAGAAAAAGGATTTATTCCAATCGTAGACAATAATACTGAACTTGAATTCCCCCACGACATAAGTTTCTTTCTGCGAATATTCCGTAAATGTCAAAATGTACCAGTGAGCTATACTGGAGTTTTCCCCAAAAACGCAACTCCAGCAACAACCGAATGAAGATATGAATAAAGAAACGAAATTTTGAACTTAGGGGAATTTAGTTTCAGGGAGGACGTTAAGAAGACAATTTGAGATTTAAAAAAATGATTTTTTTACTTTGAATAATTTTTATGATGTGCAAAAGAACTAAATTATACTGGGTGCCGTTTAAAATTATATTATATTATTAAAAAAATTGGATATAAGTACAACTATGTGAATGGAAGAAAATTGTTGTGTGAGACGAGTCACGTCATGTATTGGTATTAGTATAGTATGTCGCCACATCGGAAAAATACTATCTATAGTTGATCGCCACATTGGAAAAATGTTAGGTTAGGTTGTTAATACGTTAGGGTATTAATATCTAGTTAGCCTTGGATATTTAGCATTGGTTGAAATAATTGTCGTCACTATTGTTAAGAGAGTATAATATTTATATCATAGATGTTATTACGGAATAAAGAGCGTGTTAACAAATATCAAATATTTGTTTAAACTGCTACCTAACTACTTTATTTCAAGCTTTTCTTCGAGCGAATACGACGGAAAAGGCTAACATTTTTCCGGTTAGAACAGGTTTTGTATTGTGTATTAACATTTTAATACACAATACAAAAGCCAACCTAACCTAACCTATTTTGTATATTATTTATTAAAATTTTCCTGATGTGGCGACGTAGTTTTAGTTTTTCCGATGTGGCTACACACTATACTAATACCTTTTGTATTATCTCTTTGAAATGCGTGTTATATGTTTAGCATAAACAATAACTTTTACAACACAGATCTGTAAGAATAAATGATCAACAAATAGTTATTAATAATACATTTTTACATTAGTACCTATAAGATATATTGATGTCTAGAAATTTTATGTTTCTGTACAGTTAGATAACAATCGTGTTTAAATAAACGTTCTTAAAAAAAGCAATACCTTATTTAATGTCAATTGTTCAGTAATTTTAGCTCTTATTAAGTATAATACTGCTTATTTGACAGTTATCAGGCGCGTAGAAGCCGCGGGGGCCACGGGGGTCGATGGCCCCCTCAAATAATTTTCAGAGGGGCCTGGCCCCCTCAAAAATATCTTTTCCGCCAATCGTACTAGAATTGTCACATTATTGACACAATTTTGTTGAGCAAAGTCAAACATTCCATTACATCAGCCGTTGCTAGGCAATTTACAATAAAACTGTACAGGAATCATTCAAACATTTAATTACATCAGCCGTTGCTAGGTAATTTACAATACAACTGTACAGGAATAATATTCCCGGCCTAGGCAGGGAATATTCGAGTACTAATTCCTAATTTTTTTCATTACTCGTATCGATCGGCGGAAAAATAGTATGTGTATCTTGGACAAAAAGCAACATTCCCAGACTCCTGTGTTGTTGGGCTCGGCTTTCGCCACGCCCAACAATATTCACAGTCGTCTGGGAATGTTACGCTTTTCGTCCTAGATACACAATATACTATTTTCCGCCAATCGTACTAGAACTGACACATTATTGACACAATTTTGTGGAGCAAAGTCAAACATTCCATTACATCAGCCGTTGCTAGGTAATTTACAATAAAACTGTACAGGAATAATATTCCCGGCCTAGGCAGGGAATATTTTTCGAATGTAATAATTATTATTGATGACTAGTGAGTCACCCGAACTACGCTTCGGTTCGCAATTTGAATTAAAAAAAGGGGCTCCGACCATCTCCAAAGAAGCCCCCGGGTCTCCGCCCCTCTCCAAGGAGGCCCTTGGGGCTCCGCCCCTCTCCAAGGAAACCCTCGGGGTTCTGATCCTCTCCAAGGGGGCCCTCGGGGCTCCGACCCTCTCCAAGGGGGCCCGCGGGGCTCCGCCCCTCTCCAGGGAGGCTCCGGGGCTCCGACCCTCTCCAAGGAGCCCCGCGGGGCTCCGCCCCCTTCCAAGCGGGCCTCGGGGCTCCGCCCCTCTCCAAGGGGGATCGCGAGGCTCCGCCCCTTTCCAAGGGGGCCTCGGGGCTCCAACTCTCTCCAAGGGGGCCCTCGGGGTTTCGCCCCTCTCGAAGGGGGCCCTCGGGGCTCCGCCGCTTTCCAAGGAAACTCTCGGGGCTCCGACCCTCTCCAAGGGGGTCCGTGGGGCACCGCCCCTTTCCAAGGGGGCCCTCGGGGCTCCGCCCCTCTCCAAGAAATCTCTCGGGACTCCGACCCTCTCCAAGGGGGCCCGCGGGGCTCCGCCCCTCTCCAAAGGGGCCCTCGGGGCTCCGCCCCTCGAGGCGTATTCACTCAATTAGGGACGTGGCGTCTGTAATTGTCGTGACGAACACGCACATTTGGATCGTTCTCCTTTATTATATAGAGGATTTAAAAAGACACGTTTTCTTAATTTTTTAATTACTCGTATCGATTGGCGGAAAAATAGTTTTTCTCCAACCACACGAATAAGACGCCATATTGTCGAATAATTTTGTATAAAAAGTAAGTCATTTCGGGATGTTCACAAATTACCTTGGCAACTGTACACTTTTCGATTCATATTTGCACTAGTACAAAAATGGAAGCAAGATAGGGTTTTACATAGTAAATTTTAAATAAAAAGCAAACGCTTCGTCAATATTCGGCAGTCGCCGTCGTTGTTGTTTATTTTTCCCGTAGAGTGATTGTTTATATGCGCCATGACAGTTCTACAATATAACCTACAATGTTTGATTCTAAATAATAAGTCATATTACCGAATTTATGAGTAGTTGGAGAAAAAATAGTATGTTTCATTCGTACAAAAAATGCGTTTACGGGACGCGTAAGACTCGCCGGACTCCGCTGCGCGTTGTCCGGCGATCTGTCTTACTTGCCCCGAAATCATGCATTTTTTGTACTAATGAAACAAATAACTAATGTGTATCTTGGACAAAAAGCAACATTCCCAGACTCCTGTGTTGTTGGGCTCGTCATTCGCCTCGCCCAACAATATTCACAGTCGTCTGGGAATGTTACGCTTTTCGTCCTAGATACACAATATACTATTTCTAGTTTCATCATAATTTATAATTTTATGTATTTCTTATAACCACTAACATGAACATATATGAACTTGAAGTGTAATGAAAACCCCCCGTCTGTAAATCGCCTTATTTTTTATCGCCGCCGAGTGAATTATATTAAATTTAACTATTCCAGAAAGTAATCGGTGTGGTCGGATACTTTTTAGAACATGTAATTGGATAAAGAAAAATGTCCATATTTAGACAACTGTAAAAGAACCTTTACAGAATTTTTGTAACAGTAATTCATTAACAGGGCTACATTCGAGTTTCTACAAACCATTTAGTAAATATATATCAATTAGAATTGAAAAATATTTCTCCTAAAAAGCGCCTTGCATAAAAAAGGAATACATAATTATGCAAACATTCTACTTTTTGGTAAATAATAAAAAATCTAAAGAAGTAGTTAACATTTTATATTATTTTTGCCAATTATAAATTCTTCAAGTCTTCACATAAAAAAATTGAATTTTAATACTAAGTCTTGGTATCTGAAATATTGAAAAATATTTTAAAAATTGAAAAATTTATTTTTAGATCAAGTCTATAAAATTTTTTTGAAAAATCTAAAAAAAAAATGTTTCCCATACTGTAGAGGAGGTAGAACATCTAGATCTAGACGATTTTGTAAACGATTTCGTAGGTGCTTTATCAACTAGAATTTCTGTTTTTGATGCAGGTTCCTAAATGATAGTTTCTTAATTGCGTTTATTTTTGTATTCCTGTTTTATATACATTTATTATATTTCTAATCTTTATTTACACCCTTTTTATTTTTTTAAAACTAGTTGTATATTCATTTAAGTTTGCTTATTCATGTGTATTCTTTGCTTATGTGAAAATCTGATAATAAACATTGTTCATTGTTTAATTAATTTTTTTTATCGTACAGTGTTTTTTTAAATAAAATAGCACTTATTAAGTAACCAGTGCCTAAAATATATATACTATTATAGTATTAAACTAAAATTGATAATCAGGAAATCAGAAATATTACAGTTCGTGTTAATGAACCAAGTTAGAAGCCTTTATTGAAATTAGAATGGCCCCCGCAGTCTAGAAAATGCTCCTACGCGCCTGACAGTTATAACAAGTTTTTCACATTACTAGTGATCGGCCGATACGGATTTTTTTTGCCGATACCGATATTTTAGTTGCCGATACCGATATAATATCGGTATCGGCACTACATTTTTAAAAGGTCTGTAATTATTTAAGTAATTATTTAATATACGTTGATATAAGTAAAAAATGTCAACTCCGCATCGATGCGGACATGACATGAACCAATTTCGGTAATTTCCCGACAGTGTCGTGGTGATTACCTGTTTTACAGAAAGTGTATTGTTTCATTGTTTGCGCCAGTGCACAGTGCTGCTGCAGTTGCTGCTCAGATAACGATTGTGTCGTGCGGTATTATAATCTTTTGGGATTCAAATAAAAATGCGATGGGAGAAAATAGCGAAAATAAGTTTTTACATACAAATAATTAATAAAATGGTTGATCTTAAATTTGCCGATATATATCGGGAAAATTTCGCCGATACCGATTATCGGCAAAATTTGCCGATATTGCCGATATACCGATATTTATATCGGTATCGGCCGATCACTACACATTACTAAGGTTTTTTCTTTGCAACCAACTATCTACACTATTATAAAAATGCAAATGCAAAGCCTGCTTTAAATCATAAAGCAAAAAGACAGACTATAGTCAATATTTGAAATAAATTTTTTTTTCGACTACCATTTCTTATGAAGCTATTATTTGACACTTTACATACGTTAAAAGCATATTATTATTACTTACTATGCAATAAATTTTTTTATCGCATTTCATTTGGTAATGTACTACATTTCTACATTCAAAATCGTTTAGAAATGCGGTACCTTTCTGCATTAGCAACACTTTTCTGCATTTTACGTTTTACGTCAGTTTTGACACAGACTGATGCAAAATTTAACCTGCGAACATCAAATTTGACACGGACTTACAGTGTCACCAACAATACACTTTAGTACTGCCAAATGCATAACATCTACAGGAGCTGCTTATTGTGATTTAGTACATTGAAACGGGTTCTGCTCAGCTTGGTTGTTTTGACATTTAGTGTCACTTTTATGTAAAAATTAAATATTTTACATTTCTTATGAAATGCGATAAAATAGTATATGCAACACGTTAGAAAAGTCGTATGGCCGTTTAAGTACTCGCTGACGTTGGTATTCAAACCAGCCATACTTGTTCAGTAAAACATCACTTTTCTAAACCTGTTGAGTAATATACTATATTGCACATATCTGTCACTTTATTGCACGGTTCTCTCAAAACTATTTATTAAGTTTTCAATTTGAAATAACGTTGATGTTTTCTAATCTCTTTTAGCATAAATATGTGGTGGTACTCGAAAAAATGATGTATACAACTTGTATGTAAAGCTTTTTTTTGCACTTGTGAGATTTAAAGAATGAGCCGAAGACGAATTCTTTAAACTTTCTCACACGTGCAAAAAAGTGGCACTTTAGCTACTCGTTGTAGAGTTGTACTTCTTTTTAATACATCACTGTAAGTCTATATCAAATTCGAGGTTAGCAGGTTAGGTTTTCCGTCAGTTTTGACACAAACTGACACAAAACCTAACCTGCTAACCTCGAATTTGATATAGACTTACAGTGTCACCAACATATTATTCATACAACACATATTTCAAAGGGAACTTGATGGAAAAGTATTTATCATTACCCGGTATTTGTTATAGTATTTAACATTACTAGCTTGGTAAGAGGGTTTTTACTGGCGAATAGAAGGATATGGCTGGCGAGCCAGTCACCTTCTTGAGCCAGTAAAACCTGTAACCTTGCGTGTATTGTTGAATATTTTATTTGTTCCTCACTTGTAAATAACTAGAAATTTACCGTTTATCCACAATGTCAAACTGACAAGCAACTAAATTCATCAATATAACACATACTAAGGAAAACAACTCTGGCTTTGCACGCTATCATTTATCTATGAGCACGCTTGTAAAATATAACTGGCTAGCCAGTAAAAAATTTACTGGCTAGCCAGTTAAGAAACATTTTCAAGGTGAATACAGTGACTTGATAAATTGATGTTTACAAGTGAGGGACAAATAAAAATATATTCATCTTAGTTTCATATAAATGCCAGTTTCTATTCTACAGATATGAATATAATAACTCGGTATAGAAGTGAATTGAGGATGTCATTACAGACTTCCGTACTTTTTTTTTAAAGAGGAGTTTACCATATCAAGCAGCTAAAGTAATGTTCTTTCCCAGTTGAAATAAAAAATAGAAGCTCTGTCATTTGGTATTTATAAAAAAGGATACTCTATAGTTTTGGTAGTGAGATTTAAATTTTCACACAATAGAATATCGCGATCATTTTGTACGGCAATAAAGAATATTATTATTACCTCTGGCTGTACGGTGACCTTTGGAACGAAGTCCTGCTCCTTAGGTTTGAAAGTGGGGGTGCTGGTGAAGGTAGAACCACTCAATGTCGTCGTTTCCGTAGTTTTCACCACATTACACTCGCCGGTATTTCTACTAGGGCTCTTGGTGTTGTCAATTGCCGAATATACGGGCGGAGCGATGTTCGATAACAATCCTTGAGTGGAAACAACCAAAGGTGGCTGATTTATATTTGTCGGAGTGGTGGACAAAATGGCGCTCGTGGCGGGCACAGGAATTTGATAATTGTGTGGCTGACTCTTTGGTGGCAGGTTACCCTTCAGAGGTTGCGACGGAATGGTGACCGACAGCACCTGTGTAGTTTGAACGGTCGTTTTCGGCAGAGGGTCCGACGAGGTTATTACCACGTTGACGGGGGCCGATTTGGCAGAAGAAAATATTGCAGAGGAAGTTGAAGCCACAGCGCCGGTGGATGCAGTTGAATCTAGCTTGTTGTCCCTGAAGATGTTTGCCTGAGGCTGAGCCAGCGGCACTCCCGGTGGGATTAAGCCGAGCTGGTTGAGCTGGCTCAATGCGGGCTGGACGGCGCCGACGTCCCATGCTGGTTTCGGTTGTGCTAGTGCCGGTTGTGCCAAGTTTGACTGGGCGTAAGCGGGCTGAGGTAGGCCTTGGGTGAGGGAGCTCAATGCGCGGAAATCAGGTATTTGGGCTTCTTGCGCAAATGGCAAAGCTCCTGGAAAAAATAGCGCAATTAAATTATATAAACAAAGATTGATTTTAAGTTAAATTTCAAACCAGATTCGATGGTTTTGGTTTGCATTAAATGCAACTATAACATTTTCAACTTGAAAAAGTTCTACTTTCTAATTAAATTCAACTTTCTACCAAATCGAATACATACAATTTTTTTTCTGCGACCAAGAAAAGTAAAACATATTCAAAATTTTACACGATTGATTGCTTTTGTCGTTTGGCATTTAAATAGCTATTTATGTATCAAGTTGAAAAATAAAAGTGTTTTTTTTTTACTATAAAAATTAATATGGCTCAAATTTACAGAAAATCTTGTATGCAACACACATTGCAAAATTAGTGTTTGTCATATACAACGCTAGCGCTCGTAGGGCAAACTTCACGTCTAATGTGAAAAACACTTTTATTTTTCAACTTGATACATAAATAGCTATTTTGGCCTCCTGATATGTAAACAACACATTCTTACACAGTTGATGTCCACCGTAACTACAATTTTACAGATGGTCAGTGTTTTAATGCACCCTGGTGCGTTAAAATAACTAGAACATTTTTAGCTTCCAGAAAACTTGAAAGAAAAATGTTGTTTTGTTGTAATAAAGGGTATTTGCAAAAACGCTTGTTCAATATATTGTCAAGAGTACATTTTCAGAAAGAGCAAAATTCAAACAGATAAATCCATTCTTAAGGTCGCAATCTCACTGAGCCACCACTAGCCGCCAACTACCTCTAACTAAAATTCCAGCAGGCGTAATAATATGCAGCCGGTCTCTCTGAGCCATCGGTAGCCACCCACGGTCATCAACCAATTTCCAACAGGAATTTTGGTAGACGCCGCTGGTTAGCGATGCGCAAGCACTAAGTAACCGTTAGGGTTTTTTGATAAGCGGTTATTACCAAACAGCTAGATATTTCGCGGAGTTTGAAATGTCAAGATTAAAATAAAGGTTTGGCCTTTGATACTAATAAATTGATACAATCTTGGTTTATTCTGTAGTAGCTGTAGAACTTCTCTTTATCGTTAATTAATTGTGGCACCAGTTGATGGTATTCTCAGAGCTGCTCTCTGTGTAAAAATATTTCTCGCACTCACACGTTTAGCTGCTTTTGATTTATTTTTCTCCAAATATAATAGTTTCTTAACACTTCTTCCTTTTCTGAATCAGAACATCTGAAGATATCCACATTTTTAATTCACAAAATAAACATCTACGTACATAACGTCATTTATTACTAGAGGTTTTAACGTGTAAATCTGTGCACAGCAAGAGCCAAATACGCGAGGGTTTATTACTGCCTTACTGAATGGGACCCAAGGTCACCCGCACGCTCCGTTTAAACACACCCTTACAAATCGAATCCTTGATGCTTCGGTGGTCATGACACTTGTTAGACAACTGTGAACTTTTGTGTGTGTTATTAAATTCGTTCTACATTTTAAATGCGGCATTACGCTACAGCTGGGGCTACAGCTAGTTCCCAGCAAGATGGAACAACTGCTCATACAACCAGAAACACGGCGAGAAATTTTTAACGGCCGCATCGTTTCTCCATCTGGAGATTAACCTTGGCTTGTGAGATCCCTTGATGTAACAGCAACTGATTTTTTCCTGTGAGGATATTTAAAAGCATGGATCTAAGCAAGCCATCCTGTAACAATTGCGAAGTTAATAAACCGGATTGGGAAAATACTTGCAGCGATTAATGGAGATTTAGACAGCAGTCTCACTGAGTTACCACCACCCACAACCATCAACTAAGATAACCCGCTGCTGTCCCAGTGAAGCCAGCGCCGACTACTGCCAACCACTATAAATTTAAATTTCACGCTACACATTTAAACTGCAAGTAAAAGACAAAAAGTGAGGTTATGTACAAACGATTTTGTTTATTCTGCGATTTGAAAATGTGGGTATCTTCAGATAGTTCTGGTTCAGATATCGAAGAAGCGTTAACAAATTTGATAGCAACCACAGAACAAAAATCTGTAACGGTTACCTCATGCTTGCGCATTGCTAACCAGCGAAACCCACCAAAATTCGAGCCGGTTGGAAATTTCAAACTGGATGGTAACCGTTGGTGTTTGTATTAATAGAAAAATATTATTTTATATACACAACTTGTTTTGATATATTCTATTCTGGCACATACAGATGCTTCAACAATATTTTAAATGGTTTTAAAAAACTACCGATTTAAGTAAACAAAATGTGATTATAACTTGTACTAATAATAAAGTTCTACTTGTCAAAAACTCACCTGCGTCGCATTCGTTCCTGAGATTTTTCGGTGCCTTCTCGCGCTTCTTCGGCTTGATCAATCGAGTGCCAGTGAATAGCTGGGCTTCGTCGATGTGACTCTGGATCTCAGCCGGGCTCATTTCCTTCGACTCGTATTTGAACACGCGATCGGGCGCATAGGGCAGCGCCTTATTTTTCTGCAGCTTTTCCAGCAAGGGCAGTGCTGCTTTCCAGTATAACTTGGCTCGAGCTTCATTGAACTTAATCTCCGACTGCTCTGTGAGGCTCTTGGCACGTTCAGCAAAGATATTTGCTAGTATGACGAGCAGTTTCACGTCGAGCCCGTGGTTGCCCATACAGCGCACTACGTTGATGCCTTTAGTTACTAACGATTTAAGGTTCTTCACGTTCGCGCCGTAGCCATTTCTGTACATTTTGTAAGCTGCCGTTAACCACTCGATTTGAGCCTCAGTTCCTAGCCGATCCGTTACGGCTGCCGGTAAGACACTCGGTTTGTCGATCTAGAAAGAAATCTTGTTAAAAAATTGGTAACATAAGCACATGTAAAAGAAAAGGATTTCCTGGATGGGGAGAGCAGTTCTGCAAAACACAGTCTACACATCTTCAATCAACAAGGACAACCTTGAGATTTGAGGGTTGCCAACTGCCACAAATTTGACAAGGTTACCGAGTATAGTCTACCTAAAATCAACTGATATTTTAATCTGGTTTCCTTGACTACAGATGGTACTATAGTAGGTACTTCAAAGTTGTACTCAAATTTGGTCAGTTCATTTTAGCTCGACTATACCTTTGCGTACAATAGTGTTGTTCCAGGAATTTTCTGATGTTTTTTCCTACAGATATGAAGATGGAGGGGGGATGCATGATATATTTTTTAAAGCTTATGTGTAAGGTTAATTTGTTTGTTTTTGGAATCAGATCAATGGATAAACCACTACCATAGAAAAGATGTCAATACTCACAATAGATCTTGATAGGTCGTAGTAAAGGGACGCAATTGTCCCACTCGCATTAAAGCACTGTAGAAGTAACGGAATTAGAATTCATTCAGATGAATACAAGAGGCTTTGATGCAAAAAAAAGACTAGATGGAATAAAAGCACAGCTGTTTGCGTATGAGAAGAGAAAAACTACCCCTGCAATGGAATTTGTTTTAATTATCACTATTATATTTTTATTTTTAGACAGGACAAATAGTGAGATGATACCAGACCAAGAGTTTTCAACAATGGGCTGCGGAAACTGTGAAGAAATCTCACAATCAGACAACACAAAAGGGCAAAGTTTCCATCACTCTTACTAAAAGGAGTGTAATTATTAACTGAAGCATTATTATTTCTTTCTTTCTTTATTTCAATATATGGACCTGATGTCCAAATTACAAAGTTGTGTATTGTATAAAAAAAAATCTTGTGTAACAAACATTAAATACATTTAAATTATTACAGAGTGCAATTGCAAGTTAAAATGTGAAAAAATTGTCTTTAGAAACTTTTTTTATAATCTTTATATTTACATTAAATCAATTTATTGACCAATTATGAATCTATTTTCAATACACAGAGCATTTTAATTTTCAATTTCAAAGGGTTGTTTGTTTGTTTGTTATGAACAAGGAGTACATATGTATGTACTACATCTACTTTTGATTGGCTGCTTGTTTGAAATACGCTATCAAGTAGGCAATTATTTATTTGTTATTTTATCGATTTCAGAATATTAAGCCTTTGTTTACATATACAAAAGTGGGCTGGTAACTAAGTCATAACTGTATCTGTACGGTAATAGTCCTTTACCGTACATGGCAACCATTACCATACTACCACAGAATAAACACCTAACGGACTCTGAAGCAACACTTGCACCTATGATGTTCGAGTAGCCGATTATGACGGCCATATTGAAAAAGAGTAAATCAAGCAGGATATTAAAAAAATTACACATTATTGCACACCACCGACCACCTTTTAATGCACTCATGTTCAAATAAATCTAATTTTTCTACTAATTTGTAATAAAACACGGTTGTAAATCGCTCAAATTGCGTTAAAACCAATGCATACATACATAAACGGTTCCTCTTCTACTGACTACTGCCAGTGTTGAGATTAGGTTTGTCTTTGCTACATGTCCTAAATTGGCTTCTTCCATAGTTTTCTGTCGCTTGCCGTTTCTTCTGCCCTGCGCCAATCCACTCCCATCTGCTTCAGGTGATTTACTATTTCGTCATTCCATTTTCGCCCAGGTCTGCCTCTTCCTTTCCTTCTTGGTCTTCCCATTTTCCACACTTTTTTCGCCGTCCTTGCTGTTGCCATTCTAACCATATATCCGAACCATCTCATCACATTAACCATGATTCTATGTTCTACCAATTTTACCCCTAGTCTTCTTCGTATGTGTTCATTCCTCACTTTATCTAGTAACTTTAGTCCTGTTATTCTTCTAAGTATCTTCATTTCGATTACTTGCAGCCTTCTTCTCTGTTGTTTGCTCAAGGTCCAGATCTCTGAACTGTATGTCAATGTTGGTATGTATAATGCATTATATATTTTTATTTTTGTTTTTGATATTTCTTTTTTATTTATTATCTGTTTATTTACTGCAAAATATAATTTGGTGGTAGATTAGATTAGATAAGATTTATGTTCCACGACTGCCTTTTGCTAGCATGCGCACGTCAGCCCTTTGGGCTTTTTGTACTGTCGGGAGTTTTCAAGTTAGCAGGCCGACATCCGTATCTTTTACTAGACTTGCAATGTCCCCTACTAGCTTGCGGTTGTCAATAGAGTTAAGGCTCCAATCGAGTTGGTGTCTTTTACGCTCTAATGCTGGGCATTCAAAGAGGATACGATAGGCTGTTTCATCATCCTCTTGGCATAGTCTGCAAACAGGTTCATCTCTATAGATATTGATCCTGTGCATAAATTCTCTGAATGCTCCAGTGCCTGTTAGTAGACTGACCACTTGCTTGATTCGAGTCCTGTTCAGTCTCAACAGGATTTTGGTGGTTTGTGGATTCGGAGTTTTTAGCAATCTTTTGCAGTGTGTTGCTTGATTGCAGTTTCTCCACCTTAGTTGGTGTGCGGTATTGACCCATTCATTAATGGCTGAGCGGGCTTGGTTTTTCTGAATGCTTAGACCAGGTTCTGGACCGGTCATTGCATTACGGGCTGCTTCTTTTGCGAGGTTGTCCGCCTTTCCGTTTCCTTCAATGCCTTGGTGACCTGGAATCCAGCACAATTTTACTGTATTTCCCTGGCTCAAGGTTTGAAGTTTGGATTTGCAGTCCTTGACTAGTCTCGATGAAGTACTGAAAGCGTTTAGCGCTTTCAGTGCTGCCTGACTGTCTGAGAGAATGTGTATGTCTCGATTGAGCAGCTTCTTTTCTATGCTGATGTTTGCGCATACGTTAATAGCTTGTACTTCAGCCTGAAAGATGTTACAAAACTTTCCTAGACTGACTTTTTTGTTGGTTTTAGGATTGGTACTGTACACACCGGAGCCTGTACCCCCTTCAAACTTAGATCCATCAGTGTAAAAAATGATGTTCTTATTTGTTGGAGTTGATAGTTGGTTCCGGATTCCAACTTGTGTGTACAGTAAAGTTCTTTTCAAAGTCATAGGCTTTGATTATAAGACCAGAACCCATTTCTAATATTGGGTTATTGATGTGTGACATGATCTTGCCATGTCCTAGATTATTAGCTGTGGTCATCCAGTGACCAGTACTTTGTAATCTGTAGGATGCCATTCTGGCTTCACCTTTCAGGAAGATGTGCAGAGGTGGCAGATTTAAGATAGCATTCAGTGCTTGAAGTTATGTGACGTCAGCAAGCTGTCAAATGCAGCCCTGACTCGCGAAGTGAAAATTAAGTGAATAACCTTACAGGATTAATTTTAGATAATCTAAAAAGAGTGCAGCCGGGAAACGAAAGTGTAGTGGTGAACTTGGTGATCGAGTTACAAACGGAGAAGTCAAATAAAAACGGTAGAATCCAAAGAAGTACGGAAGGTCATCCATAAAGGCTGAAAATCGCATCGCGCACGGCGCGGTGAAGCAACACGCCCTATACACGTCATGAAACGTCACTGTTTACGTCTCGGAGTAAAGTGGCACGTGATTGGTGCATCGCAAAAGAGGGAAGCGCTGAAGATTTAAAATGGAAAACATCGCCGAACTTTTACAGTCATTAAGTGCAGAACGAGAAAACCTCCATAGGGAAAAGGGAAAGCTATCGACTGAATTAGGAAATGTTATAAAAGAGGTGGAAGAACTAAAACAACAAATGAGAAAGAGGGAAAAAACCGAAACAGCGAAAAAATAGAATTATACAGAGAACTAAAATACTTAACAGGAAAGGTGCAAAGGTCTACAAACAGGGAAAAAAACAAAAGAAGAATTACTTACACGCTAGAGGAACTGAAACGACTAGCAAAAACAGTAAAAGGAAAGAACGAAGCAAGTAGATGGCGTGAAAGAATCGAAAAATTAGAGCTGAGAACAAGAATAGAGAAAAGAGAATATTGGGACGGGAAAACTACAACCCGAGCTAAAAGACAAAACCTAACAATTGCATCATGGAACGTACAAGGGCTAAATAGGGAAGGAAAACTAAGACAACTAGTAGATGAAGCCAAAAGATACAAAATAGACATCTTAGGAGTGCAAGAAACAAACATCAAAGGAGAAACCAATATTAAGCTAAAAGACTATGTTTCGGTAAATGGAGGTGGAGAAGGAAATAGATATGGAACAGGCTTTCTAATAAATGAAAATGTCAAAGATAAAATTATAGATTGGAAAATAGTAAATGAAAGAATAAGCGTATTGAGATTAAGAGGAATATACAGAAAAATTAGTATAGTCAACACATACGCACCAACAGAGGTAGCGGAATCTGAACAAAAGGAGATATTCTACGATCAGTTAGAACACACAATCAACAAAATACCAAAATATGATATAATCCTAATAATAGGAGATCAGAACGCAAAAATTGGGAAAGAAAGACAAATAGAATCAATAGCAGGAAAAGAAAGTCTCCACGAAAAAACAAATGACAATGGTGACCGCCTAGCAAATTTTGCTGCAAGAAACAACCTGATAATTAAGAGTACAATGAAAAAAAGAAGAAATATTCACAAAGCAACATGGCGCAGCCCCGATGGAAACACCATGAACCAGATAGACCATGTACTCGTATCAAAAAGGCAAGCAGAATGTGTAACGCAAGTAAAATTGTGCAGAGGAGCTGAGATAGGGTCGGACCACTTTATGCAAAAAATTAAAACTGAACAGCAAAAACCACAGTATAAAAATAGAAGCCGAACAACCAAAAAAAGTATTGCAGGAGCCTTAAAGAAGGAGACAAGAAAGAAATACATAAAAACACTGGAACAAAGCCTAAAAAAAATGAATACTAAAAAAGAGATAGAAGATGAATGGCTACAGATAAAAACGACAATATTAGAGTGCATGGGAAAAATTGCGGAAACAGAAGAAATGAAAAAAGAGGACTGGTTTGACCGAGAATGTAAAGAAACAATTGAGGAAAGCAAAGCAGCAAAACTACAATGGCTACAACAGCAAACACAAGAGTCAGAAAGCCATTACAAGATACTAAGAAACAAAGTAAAAACAGTTTGCAGAAAAAAGAAAAGAGAAAAGATAAATGAAAAAATAAAAGAATTGGAGGACTCATACAACAAAAACAAAGTAAAGGAATTCTACAGAATAACAAGAGAAAAAAAGAAAGGATTCCAACAGCAAACAATGGGTTTAAGAAACGAAGCAGGAGAACTGTGTATGAACAAGAATAAAATAGCAGAGATTTACCAACAATACTTTAAGAAAACCTTCAACAACGAAAAAGCTGAAACAATAAAATGGGAACAAAATACAGGAGAAGAAGTGAATTTACCGACCTGGGAAGACTTCCAACAAACAGTAAACAAAGCAAAGAACAATAGAAGTCCCGGATCAGATAATATCTACATAGAATTAATAAAATATGGGAATGAAGACTTAGCCCAACGAATCTTCAATCTGATCAAATTAATATGGACAAAGAAAGAAATACCAAAGGAGTGGAAAACGGCACTAATAAGCCCAATCTATAAAAAAGGAAATAAACAGCACGTAGAAAACTACAGGCCAATATCTCTCCTTAACACCACATACAAAATCCTGGCATCCTTAATAAATCAAAAGGTCAGAGAAGAATCCAAAGGCAAGATAGGAGACTACCAGGCAGGCTTTAGAGAAGGGAAATCTACAATAGACCAGATCTTTATATTAAGGCAAATCCAAGAAAAATGTAGAGCAAAAAATATAAGAGTACATGCACTGTATCTAGATTTTAAGCAAGCTTTTGACAAAGTGTACAGAAAAGCAATAATAGAAGCAATGAAAGAACTACAATACAGCCAAGATACGATAGATCTAGTGGAGATGACCTTGAGGAAAACAACTAACAAGGTAAAATACCGGGTGGCCATAAATATCTGAGATCCCGGTAGCCATGGAATTAGCTACTTCTAAATGTTGGTTAGCATTATATTTCAATTACAATAAGTATTGGTACCTATGTAATGTAATGTAATGTAATGTAATAAATGTGCCCCGGATTCTGCAGTTTAGCCTACGACTCGATTATAAAAATCTCCTGTTCTAACTCCATTACTTATTGCAATCTGTAGTAATTTTTGACAGATATGAATTTTAGTTGTAATTACATTAATGACATTTAGTTTAGTTGGATTCATCACTTTAATAAAGCGGTGTTGATTCCAATGGTAATGTGATATCAGATGTTTATGGCCACCCGGTATAAAGGCTACCTTTCCAACGAATTTGAAAGCAACACAGGGTTAAAACAAGGAGACCCACTTTCACCCTTCCTCTTTAACATCATTTTAGAACACATCATGAGGAAAGCCCAAATTATTACAAACCAAGATGTCTTAGGTGGTCCATACCAAATTTTAGCGTTTGCAGACGACGTAGTTATAATGTCTAGAACAAAAGAGCAATTAAAAGGCTTAGTTAAAAGTTTTGGAATAAAAGCCCAAGAAGTAGGACTCGAAATAAATACAAAAAAATCACACTACATGGTAATGGGTAACACAAAACAAAACGAAAAACAGGAACTAAATGTAACAACAACTGAAAAATTAACATTTAAAATAATGAACAGCTTGACTTACCTAGGAGTGGAAATAAACAGTGAAGGAAAACAGGAAGCAGAAATACAAAAAAGAATCCTAAGTGCATCTAAGTGCGCAGGTTCCCTAAACAACCTCATAGTTAATAAAAATATACCAAGAGCGGCAAAATTATGTTTATATAAAACAATAATTAAACCGGTACTGACATATGGCAGTGAAATGTGGGTGATAACAAGCGCAGAAGAAAATAGACTACAAACGTTGGAACGTAAAATACTCAGAAGAATCTTTGGAGGAGTGAAAAAAGATCAGACGTGGCGTCGAAGGACAAACAAAGAACTATACGAGTTATTTAAAGAAGCAAACATCACCACCACGCTAAAACAAAAGAGGCTGAGGTGGCTGGGCCATATAATGAGGAGAGGAAAAGAAGAACCCATACGGAAAGTATTAGAAAAGGTACCAGCAGGAAGACAAAAAGTAGGAAGGCCAAAGAAAACATGGAAGATGCAAATAGAAGAGGACCTACAAGAAGACTATTTAAAAAATTGGAAAATAGAGATCCAAGATAGGAGGACATGGAGAAAGAGAATAGAAGCCATAGGCCAAATTGGCCTGTAGCGCTGTTTTATATATATATATATTCAGTGCTTGTCCTGAGGTGCCTTTAAAGGCTCCAGTGATGCACCGATTAGCTAGATATTATATTCTGCTGATTTTGTGGATCGCAGTTGCTTGTTTTATTTTGGGCGATTATTCCATATGAAATTATTGGTCGGACCATGGTTTTGTACAGCCAGAGGGTCAGTTCCGCTTTGAGCCCCCACGTACTATCTATGGCTCTTTTCCCAATAACTAATGTTTGTATACACCTGGTGATTGTTTTGTCTAAGTGGGAGTTCCAAGTTAGTTTGGAGTCGATGGTTAGGCCTAAGTACTTAACCTCGTTCTCTCAGTTGACATGTCTGAAACAGTTTGGTGGTAGCTTTTATTCTTTCGTCCACTTCTGCTTCTATTTTACATCCCTCGTTATAACGGCTCCTAGATATTTAAACTGTTGTACTTGTATTCTATCTTGCTCAATTCTAATCTGAAATATCTTTCGTTTTCTCGATATTGCCATTGTTTTCGTTTTGTCCATATTTATGCTAGTCCATGCTTCAGGAGTTCTTTTCAAATCAGTAGGTTATGTTGTAGGTCATTTAGCAAAAGCTAAATGGTTTATTATTATTCTTTTCATCTTGCAAAATCCTCTTGTGGTGTCTTTTATCTTACTTTTACATTTTTTTATTATCACTACTGTAAACAGATATGGGCTCAGAGTTCCACCTTGTCTTACCACAAAGTATGTTTCAAATTTCTGTGATGTATTAGTTCTTACATAATTAATAGTTGTATTGTACATGTTTCTTATGCATCTTATTAAGTTTTTATTTACATTTCCATTATTCATGATCTTCCATATGCCTTAGATACATCAATGAAACAGGCATATATTGTTTCGCTAGTTTCTATTGTTCTTTCAATTACCTGCTTAATCGTATGCAAGGCATCTGTTGTTCCTCTTCTCAATCTAAATCCATACTGGTCGTCCTCCAAGTCTTGTTCTATTACATTTTTCAGGCGCTCAGTTAAAATGCTTTCATATAGTTTCATAATTACACTTAACAGCCTCGATAGCTTTCACAATCCTTCCTGTCTCCTTTTTTAAACAGTGGTAGTATTATTGCCATTTCCCAATCCCGGAGGATTTCACTTGCCCTCGCTATTTTATTGAACAATATTCTAAAAGGAACTTTTTGCCTGTAATTCCCATTGCCTTCACTATTTCAGGAATAATTCCGTCATGTCCTGGTGCTTTACCTGTTTTTTGTTTCCTTATGGCTGTTTGTAGTTCTTACATTGTTATGTTTAAGCTGCCTTCTTCATATATACCTAGCACAGGTGACGTTGCTACTGTTCCATTGTTTTCTTCCTCATTATTACTGTCTAGCAGTTTCTTAAAATATTCCCTCCACCTCTCTATAATTTCTTCTTCTTGCGTTAGTAGTTGTCCCTTTTTGTCCATAATATAGTTAATTTCATTGCCTGTTTTCTTCCGTATGTTTTTTACGATTTTGTAGAAAAGTTTATGGTTACTTATAAAATTTTCTCCCATATTTAGACCAAAATTCTCTCAAGCTTTTCCCTTGTTTTTGAGCACCATGCCTTTTGACTATTTTCCCACGTTCTTTGTACAGCTCCTAGCTTTCTGCTGTTTGCCCCTCAGATATTTTTTCTGTGCAATCTTTTTTCATTTTTATGGCTTGCTTCACCTCCTCTGACCACCACGGAGTTTGTTTTTCATGCTGGTTTTAAGTATTTCCCACGTTGCACCTCAAATTTGTTGGTTCTTTCCTTGTATCTATTTTTCTCTACGCTTATACGTTTAAATTTTTCTTACCGATTTTCCTTTAGATTTCTTTCTATTTATTTTCACATCTTGCACTACTGCTATTTTCGTTTACACCAGATAATGGTCATTACTTATCTCAGCACCTTTACTCTAGTATCTCTTACTCTTTCCATTACTGCTTCCAAAACTAATACATAATCTGTAATGGATTTTTCTTCTCTAGTTTTTAGCACCCGTATATTTATGGATATCTCTATGTTTAAATTTGGTATTTGTGATTATCAATTCGTTTTCCATATAAAATTCCAGCAGATGTCTTCCGTTTCTAGTAATTTCTTCCTCTCCAAACTTCCCTATGTATCCCGCGTATCTAATAACATCCCTACCAACCTTTGCGTTAAAGTCTCCTATTATTATTAATTTGTTCTTTACTTTCTCCAAATCTTCTTGTAATTTATTGAAAAATCCCTCATCTTCTTCTAACTTTAAATCTTTGTTCGGTCCGTATACCACAATACAGTCTAGTTTTTCTTTATTGTTAATTTTTGGACCCAACTTTAGTATTCTTGCGTTTATATATTTCCAATATAATACTTTGTCTTTCCATTCCTTATGTATCAGTCATGCTACCCCCTCCATGGCTCTTCCTATTACTTCTAATCCACTGTAGATTAATAAATGATCATTCATTATCTTTGTGCCCTTACCCTTGATCTTAGTTTCGGTAATTCCCAGTAACTTTATTTTTGATTTGTCAAATTCATTTACAAGTTCTCCTGCTTTTCCTCTTATGCTTTGTATGTTCCATGTTCCTATGTGAAATATATCTTTATTCTTGATCTCAGCCTTAATACTTTTATTTATCGGTATGTTCGTTGATTTATTGTTTATTTTATTCGTAGTCCTTTCCGTTGCCGTGTTTGTCTTAACTTTTCCATACTTACGGCCGGTCTTATAAAGACCACTAATCTTACGTTAACTTTAATTTGCTGTTAAAACAAACAAAAGCGCATCAAACCGTTAGTGCTTCTGACATTTCATTCATTAGTAAACATGTTTTGATGCGTTTTTGTTTATTTTAACAACGAATTAAAATTAACGTCGGATTAGTAGCCTTTATAAGACTGGCTGTTAGTGTGT
Source organism: Agriotes lineatus (assembly GCA_940337035.1). Classification (NCBI taxonomy): domain Eukaryota; kingdom Metazoa; phylum Arthropoda; class Insecta; order Coleoptera; family Elateridae; genus Agriotes; species Agriotes lineatus. Next base: position 87,137,616 of record OW679194.1, on the reverse strand, counting down.
GTACCTAGTATTTTCAAGCTTCCACCTTCTGTTTCGGACCACTCGTACTTTATGTTGTTTATTTCTATTTTTCTGTAACCAACTTTAATTTTCTTGCCTTGTCCTTTTTCTTCCCTGGCAACCTTCCTTATTGCTGTCTGTATTTTCTGTTCTTCCATGGTGAGATCACAGTCTATGTATATTTCTCTATTACCCAGTCCACCTTTTTGTTTCAGTATTTAAGTTTTAGGTCAAAATTTTTCAGTTTAACTACAGTCACCTTAGCTTCCCGTCTCCCCACCTTAAATCTATCTTCAATATCCGTTGTTATGCTTACTTCATGCAGGAGAAAATCTTTAACTTCTTGCTTGGCTCACTTTCTAGAAATTACATAATTTACTAGTCGGGTATCCGAATCCTGAAAATATACCCGGGTTGACTATTACCCGGGTCGACCCGGGTATCCGCCGACATCCCTACTATTTATAGTCACTTTGGTACTGCTGGTAGCACCTTTTATTTCTTGTATCTGGGCAGATAATCTCTTTATTAACTTCTCAAGATTTTCTGTCCCCGTTGTTTCCTCTTCTCTTTGTTTCTCTGGCTTCTTGCTTATAATTGATGTTGATTTCTGCCCTTTCTTATTCCTCTTTGAGGCTTCTGCTTCTCCTTTCGTTGCGTTGCGCTCTTTCTCCTGTCATTTCCTTTTACTGTTCTGTCTCTATATTACCGACGTTATTTACTCTTGCACACTTCTCTGTCATTAGCCTTTTTACGTTTTTTTACTCCCTCACTGCAGTTGCGTTTATTGTCTCTAGTTATCGCTTGGTTAACTAAATTTTCTACATAAAAATTAAAAGGCAACCATACGTAACGCCAAAGTTCCGTATTGTTTCATTTTTTCTAGTGGTTCCTGATGTGTAGCATAATTAAATTGGTAATTCGTACGTTTTTTAGAGAAAGTTAAATAAGATAGGTTGACTGGTTTGGCCTTGATTCTTAAGTATGCTGTCCTACCGTTTATAGGTTTAAACTGCAATATACTTTGTTTCATTTTTTTCCATTACGTAATATCCTACTACATTTCTTCCCTGTTTTTCTTCATCTGGGTATAGCAATGTGAATTCGCCTCTCCCCATTCATCTTATTTCTTGTATTGCAGCAATATCTACGTTATATCTCCTTAGTTATTTTGCTATTTTGCTATTCTTCTGTTGCTCTCTCTTTCTTTGATTTTGCTTTGTATTTACCTTTTCTTCTTAGTCATATCATTATTGATATAAATCCTTTTTCCTTTTAATTTGTGTTTCTTTTCCACGTTAAGATTCTTGCTTCTATAATTTCTTTTTCTGGCAACAATGTTGTAGGGTTCCATTACTTCGACTTGTTCACCTATTTCCTTTGCTATGAGTTCTACAACTTTGATTTCAGTTTTTCTTCATTTATCTTAATTTCTTTTATTATTATATTATTTCTTCTTCTCTGGTGTTCATGTTGTTCAGTTACTCCTAGCTCGGTAACTTTATTCCATAATTGTTTCCTTTCTTTATTCCATGTCTCTTCATTTTTTCCTGAAGCTTCTTAAAATTGTCTTCACATTCTTTAAAGACTTTGTTCATATATTTTCTCATTTCTTCTATTTCTTTGAGTAAAAATTAAACGTCAAGTTCAGGGCACTTCATTCCAAACGTAGGAATATGGCCTGAGATGCGGCGGGGTCAAAGCTGCCGAAATATCTCTTTCCAAAGCCCAGTCATCTGGCACACCGTTAACAGCATCACACCTTCGATGACTGCCTTACTTTTCCTACTTCCACAACCGTGGTTTCGGTACTCAATTTTTAAAGCGAATGGGTGGGCCGCCCAGATGTGGGGATTTAATCCTCTACCGTGGCACAGCATCCGAGCTCCCTAACTGCTCGGCGATACTGGCGATTATTTCTTTGAGCATCACTTCCATATTTTCTTTGTTGTTTACTACTTGTTCTCCCTTATTATTTTTTACAGCCGAATGTACAGTTTTTTACTTCTTTGAAAAACGCTTTCCTGTTTTCTTTGGTTTTTTTTCGGGACTTTTTATCCCTCTTCCATTTGAAATACTCCATCATTTTTCCTTCTTACCTTCTTCCTCTTATTTCCTCTTTTTTGTTAGAACTCATCTGTTTGACTATTAACCATTGTTGTTTTATTAAAACTGTACTTTCAGTGTAGTATACACAATTCAATCTAGCTCTCATACCATGTATCTTTGCAAATGACATCAGATGTTTACATTACGCAAACTTCACCCTTGTTTTCTTTCCCTTCTGCATTTTCTTTTTGTTTCCCTACATGACCAACCAAATCAGCCTTTCCTCTTTTTCCTTCCGCCTCAGCACTCCCACTTTATAATCCACCTGAGGGTGTATACATTTTATTTATTGCTTTTATTACTTATAAATCGCTCAAAATTCCACAGCCACCCACTAATTGCATTCTTGTTGACATTACCAGACACATTCTAATTATTAGAATAATTTTTTAAAAAGAATTCAAATCTAATTTGAGAATTTCAGTTTTTATTTTAAATGCACATCACAAGGATGAATATGACAGCATTAAAAAAACTTTATTTTCCTCTTTTCATTAACATAAGGTTTGCTACACTTTATTTTAATGAATCACCGAGATATAAAACAGTCGATTTTCAAAATAATTACAACCAAAAACAATTTGGTAGGTTGCACTGTAAATGTAGAGAGAATAAGAAGGATTTATGACATCAGAGGGATTATGAAAGATATGAATTTTCAGGCATTCGTTCAGAATGGTTGTGACTTCAAAACGAAAAGTTAAAAAAAGAGCACCAACAGGTGTTTCAGAGATATTGGTTCAAAAATACAACCAAACACGCCTAAATATTCATGTATAACAGTAAAATATCATACCTGTTGTTTTGTTTTTTCCAACTGCTGCTGCACTGTGAGTGTGGTGCAGTACAAAAAAGATTCGATATCCAACACGTTGAGTGATTTCACCGAACAGTTGTTGAGGTTCTCTGTAGAATACATCAACCCATCGAACACGGTGCATTTGAACGTTGCCAGATTTTGGTTCAAACAAATCCAAACGAGGTGATGCAATGAATTGGGATAGACCAGTTTCGCGATTTCGTCATATTTAACGACGTCGCCAACTTCGGGAAGTCTCACTGCGATATCGAGCAGCTGGGGGCAGCAAACAAAGTAGCTGCTCTTCTCCTTCGCCTGCTGGTGGCTCGTAACAAACAGCTTCTTGAAAAGCTGCTCCCGCCACAAACCAGAGCAGCCCTGCATGACCTCCTCTATGAGAGTCTCTTTCCTGTCCTTGGCAGCCGACAGAATAATGTGGCCGGCTTGCGAGCAGCGGAAAGCAGCCTCCCGATGCCACCTAATAATGAGAACGTTAACTTGAACACTTTTCCTGCAGCTGCTGTACGGATTTGAAGTTTGATGGTGGATGTGGCACGCCAATTTATGTTGGGGGCTCAGGGGCCCCAAATTGTGTGCTACACCAACCGGTAATTGTGAAAGGAAAGAGCAATAATAACAAAAATTGTCTTTAACCGGCATAAGGCACATAGCATTCGATTATTAAGCGAAATTTAACAAAAAATTATAGCAAAAAAATCACAAATAACAAGAGATCAATAAAAAAACCAATTAGGGTAGGCTGTGATATGTGTTATACGTTTGGCAGTACTGAAGTGTATTGACAGTCTATGTCAAATTCGAGATTTGCAGGTTAAGTTTTACGTCAGTCTGTGTCAAACAACAAACAGAACCTAACTTACTAATCTCGAATTTGACATAGACTGGCAATACACTTCAGTACTGCCAAACGTATAACACATATCACAACCTACCCTAATTGGTTTTTTTATTGATCTCTTGTTATAACAGGTACAAACAAAGATAAGAATGAGAGGAAAGGGAAAACCCAAAGAAAGAAAAGAAGAAACAGCTGATGGAATTTGCAAGAATCAACAGAACTGCTAGGACACCAGTAAAATAAATAAATAAGAGAAGACAAATAGCCCTAAATAAATAGTTATAACGCAAGACTATCATAAAGAAGATAAAAAGTTTTAAATGCTGTGACTTCTTCATCTTCTACTTAAACTTGAAGGTAATTTTAAAATTTTGAAAAAAACAAACGTAGAAAGCCGGAGACAACTAATGAATGTAGATATGACTCCATATTACCGAATTCATGAAAATTGATAGCATTTGCAGTATTGAAAGGATAAAATAAACAAACATAATTAAAAAGCAAAACCAGAAATGACAATTTTATAAACAATACAAGGGTTCATTCAAGCATGACAGACTTGGACAAGAAGAAAAGAAAAAAAATCTGGTGTGATACACTCACACAACTTCCTTTTACAGTGTTCTTATAATTAGTCAAAAAATTCATTTTTAATTTTTAACCATTTGTCAAAATTTTTCAAAAATTACCAATTCTACAAAAAGGGTACAAAATAGAGTGTTAGTTGAAGAGACAAATTTTCTCTAGAATTTTAAGGTGAATTCAAAAATGTAATAATATACCGGGTGTTTTATTTAAAATAGGAGTTAATAAAAAAAATAGAAAAAAAAAACAAAATAAACCCACTTTAGAAGTATTCAACTGGAAAATCACCTATTTCACATCAATACACATTAAAAATGTAGTAAAAATGTCAAGTTTAAAAAAAATCGTTAGAGCTGTTTTTGAAAAAATCGAAAAAAACTGAAAAATCACAAGAGTAAACACCTACTTCCGGTTATGCGATTTTCTTCAAAAGCTTGCCGTCTCATCTACATAGTACACAAAACTTATATATGAAGTTTCAACGCCATACCTCTTTTCGTTTTTGAGATATTCTGTTGACAGACAGACAGACAGACACACACACAGACAGACCAATGAAAAAAAATATGTTTTTTGGGTTCAGGGGACTCGAAAACGTGAAGATCTGTTGAAAACTCAATTTCGAATTTTTGGGGTGAATCCAATACTTCCTTTATCGTAAAAGGAAGTAAAAATGGAAGAATAGTTAATGATAATCAGAGAATTAAAAGATACATGGTACCGTATGGAGAAGTAACGAAGAACAACAATGGAAATAGGTAAGCTGATAGAACTTTGTATAGCAAATGATTTCATTTAGTGGAGTAGATCTGGCGAAAAAAAACCCGAAAAACGAACTCTCTCTGTTCGAAAATTTTTGTTTGTGATTTTATAGAGTCTGGGTCCCTCTTTCAGATGATCACTATGGGAAGACTACCGGAGGTGTAAAGGGGGGGGAAAATTGCCGTTCAAAGATATGGGGAAGCGGGATTTTCGCGAATAACTCGCTGAGTTTTATCCCGATCGGAACAGTTTATATAAGATGAAATAAAGGGCTCGCAAATACAAACAAAATGAACTTTGGTTGGTCGAAATAGGTCCAGCGGTTCGCGAGATATTGCGTTTTGAAGGTCGAAAAACTGCGCCCGGAATTTCGCCACGACGGGAACCCTCCGCGGGCCGTGTTCGCATTTTTCGCAGGAAAGATATTGACCTAGCGACTTTATATTTTTTCCCCTGTTAGATAATCACAATCAAAATAGTTTGTCCAAATTTCAAGTTACTAGGTCAATTAGGAAGGGAGGGGGACGGAAAACAATAAAAAAACTTTGATCGGGGCGAACTTTTTTGTTTATTGGCCGATACGGGTTATCCAAATTGGAAAATCTTTGTTAATTTTTTCGCTACAAGATGAGTCGGGGGTGACCAAGATTTTCGCGAAAATGGGGAAATGGCGGGCAATTTTCCGATTTAAAAAACCTTATTTTTTCATTTTCGCGATGAAGGAGTGGAGTAGGAAACAATTGTTTTCTGAAACCAGATTGCAATTTTTTTTCCCTTAAAAATAAGTCTTGTAAGAATCCGGTAAGACAATTATTCAGGGAGGAAGAGAGGTGAACGCGTTTTGCCCTATAGAAGGGCAAGGGATAGGGCTAGCGACTTTGGGCAGGGCTCATTCTCAAGGTTAATAAATTTCCTTTCATGTTTTTTTTATGGCGAAGCGTTACCTTAATCAGGGGCTGCACGCGCGCGTGATACGTTTATCACGGCGAGCGCGAGATGCCGGCGGCAGAGCCTAGCGCTCCCTCTCCTCGTTCTACTCTCTTACAAATCCATATTCAAGCTCATCTCGTCTGTGTGTACCGGTGAGCGGGAACTCCTGATAAACATATCACGCGTGCGTGCAGCCCCTGATTAAGATAGCGCTTCGCGATAAAAAACCATGAAAGGAAATTGATTACCCTTGAGAATGAGCCCTGCCCAAAGTCGCTAGCCCTATCCCTTGCCCTTCTACAGAGCAAAACGCGTCCACCTCTCTCCCTCCCTTAATAATTGCCCTACCGGATTCTTAGGGGGCTCATTTTCAAGGGGAAAAAAATTTCAATCCAGTGACAGAAAAAAATTGTCTCCTACTCCACTCCTTCATCGCGAAAATGAAGAAATAAAGTTTTCTAAATCGGAAAATTGCCAGCCATTTCCCCATTTTCGCGAAAATCTTGGTCGCCCCCGACTCATCTTGTAGCAAAACAATTAATGAAGATTTTTCAGTTTGGATTACCCGGATCGGCCAATAAATAAAAAAGTTCGCCCCGATCAAAGTTTTTTTATTGTTTTCCCTCCCCCTCCCCTCCTAATTGACCTAGCGACTTGAAATTTGGACAAACTATTTTGATTGTGATTACCTAACAGGAAAAAAAATATAAAGTCACTAGGTCAATATCTTCTCTGCGAAAAATGTGAACACGGCCCTCGGAAGGTTCCTGCCGCGGCGAAATTCCGGGCGCAGTTTTTCGACCTTCAAAACGCATTATCTCGCGAACCGCTGGACCAATTTCGACCAACCAAAGTTTATTTGGTTTGTATTTGCGAGTCCTTTATTTCATCTCCTATAAACTGTTCCTATCGGGATGAAACTCAGCGAGTTATTCGCGAAAAACCCGTTTCCCTATATCTTTGAACGGTAATTTTCCCCCCCTTCGCACCTCCGGTAGTCTTCCCATAGTGATCATCTGAAAGAGGGACCCCGACTCTATGAAATCACAAACAAAAATTTTCAAAACGAGAGAGTTCGTTTCCAAACCCAGATCTACTCCACTAATTGTAACAAATACCAAATTCATGCCCAAAAATCTATCACAGACTACTTCATAATAAATGTAAAACATTGGAAAAAGATCAAAGGTGTGGAAGTACTTAGTACTGATGGAAATCATATCAAAAACAAAGAATGAAAAAAAAAGTAAAAATAAAGAAAAATATACGGTGCCCCCCACCCAAGAAAAGCGCCCTTCCGTGCTTTCCAAGAATACTTCGACGCTCAGCATCACTCCGTTTCGCTAATACAATGAAATATCATGAACAAGTTATTTATGAAAAAAAAAAACAAAACTCAACAAAAAATTTCTTTTAAAATATCATAAAATGCTCTATCCAACCTCTAGGCCTTACCATTGTCCACATACAGCCGCTCCGTACCCGTATCGGGACACCCTGTATACTGCGTTTAAAAAAACATTACGCCCATTGAAAATGCAGGAATTACTTTCATTTTCTAATATCTGGTTTAAAAAGCCGAACAAGATCAATGATTCAGCTTTGGAAAAAAAAAACAAGTAAAAGTTACCAAATTTGTGTAACGAGCATGGTTCGTGTCACCACAGAGCTATTTAATATTTACACGCTGGAGTAAAGGTTGGGCTGTACCTTTTCTATTGTAGTAAGTGGTTACTACTAAAATGGAAAAACGCCTATTTTCGTGAGCTTTGATGAGGGAAGAGTTTATTCACTTTCAAGTAGCGATAGTAAATGGTTGCGTTCGCAACAGACATGTGTTTTTTCTTGGAGCTATATGATGTGTACATGAACAGCCTGGCTTTTATTACTAGCGGGGTTAGATTTACTTTCAGGAATATAAGTACAAACAAGGCAGACTCAGGGCAAAGCCGTATAGACATTCCATAGCCACACTAAGGTAAGGATGGGTCTTGTGCATTCACGACTGAGTTACCTTAACAACCAAAACGCTGTTACACTTCAGCACCACCCTGGAATCTCACACATGCATTTACACTTCTTATAGTAGGAGAGTTGGTGACATTTTTTAGTGATTATTTAGTTGAGGCCTGTATAAGCGTCATCTGTAAGGATTATCGTTGATAGCGGTATCGGAGGGAGGCAGAACACCCCCAATTTGCACTGTAAGTCTATGTCAAATTCGAGAATAACAGGTTAGGTTTTGCGTCAGTTTTGACACAGGCCGACGTAAAACCTAACCTGCTAACCTCGAATTTGACATATACTTACAGTGCAAATTGGGGGTGTTCTGCCTCCCTCCGATACCGCTATCAACGATAATCCTTACAGATGACGCTTATACAGGCCCCAACTAAATAATCACTAAAAAATGTCTGCCTCCCTCCGATACCGCTATCAACGATAATCCTTACAGATGACGCTTATACAGGCCCCAACTAAATAATCACTAAAAAATGTCACCATTTCTTAGATATTAAGTATGCTGCAAATAAGGTCATCAAGCAAGTCTTGTGACAATTCATTGTCATAGCTATGCAACCGTTCCTGAAGGTTCAGGTAAAGTAGATATCTTCGGCTGCATCATGTTTCAGATGTTCAATAGGTGACAAATCTGGAGGTTTAGTGGGCCATAAGCGAAGGTTTATGTTTATAACTCTTATTTGTGTTTTTTTTAAACCATAACTTAATCAATTATCCTAAACATTTTAAATAGGTGCAACGTTTCTTTTTTTAAACTCAGTATAATTATAATCAACATATTACATAATAGAGTAATACGAATTATACTGGGATGCAATACGTATACTTGGATAAAGAACATGCAAAAGCTAAAGTTTCTTAATATCGAGCAGATGATTAAAGACGTAAATTTAATTTTTATTTATAAAATTGCAAGTCGAGAGAAAGGAAGACCAAGGCTAACCCAGACTGAAAGAATACAATCATCCTAACAAGACAGGAAGAAGCTGAAATGTGGGGGAAACTATAGCACAAAATAGAAACGAATGGAAGAAATATTGTGAAGAATTAGAAGAGACCTTGACACCGATCAATTGGTATGAAGAAAGCAGGATTACGTAAGTAAAGTAAGTTATAAAATAATAAATCAACTAACACTGTCATTTTTATTCTGTTTTTTAACACGGAGGGCGAACAAGATGTCTTATAATTTAAGAATTTAAAAATTTGATGACGCTTAAAAGCATTCCCATGAATGATGACAAAAGTTTGAATAAAAAATATTTGACAAAAAAGTGACCAAAATCAGTATCCTAGGGGAGAAATAAAAGCGGTGCAAGGAATATTAGAAAAAAAAAAATGAACGAGAAACTTGGAAAGGACTGACAAATCGGAATGTGTTGTTAAAGTTCCATAAAATCAACATTGTAGGCGTAGCCAAATCACAGATGCTCAGATGGCTAAAACACATTACAAAAATTGAAGAACAAGGAATATCTAAATATAAAAAGAAGAAAGCAATGAAGTCAAGATGGTATGAACAAATATCGGACAATATAAGATCTCTAAAAGCTAAAAACTGACAAGGACTGGCAAATTATTAGAAACAATAGACAAAACTAGTTAAACAACCTACAATCCTTAATGCCCTATTGTGCTTTATATACATATATATAAATACTGTACCTCTGTATTTGTTGCTGAAGGTTCTCAGGGCTGTGGTCCAGTTCCGCAGGTTGCGTGTGATACGCAACAAACAAAAGCGGCAGGGCGGCCTGCATGGCCTCCTTGTACTCGATCAGGTCCCTCTTGGCCAGTTTGAAGAGGAGCGTGGCCAGATGGAAGCACAGCTGCGCCCTGTAGTGATTCAGGAATTCCTGCACGAGTGGCCGCTCGTTGCAGCTGCTAATGCCCTCGACCGCAATTGCCAGCATCTGGTCGAGGTTGAACACGACACCCACACATTCCGAGCTGCTCTGTATGTTCTTTGAGCGCTCGTCGAGGGTCAGGGCGACCAGATTGTCGAGCACCGAAACCAGCATCATCCAGAACTCCCATGTCAGGTTTTCGCTGAGCATGTTTTCCTGCTGGTAGCGCACCAGCACTTCGGCGACGTCTTTGTACTCGGCCAAACTGTTGACGCATATGAGCAGGTGCCTTTGCTCGATGTCGACCACATGCTTGTACGCCTCTTTAATCTGGTTGTTTTGTAGGTAGCGCCGCAAGAGCACCATTCGGAGCTCAAAATCTGTCGGCCGCGACGCAATTTAGTAAACAACCATTATTCATTACGGTTACAACAAAAGAATGTATTTCATTCACTAATATTGTATTAGCAGCATTTTCAATTTCCGTTTTAGTTACATACATATTTTTATAACAAATAATCTACATTTACTAGTTTTTTAGGATGTTTCAATAAGTCGATGAGCTACCTCAAATTTGAAAATTGTATAAGATTCCGAGTGAAATTATTCTAATCATATTGGCCCCTAACTGTAGACTCTTACTAGTCCAGTCAAAATAGACATTCACTTATAATACCATGAGTAGTCAAAGTTATGTCGACTATTTTTGCGGTGGTGTCACGAATGTCCATTGCGCTTTGGTACGATTAGGACGAGTGCGCTAGCACGAGTCCTAATCCCAAGCGCGATGGACATGAGTAGCGATACCACCGCAAAAATAATTTACTTAACTTTGACTAAGAATGGTATTCGAGGGACTATTCAATGAACCAAACTACCTTTTTCAAATTAGTTTTCAGTAAATCTAGCAACAAACTACGCAATTTCTATAGTAACAGAACACTAATATTGACTTTTTCTAATAAAAATCGCATTTGTTAAAAATAGTCACTTGAATACCTTCTAGGAAGATATATCCGCTGATATTTTTTTGATTGGTCAAGAAACGTCACAATTCTGGATTTTCATTGGTCACTTTTTGACAGATGACAGGTGAATTGAATAGTCAAGGTTACAATAATTCGCAAGAAGCTGAATATTGGTACAAATGTTGAGAACACCATCATAAACAAATTGTGAAAAATCCCCATCGATACGTGTGCAAAAAAATTTATTCAAGGTCAAAGTTCGAAAAAATAGGTTTTTTGCATTTTTCAGCCAAACGGTCAGTCTTATCATAAAAATATGTCAGACAAAAATTGTAGATCATGCAGTTATCTATAAAAATTGTTCTTGCACTTTTTTTCCTAAGAATTGCCATTTCTGAGATATAGCGATTCTAAAAGTTGAAAAAGTCGTGTTCTCCATAATATGCACACGTAGGCCCATTTCACGATCTAATTATCTAATGGAACTTCAATTGTTGTCTTCTCTTTCTTCTCATTCTCTTTCTTCTCATTCTCCTTCTTCTCATTCTCCTTCTCCTTCTTCTTATCATTCTCCTTCTTCTTCTGCTTCTACCTGCTGGGTATAAATGAATTGTTGTAACAGCGAAACATCAGTTGTCTCGTCGCTGATGGCGTAAGAATCCTCTTCTGTTGGAGATTCAATATTGGAGCAGGACTGACCTTAACTACTTGTACATGCTGCTGAACAAAACAATCCGACTTTTTTGCAGCCGCATTTAGAAGTACGCCCCTTTTTGCAATTGCAAAAAATAGCATTGAGGAGCTTTTCTGGTGCAGGTGGAAGTAAAGTCTGGATTGGTTCCAACGTATCGTTAGTTAACTTCCAACCCCAGTCTTCTGGGTTCAGTTGATTACCAAGCCACACATGAACTTGATAATATACTCGATAAAGATGTTGATGAGCAGAAGCAGAGGTTTTTCAGTTATAATAATTTTATCACTATACTTCAACTTTAATCGTATCTTAAGGCGAGTATTTAGTAACTTTAAAATTCGTCTTTCACCACATCTAGGGATTTTTGAGAACGCCTAAATATAGGCAACAAACTGAACGGCTATTGCCTCTGGCAAGGTCCCTGTTGTAGATTTCACCAGTGGAGATCGTTAAGCCTATAATGACAAGTTAATCTGACAGCGTACCTCATTACGAAAAGTTCGCTAAGAAAACAGAATGCAAACACATTCAACCGTAACTATAGGACAACGGGAAGTTATAACTAAGAATATCCCTTATGCATATTTAATTGAAAATGTTCCATAGCAACGGCGATTATTAATAATCGGAAATTTATTGAAATTTACCGGGACATTTCCACTTATGTCACTGTCATCAAAGCATTTTGGGACAACAAAGCTGTGAACAAACGACCGTCAGTAGGCCGATAATGATTGTTGCTGTGGGCAAACCTAATTATTAATTAATTTTAGTTTTGACAAAAAATTCTAAAATTTTAGTACTTATAAGCCGTTCACGATCTTTTTGGGTCAGGTGAGGCTATGACCATCTAGTAATTTTGTTGGCAGTACCTCTGTGGCAACTAAACTCCCTAATAGAAATTGACACTTTTTGTGTTAGGTTAGGTTGTTTTCAGTTTAAGGTTATATTTTCTGAATAGGTACATTGTTGCCTGATCTCTGTTTAAATTAAGGATGAAAATTGAAATGATTTGACAATTGACTACAGAAACGAAAATGAGAACTAATGCATAAGAAAAGCATTCAATATTAATGTTTATTGCATTTTGGATAAGAATTGTGTACATGATATGAATATGCCACTTTATTTTACATGCTTGCTGCATGCTTGCTTGCTTGGTGGTGTGGAAGGATAAAGACATCACAAACTGATGTCAAATAATAGTAGTTTATTTATCTAGAACGAAAAGTGGCATTTTAAAGACGAGAAAGTTGTTTACTTGCGAGGACCTTTAAAAACACTTTTCGTTCGTGGTGAATACAACGGTTTATTTGATACTGCAAGTTTAATTAATTTTAAATAAAAAGTTGTAAATCATTTCAAATTTCATGTCAACAACTGACGTATAATTTTAAAGTACTTGAACTTTAAAATTTTACTTTAAAGTACTAGGACTTTAATGTTCCATTTTTTTGTACAATAAATAAGTTTTAAAGTACTTGAACTTTAAAATTTTACTTTAAAGTACTAGGATTTTATGTTCCATTTTTTGTACCATAAATAATCCGAAAAATGTCATTTTTGACATCAGTATGAAATAAATTTAGTAGAGCAATTGTAATAAACAAACATCTCGTACTGGCGTAACTGGAAGTTGGGTGGTCTGCATGTAATCAAAACAAAGAGAAAGTACGTGAAGTTCTTGCTTTTTTAATTCCACCTCATTAGAAAGTTTTGAGTAAAAATGTTTGCTTCTTCACCTATGGACTATAGACTCTGCAACAGCTACCCGCTTGGCAGTTTCGTTTAAATTCACTTCATTTATTTTAATTCTGTCAACCTGTAGTCTCCCGAAAGACAGTTTGAAATTTTCTACAAAAAAATTATAGTAGGTAGCAAGGATATATTTTGGAATGCAGAATATCTAGATTTAAAAAGCTGGTGCATTTTTTCAATATTTAAGTTGTTACCCAGGTAATATACTTCACGACCCGAATAATGACTTTTTAAGAGAATGATTCGATATGTTCTCTCATACACAATCTTGCTTCTTTGGGATATGCATTTCCGCTAACACTTTTTCTAGGAATATCACTCATTTTTAACTCAAGGTAGACACTGACACTATTACAATACACTCGAAGATCCACAACAACTGCTATCAGCAAGAATAACAGAATAAAAACTAAATGCCATAATGACCGACGCACGCAGGGAAAAACGAATTTCTTGTGAAAGGTCATAAGTCGGCGACTAATGTCCTTTCTGGGTAAAGCACATGTAATCGCAGCTGAAAATACTAAAGAAGCAATAGATGACCTTAATAATGTGTCCACACACCTCGAATATGGAATTGATTCTGCATTTTTGAGTGGATATGTAGCACGAACAGTTGCAGAAAGAGTTAACTGTAATATTTGCTTAGAATCTCGTTTAACCACTTCTTCCTCAAATCCATTGTTAGCTCTTATACGTTTACAAGATAAGGGAGCGTTGAAATACCCTACTAGAAAATTTACAGCTTTAATAAATCAATTAGTTGATCTAATTTTAAATATACTTCAGTATTTATCTGGACAATGCAATTCATCTAAAATTATAACTACGCTACTTCTTGAACCATTTGCCTCATCGAAGTTTTTCATTTGTATGGATCACAGAGAGAAAACTTCTATAATAATCCCTGATAAGTTACTCAGACCAATTCTAGCAAACATAGGAGCTACACGGACAGATTCAGTAAATCTTTGAAATGTACGTACACGATACTATACCTAGATTATACGATTCATATTATATTAAAGTCCAGACAATAGGTTCTTATTGTACCTACTGATACTGCATGTTAAAAAATAATTGTTAAAAAACGTATTATTCTTGACACCAACTCTAATTTGAATGTCATCGTGGCCAAAACGGCCAAAATTAGCAATTTCTCATAAGTGGATAAACAATAAATTTCAAAAAAATGCCCAAACCGTATAATGTGACGTTTGTCACACAATTCAGCAGGCCGTGATTAAAATAATAAATCTGGCAATGCGGTAGCAGGAAAATGTCGAACAGACACTGACAGAAGAAAAATGTTGCATCTGCTACATCACCGAATCAGTTAGTCCAACATGAAAAGAAAAAATCATAGCCAACCCTGTCCCAAAAAGGTCGTAAATGGCTTATAGATATTAGTTTTATTATTATTTTTAACAAAAATGTTCATTCGTGATATTCTCTATCAAAATGTAATGCGTGCATAAAAAATTCCTATGGAAATATTTGCAAAACGTGTTCCTCAGCTACTTTTTTTTAACAAAAGCGTTCCTGCGTGCCTTCAAGAAAAAATAGCTCCAGAACATTTTTCCAAATATTATTTGTTATATTTCTACTGAAAATTGCATAATGTTTTATAATAGTCATAATAGTTTAATGGTGTTTGTTCTGCATATCATAAAAAATTAAAATGCATACAACCTAAAAACAACATATAATAGAATATTTATTCACATAAATCAATGGCGTTATAAATTAAATATTGCATGCTATTTTGAGAATAAATACTCATATACTATTTTTTAGCACTATTGCCACGTTGTAGTTACTGATGAAGACCCAATAATGCTAGCTGAAACGTTTACAACGACAAATTAAGCTTGCTCGACGTGGTGCTAAAACCCAATAAACTATCAATTAACATTGAAGGTAAAAGGTCAATTAAATGACATTATTATAAAAGAAATGTATCGCTATACTGCATTAAATTTTTTAGTTTTGTATGTCGTTATTGTTATTCCTTTTTTTCCTTTGTTTACTTCTTGCTGATCTTATATGTTCAAGAAGATTTTCTTTTTATTTTATTACAATATTCTACACTCACAACATTTATGTACATAAAGATACTATTCTTATTTGATCAAGTTTTCTGTCTCGTCTAAAACTCTGAGTAATCAATAATATGGTACATTTTAATAAATATTGAATAATTTATTTAAAACTAATAAAGAATCTGCGCCGTACAGAAGTAGATAAGCTTTGGATTTAAATTCTTATGTTGGATGTTAGCGACATGTAAAAAAGTATATTTATTACATTTTTAAATTAAAATTTTTAAAAATCTGAATTTCATCGCTAAAAATCGTTCTAAATCCTCGTCATGACAAATCACTATAAAATATCATGTTTTTCTTATTTCCAAAAAAATCGTTGCATAAAATAGTATTTGTTATCCTGTGGCAGTAATTTTTCTAAAGGTATCTATTTCTATTCAAGTTATATATAGAGATACAGTTTTCTAGATCAGCAGAATGATTCCCAAATTTCGTGAGTTCTACTTGACGACATTATTACCGGAACTTGTAGATCCGCGTAAAAGACGGAGTATGCACATATGCAAATCCTTTATTAATTCTACAGTTTAATACACGTAATAATGTGCGGTAGTGTTAGGTATTTTTTTTGGTACCAATGTGTTTTAATAATCATTAAGATATTTCATAATTGAAAGTGTCATAGCTCATATAAATAGTTGACCTCGCTATCTGATTCCTATGTTTTGTATTACTGATTTAGTTATATACAATGAAATTCTACGAGTATATGTATTTACTATATAATAATATTGAACTAACTGCAATTTGTCTATCTATTTTTACATTCTTAAATGTATTCATATGCATGTTAATCGATTTTTCTATTGTAAACAAATTTGTAGTTAAGTTTTCTGCTTTATTCTCTGTTTTGTTATTTTCTAATAAATAGTATTGTTTTATTAGGATTAAAGGTGGCACTTTGTTTGATAAGCAATTATGTTTGCATTTTCCACTTTCAATCCGAATAACACATACTATTTTTGCTGCAACCAAGAAACGTACAAAATATTCAAAATTGTAAATGATTGACTACTTTTGACATATTTTATTTAAAAAGCATGAGGACAACTGCATCCATAGCCGACCAAATATAACTTACTTTAGTGCATAGGAAGTAAAAGTACTTTATCTAGTAGCAACATGATATTGTACATTTTCGTCATAAAAACAAAATATGAAAAGCTACTCATAACTCCCAAGGGACTTGTCAAATTATTTCTCCCTCAAACTCATGGTAACAATGCAACTACAATTAACGTCTTAGCAACCATACAATGAGGCAATCCTTGATGTTACTTACATATTCTAATTTTAAATGTCATTATGACATTTTGAAATTTCATACTATTTCTACGAAAATGCTAGTAGATAAAATATTGTATGCACCACGGGAGATATTCATGTTCTTTACCTTCGGTTGACCTCAGGGAAAAAACATATTCATATCTCCCTTAATGCATAAATATCTATTTTTCACTATCTTCTTTGTAAGTGATCCTTACACTGTCAAGTTTGAGGGATGTAGGCTACATTTACAAAAATTGTTAAAGTTGCCATAACAATGTACTTACTTCCCTAGAGAAGTGAATTATTTACATCCCGCATGTATTACAACTGATAAGATGCCATGTCTGCCACTTAGTTAACATGAAGAAAACCATTATCGTTCGTACTATTATCCATTTTTAATCAAAATACAATCACAAAGCTCACAAAACAGCATTTGCAATCGTATGCACGCATTTTTTCCAAGAATTTTTCACAGTGCGTTTATAACTGTCAAACAAAACGTCACAGCGTTATATTATTATTATTCAAATAAACTGCAGTTTTACTTTTAAAATTTTAAACTAACTGTGAGTATAGCCGCTCATTTATTTGATGTTATCTTAATCGGCTTACCTAGCTTAACTGTGGTGAATCATACCTTTTGCTTCCCTCATATAATGTGGTTAGATGGGTTGCATATCTTTCGAAATATTTTTTTGAATAAGAATGTTTCAGATTGATACAAATTATAAGATTTTGGATTAAGATTAACATTCTACAAACTTTCTGGTAGCTATCCTGATGGAAAATAACAATCTGAAGGCACCGGGAGAGCAAAAATTCTGAAATTTGAATTAGTTGATCTTATATTTTCAATAATAGTTAGAAACAAATATAATAATTTCTTAAATTCTATTTAACTTTTTCAAAATTTGGGGTTGCGGGGGCATTTATAAGTAATATACCGACATGTAAAATAGTCGTCATTTATTCCATCTGTAATAACAAAATTGTAATTTTGTTAGAAAGTTATTTCCATTATTGGATAAATACCGGTATACGGCAACTTACTAAATGCAAGCCTTAATGGTTCTGTTATCTAAAGTTGAACTTTCGCAAATATTTTTTAATTCTCCTAATGTAAACTGTATGTAAATATTTCTTCCATTGCAAGATTCGTAGCTTCATCTTCAGGACGACCGACTTTACCCCCAGTGGACTGTCTCAAGAAGGAAATGTAACAATCATTATGATACTTAGCCTCAGCAACAACTAAATCATATTCAAATCCAATGCGAGCAGTAACAACTTTTGCTACATCATCAGAACAAGTCTGGGCTACTTTCAGAACAGATTCTTTGAATGAAAGCGTAGCAACTTTACAAATTCTACGCCGGTATTTTCATTGCTTTTTTCTTTTCATACTCTTCATTCAATTCATCACCGCAAAATAAGCAAAATTTTTTAAAACAAAAAACTAATTCACTTTTGAGTGTTCTAGTACGAGGAGGACTTATTTTAGATGCACTGGCTTGTTCCTCTTAATGTGTCTTTTAACTCCAGCAATAGTAAGTACTCTTCCGAGTGTACTTTTTACCTCGCTTTTTACGACACTACGCGTGAATTGTCACAGATTTCTGGTCTTTCAAGTATTCAAAAAATCCATCATCTCTTTCAACACTTGCATCAATCAACGTCTTCATGCCACGATCAACAGTAACAATTTCACTTTCAGTCAAATCTTTATTACAAATGAAGCAAAATTGCGACATTTTTTTTTTAAACTAAAAACGGCACAAACTTTAATAGGTTATATTAGAAACTAGCTGACTCGGCAAACGTTGTTTTGGATTATGACATGATGGGAAAAACCCTTTAAACCATTAGGCTGCGGTTATAGTAGATGCGTATTCGGACGAATAATAATTCTGACGAATCCGTCAGAACAATCAAACAATGGAAATGTTATCAGCGTGGTTATAGTGCAGGTGCACTGTTCGTGAGATAACGCACGAATTCGTCACAACAAGTTGGTCGTTCAAACGAGTTTGATTTTATATACGAATTCGTGCGAATTATTAGGTGGTTTATTATTAAAAATGGATATAGAAAAATTAATTACCCTTGTATTTGAAAATAAATGTTTATGGGACATGAAAGACAAAACTTATCACAACAGAGACGTATCTCGTAGAAAGTGGGAAAAAATCAGCCAAGAATTGGAAGCTAATGGTAAGTACCTATAATTTATTCAATCACTTATACAAAATAGAAATTAATATTAATGTCGAATATAATATGTACATTGTATGTCGCTACTTAAAAATATTATATTGCAATTGTATCTCACCGGCAGGACTGACAAAATAATTTTTAAAGGTTTCTCGCACTTCCCTCGCTGGTTGTCCATAATGATTATATCGTCTGGTAACAGGCACTGTATTATCTTTAGTATTATTATGTTCAAGTGATGTCGGAATACCTTCTTTATCAATAAGAATGTTATGTAGTAGACACACACACTTTACTAGTATATCGACGTTTTCTGGATTAATTTGTAATTCAGTTTTTAAACATCTCCACTTAGCAACCAAGATTCCAAATGCGCATTCAATACAACGTCGTGCTCTGGAAAGTCTGTAGTTAAAAACCAGCTCCTCGTCTGTACAATTATGTCGAGAATATGGTTTTAATAAATACGATTTTAATGGATATGCATCATCCCCTAGCAAGACAAATGGAACTAATATATCTGTTGATGGAATATAATTATCATTTGGCATATTGAAAGTGCGTGTTTCCAGACATTTGTAAACATTTGACACTGAAAATATTCCTCCGTCACTTTGCTTGCCATAAGCACCAACATCGATAGTAATGAATTTATACTTTGCGTCAGCTATACCTTGCAATACAATCGAAAAGTATTGCTTATAATTGTAATATGCCGTTCCCGAATTCTCTGGGCATTTAATTCGAATATGTTTTCCGTCTATACACCCAACACAATTAGGAAAATTCCACTTGCTAAAGAAATCCGTTGCAATCGCTTGTAACTGATCTGTAGACGATGGAGGCATGTGTTTGTCATGGAATACATTCCATATTACAAGACAAGTCTCGTAAACTATTTGTCGTATAGTAGTATGCGCAATTCTATATGAAAAACTAAGTGCTCGAAACGACATCCCAGTAGAAAGAAACCTGAAATAAAAATAATTTTGTGAGTTCTACTTCAGTTATCTATATTAACAAGTATTTAATTTTCATTTACAGTCGAAACTGTTAAAAATAAATGGAGAGGTTTGCGAGACACGTTTCGCAAAGAATTACACAAACTTCCAAAGAGAAAATCTGGCGATGGAGGAGGCCCTCTTAAAAGAACGTCATGGCCTTATTTTGCAAGTATGATGTTTTTAAGAGATCAATTTTTGCCCCGGAATTTACAGAGCAGTATTCCGGAGCCTCTTGAAAGTGACTCCAGCAGAGTAGACGTTACTGTAGAAGATTACGAAGATACGCCCGAACATGCAACAAATCCCGATTTGGAGGAATTAAATAATTCGGAAATAACCGAATCCGAACCACCGATACAGACAACATCCGAAAATGTTATGGCTCCTCCGGCTAAACGTACAAAAAAAAGAAACGTTCTTGAGAAGCTTTTAGACATCGAACAAACTAAGCTAGCCGAATATAAACGAAAAATAGATGTTTTGAATACAGGTAACAATGAAGAGGATGCTGATTATCATTTTCTCATGAGCTTGTTGCCAGCTCTCCGCAAGATTCCAGATGAGAGGAAAATGTTTGTGAGAACACGATTGCAACAAGTATTTTGTGACGAACAAACGTTTGGTCAGCATGCTTCCAATTCAGGACTACAACAGAAAACAAACTGCAGTACCCTGTCCTCAATCCCACAGCAGGTACTTTACACTAACCCTTCTTCAAGTAATTCAACACAACACACTTGGGAAAGTCTGTCTACCTCGCCTACGGATATAACAACTCCACCATCCCAGGATATCACCAATAGGACTACATATGACCTCACTAGTTTGACTTCGTATTTTTCTACACACGATCCTCGTAACTGACAATCTTATTTTACTGCATTTTCGTTTGTTTCTTTTATGCAATAAGTATGTAAAATTGAATACTTTGTAGTTAGCGTAATAAAGTTTGTACTTCAGTTTTTGATACTAAACATTAAAATACTTATAAACGATGTTCTTACCTTAATGTAAGCGCAAGTCTTTCTTCTGGCGAAATACATGTACGAAAATTTGATTGCTTATGGATTTTTGCTTCGATTCCATTAAGTATGTAGAAGAATGTTTCTGGTAACATTCTGAAATACTCTGAAAACTTATTTGGTTGGCTCAATAATTCCTGAAATAGCGTGTGATATTCCCCATTCGTTTCTCTTGAAGCAAACACCTTATTCGTGCATTCACTTCTTTCACTCAAAAGTAATATTTTTAGCAAAGGACTTTCCAGAAAGTAATCGTCAACATCCATTTTGTGACCTACAACTACTGATCCTTTGTCAGAATATGTATTCACTGTAACCACACATTTCGGAAGAACAATTCTGACGGATTCGTCAGAATTATTATTCGTCCGAATACGCATCTACTATAACCGCAGCCTAAGCACAGAATCATAAAAGTATGACTGCAAATAGAGAGTCGTACAGTGTACTTATAGAAAAACACACTTTCGATATTTTACAATTTTCCGGCTTTGGATTTTTCCGAATTTTCTTTTTTGCTAAACCACCTCGGGAGTAAGACGAACACAACAACAAAAAATCATCCAAATCGGTCAAGTCGTTCTCAAGTTTTTGCGTTACTAACACACGGCGATTGATTTTTATATAAATCTAGATAGATAACCACATGTTTTCACTACGAAGGAACGTTCCAGACTAATATAATAGTATTTTGTTTAGGCTTTTGAAAAGAGAGCAGGTATAAGAGCGTCGCCACACGGATATGGGCATGTAAAATGAGGGATCGGGTTTCTTTTGTTTTTCTATTCTTAGAATCATATAATTTATATGTATACAAAACAAAATATAAACGTATGTTGAGAAAGTGGATAATTCACTTGGACGAGAGTAGCATAAATTAGTGATAGGCATAACCGGACAATTTTCATAACCGAATTATTTGCATACGAATGATATTAATAACCGAATGATTATTTGAATAATCATTCGAATAAATGTTGGCTCTCGATTCGTTTCGATTAAGTCAGCCGGTTTGCCGGTTGGCGGTTCACCGTCATCTGCATCGACATCGGTTCACCGTCATCTGCATCGACATCGTAACTTGCAGATAGCAGAGGAACCAAAACATAATATGTACGGTCGGCGCCTTAGAAATCGGGACACGTAATATGTTCTTCTAGTCTTTGGAGTATTCTTGCTCCGGTTACTTCATTAATGTGAGATGGCATTTCATAATTGACAAGCAATAAACAATCTGACGTAACAATTAAAACCATAATAACTGTAAAAACCCAGTTTATACACTTAAAAAATACATGCAAAATATATCATAATAGTGTGTAGTGCCCGATTTCTAAGGCGCCAACCGTACATTATGTGTTATGTATTGAAAATTAAGAGGTATTTATTAAGAAGTGTAGAAAGAAAGAAATATGCGGGACTGCTTGCTAATCGCAATAAAAACAGTGGTAAAACGTTTATCTTTCTCGATCGGGCAGGTTAAAGGCGCCGCCTCTTGTTTTGAACCTTTGGAGATGTAAGCAAATAAAAAATTGTTTTATAGCTTGATGCGTTTGCAGTTTTTAGGCGTTCAGGTTTCAGGTCCCCAGAATTTGATAATTTGATATTTTTTATGATAGGAGGTAGGTAGGTACGCGATAACCAAATGGTGTTTTCAGTACAACCTGCTTTGTTTATGAGTTATCACGTATTTATATTTACAGAATTTTGAGCACTGCGTAGGTCGCTGAGATATGGCACGTAGTACCTTTGAATAGAGATTTTATATTCAAAGCGTAGTACGTATCAGCATGAGGTTATTTTTCATTCGAATATTTGGAACGAAAACCGAGTTACATAGGTTATTTCAGTAACCGGATAACCGGTTATTTTTCATTCGAATAAGTCCATCACTAGCATAAATGCCTTCTTCCATGCCTTACAGTAATATTTGTAACAGATTTCAAAAAAAAAATGTTCATTTTTATATATTTTTTTTTTCTTTCTATTATAAAAAACGATGTGAAAATATAATGTTGAATTAAACACTGTCAATTGTCTGCAGGTTCGCACACAAGGGTTTTCCTTTGCAAAATAATATTGAAAAATGTTATTTGTAATATGTTATTACAACCTGTAAAATAAATAAATAAATAAGTTACACAGATCAATATTTTAACTTATACTACAGGTCACATAATGTACAGAGGCGGCGTACTCGTGCATATTATGGAGAACATGACTTTTTCAACTTTTAAAATCGCTATATCTCAGAAATGGAAATTCTTAGGAAAAAAAGTGCAAGAACAATTTTTATATATAATTGCATGATCTACAATTTTTGTCTGACATATTTTATGATATAACTGACCGTTTGGCTGAAAAATGCAAAAAACCCATTTTTGCGAACTTTGACCTTGAATAAATTTTTTTGCACACGTGGGATCGATAGGGATTTTTCACAATGTGTTTATGATGGTGTTTTCAACATTTGTACCAATATTCAGCTTCTTGCGAATTTTTGTAAGCCTCTACCACTAGTTTTCGAGCTAACTTGACCGGATTATACAAGCAATATGGAGAAATTCATTCTTTACACATTGGCTTGTATTAGCAATACATTTTTTTTTTGTTGGTATTAAATTAAATTTCATAACCTGCAACAATAGGTTAAATTCAAGGTCCGTCAATCACATTTGCTTTATCCGACAAAGCAAACATGATTTACGGACCTTGGGTTAACTTTAGCTGAATGCGAAACATTTAATCAATATTTGCATCATAGTCAACATAACGTGATAACTGATGTGAGTTTAAGGACGTTGAATTGATGTTACATTGCAAGTTTGAAATTCCCGCTTGTAGATATACAAGGTTATCATAAAGTACGGGATATATTTTAACTTATTATAACTTTTTAACAAATTAAGTTAATAACAAAAACTAAACGATATTTAATTGTTTAAATAATGGGATTTTGTATGCCCAAACCCAGTTACCGCAAATGTTCAATATGGCCTCCATTTTGATCTTTTGAAATTTTTTCGAAATTTTCCAAACCGTGGTGTACGGCATTTGCAATCGCTTGGATATCGCATTTGCACTGCTGATTGCTAGTGGATTACCTCTGGCTACGTCCTGATTTTCATGAAGAACCTCTGCAACTTGGACATCGCTAATCCTTGGTCTTCCCGATCTCGGAAGGTCAATTACCGAACCTGTTCTTTCAAATTTTTGTATCAAATTGCAGTACGCTTTCATTTGACAGGGCCCCGCTCTCAAACCCATTCTCATGCAAAATCTTCGTAATCCAGCGGTGTAATTTCTGCAGCATTCATAGTAACACTGACCTAAATTAATTCTTGTTCGTAGATCCATGCTATTACAATTTGAGTTGTTAGAACTTTACGTTTACTTGAGTTTTAATTTGAAAATAAACTCCAAATTGAATGATTTTGTTCTGACACTCGTGTCAACAATTGTCATGACAACGCTTTTGTTTTCCATAGATACAATAAAATCCCATTCCTTAAGCAATTAGATTTCGTTTACTTTTTGTTGTTAGCTTGATTTGTTAAAAAGTTATAATAAGTTAAAGTATATCCCTTACTTTATGATAACCCCATACATTGCTCTGCGGAGAATTGGGAAACTTCACATATGCCCAGACCACGGCCTGCTGAATTGTGTGACAAATGTCTCTTTATACGGCCTGGGCATTTTTTTGAAATCCATTGTTGTTTTCATTTCTGAGAAAACGCCAATTTTGCCGTTTGGCGCCACATACCCACGATGACATTTAAATGACAACGGCTGTCAAGACTAATTCGTTTTTAGAAATGATTTTTTAAATGCAGTATCAGTAGGTTAAGGACCTATTGTTTTGAATTTAATGTAAATATGAATGGTGTAATCTATTATTTAGTGTCGTGTAAGTACCTTAGAGATCTATAGTTTTAATATTTTTCTTGAGAGAGGTGTGGAACTTCAAGAATTCGTAGTTGAAGATGGATTCATATTTTCAGGCAGGTATTTTTTGGATAGCTCACACATTTGCTCTAAAATAACATATGATATGCAGATAATCGTATTTCTTACAAATTTGGAAGATGTAGGTGGTAATAGTAATGAAGTATTTTATTCTGTGTGTTATTGCAAGGTTGTAAGTTTATGTGCAATTTATTGTAAAAAATTTCAAATTAAACATTTAAAAGTTATTTGTTTTATTAGATATCTATCTGTAAATGTAGTAATTAAAAATGTACTAAAGGAAGTGCAATGTGATTTTATAGTCTTCGCCCAGAAAAAGTTACTCGGAAACACCTTTCTTGAAAGCTACAACTAACAATTCTTTCTCAAGTGTTTATGAATACCTATTTAAATAAAAAATAGAAATCGTTAAAAAGGTACGTTGTTTAAAGCACCAGTACAATAATTTAAATTTAGCTTTCTGGCCGTTTCCTTCGTAAAACATAGTTGGAGGTAAATTCATGATAAGATCTTTCCCAATTGGTATATTTGCACGTTGTAGAACCGCTTTCTATTTTAACAATATCAAACGAAATCATAAGCAATAATAACGAATAAATTAATCAACAAATTATACTGTGAACGTAAATAATGTAAATGAGAAAATACACGGAAAAACTAGCAGGAAACTGATCAAAAAACACAATAGAAAATCAAAGTAAAAAATACACGGAAGGGTTATATTATTGTTGTGAAATTTTAAGAAACGTAAAATTTAATCAAATATTTGCATTGTAGTCAACGTAGTAACTAATGGTACATTGCAAATTTTAAATTCCCGCTCGTAGGTATACAGCGCTCTGTGGAGAATTGCTAAACGTTACATATGCCCAGGCCGTATACAGTGACGTTTGTCAAACAATTCAGCAGGTCGTGGCCCAGACCATATAAAGTGACGTTTGTCATACAATTCGGCAGGCCGTGCTCGTAATAACTGAATCGACACTTATGAAATTTAATAACAAATGTGTTTTTTAAACCACCATTTATGGAATTATGCAATATCCATACATTTTAATGTGCAAAGCTCTAAAACACACATTTAGATGTAGAAATCAACAAAATATTACCTTTAATGACGAGGCTGTTTTGCTTAGGGTCGATGTCGAGACTTTTCCGGTAGGCATCGATGGCTTCTTCTAGCTTGCCCTGCTTCTCCGAGGCCTTGCCAAGTAAATTTAAAGCGTCTGGTGATGAAGGCTTCACAGTAAGGTACATGGAGACATAATGACAAGCTTGTTCATACTCTCTAACATTGAAATATAGCTGGGCGAATGCAAGACATCGCTGGATACGCTACAAAATGTTATAAAAAATATATTTAAAGCGTTATACAATTCGAAGTGGCATTCTATTTTTAAATTCCCGCCAACAGCAACTACACATGGACTCAGCATGGGTTTGAAGCTTCTAAAAATCAAGGCTTGTATATAGTAGGTTGCCTCGTAACTCTGCACCAATGGCAGAACAGCGCGTGAATACGTCACCAGTATGCAGCTTTGAATATCGTGCATCCTAGTCAGGAACGTTTACATCGCATTTACAAGCTTATTTTCTAATATTTCTTAATGGTTTTTAACCAGTGAAAAGCTTATTTGTTCTAATTTCAGATTCCGACAAATTAATCTCAAAATTATTGTTCGAAAATGCTACATCAATTGTTTAAACAAAGCGTACCGGAAAAGTGCGGTATACATTTCAGCATCGAGGTAGTTTAATTATTATTGCACGTAAATGCCTACTTCCAGCGTATGAAATCTATCATATGACCTTAGTCACTGCGCAAACGAAATCCCTCTACCCACCGTTACTGATTACTTGTCATTTAAAATGTAACCAAACTTTGTATGTTTGACAACTTTTCACATATTGCAAATTCATCAAATATGATCACAGCGCCTTTCATGACCTACCTTGAGAGTCAATCTAGTTTCTGTGCCTGTATGCAGACTCAACATTTAATTATAAAAACAAAAAAGTTATATTTTTCGTTAAATTTTACAGAAATGAACTCCCGAGCATCGAGTGATTTAGACTCAGCGGACGATGATGATAATGATTGCGATTGGCTCGAAGAGATGAATTATCAAAATTAAAACTTTTTTGTACTGTCGTACATTGGTAAAATCATACTTGTTAATTAAATGAGACTTCATAGAAATGATTTCACTATAAAAACGTGTATTTATGCTTTGTAAGAGATATATCACACATAATATGTTAATGATTCATGGAAGTTTGTTTTCAATATTGCAATAAATGCTAAAATATCAATAACAGAGAAGAATAATGCGACTTCTTGTCATTAAAAAGCCTTCAAAAATTTACCAAATCATTGTGCAGGTTTGAAACATTCATAATCTTATATTATAAGAGCTGATGTCGGTGTCCGGTCGCCGGCCGACCGTCCGACCGTAAGTAGGCGCGCGCAGCCTGAACGGCCTGCATACTAGCAAGTGGCGCGCCCGCACAAATGGCGAGACCGCATTTCTACTGTTAACGGTGGCGACTGGCGAGGCCGGACGTCGGCTGGCTGCCGCCTTGAGCACGCATTGTTATTGTTAACCGTTTCTTACACGGCCAGACGTAGGCTGGCCAACGCGTTCTAGTAGTAATAATACTGCAGCAAGCGACGCGAAATTAAGGCACGCGCGCGAGGAATGTTTAAATCGTTCTGCAAAGACATTTTGATCTGCAAATAGAAATGTACACTTAAAATAGTTGCCATAATACCATATTGAAAATTGGAGCTTAACTAAATAATAAAAATTTACAACACTTTTGAGGTGATCTGCCACCCTTTTAATACGGACCAATCGATTTGCCAATGTTACAGCATGATTTATAGGTTAACAGCAAACAACACAAAAAGTTACAGCTTTAACTAAATGATAATAGTGTTCACTACTTGTTTGCAAATTGGGGACGTTCTGCCTAGTGCTTACAATACCGGGCCAAAATCTTAATACCGGTACTCGGTATTCTAAATTTCTAATACCGGGATACCGGTATTAACACCGGTATTACTATCAGAAATTTTACTTATTAGAATTTTACCTACTTATTATGACATAATTAAAAATAATATCCAAAAAACAAATAACAAATTATTTTTAAAATTAACGTCTCCTCTCCTACGCAAAGTGAATTCCATTAACTTACATTTTTTTCTTTATAAGTAGATAAATAAATAAAGTAGATGAAAAATATAACAAATAATAAATTCTATAAATAAGGCAAAAATTGTTTTTTTGTGTACCTAATAAACCAATTAACAAATAAGTTAAAATTGTCCATAAAATAGTAATTTTCTTTATTAAAATGTGCTCTCAAAAAGCACAAACAACCGATGGTTTCACCATTAAGAGAGGACCGAATTTTTATGCAAATTTTAACGGTCGCAGAAAATGCCCCTCCCGACTCCACACTTGTCGGTGCAATGGTCAATAAGTAATCGTATGGCTTTTTTAAATACGTCCCTTTCTGTTTTAAAGAAAAACGGGATCTCATTTTTAATTTTTTGCTAAAATCCTGTTATTTTTTAAATCGTAGGTACAGTTGTGTTTCCTCTATTGTCACCTGCAGTTTTCTCTTTAACAGATCACTGACGGACATCTAGCTAGATTCTAAGATAGTTTTATTATTAGATGCCGAGCAGAATTCTTCTATACCGGGTGCTGACTTGCGCGACGCACCATAGGAATTTGCATAGTAAATTCTTTATGTTCAATTATTTGCTCCCCTAATTATTTTAGAGCTAAAGTGTAAATACATTTTTTGTAGAGAAAAAAATACTGCATCCATTCATACTGTTGCTAACAATTTTTCACTTTCCACAACCGAAGGAATGCAATAAATCAAACTAGCATTTTTACAAGAATCAGTGATGCCATGGAATTATTGAAACAAGCCAATGTCAACGCAAGTGCGTGCGGGGCGATCATCCAGTCACTGCCGTCAAAAGATTGAATTTATTGTCGTTTTTCTCGTTTTGGTGTAAGTTCTGAACCTCATTATTACACCTACAATTATTTAATAACGTGCCTGTCGTTTAAACTTAACATAAATCAGTCTTTTAATGGTTGTACTGTTTGGAATTTGCCGATACGGATATTTTACAATAAACAAGGAGCTTAGTTAACGAACGTCCACCATACTCGTAAAACCATTTTTGTTATGATGGACAAGGTCTGGGTACCTTAGAGACATTAAGCAGAACATAATTAATAATGAAACATCAATGACAAACAAACAAACAACACATATTGTAGCTCCGCACACATTTGCATTGGCATTAGAATCTGAAAAATACACACTCGATAAAAATTTCAGAGTGGTGTTTCGGTAGTCAGCTGTAGTATATCGTTCATATTGTCACTGATGGGTGCCATGAATACGGATTAAATATAATAAAATGCAATGAAAAGTCCGCTGAAGTCGCAAATGCACTTATTAAACGCTATCCTAATGCAAGTTCAACATCCAATTGCTAGGAGAGGCATAGAAATATTGCTTTTGCAATACTAGTACACGTAAAACACACCTGAATTACACATAAAATTTTTTGTTTCCGTTTGGCCATTTGCAAGTACATAATCTGAAAAATACACACTCGATAAAAATTTCAGAGTGGTGTTTCGGTAGTTAGCTGTAGTATATCGTTCATATTGTCACTGATGGGTGCCATGAATACGGATTAAATATAATAAAATGCAATGAAAAGTCCGCTGAAGTCGCAAATGCACTTATTAAACGCTATCCTAATGCAAGTTCAACATCCAATTGCTAGGAGAGGCATAGAAATATTGCTTTTGCAATACTAGTACACGTAAAACACACCAGAATTACACATAAAATTTTTTGTTTCCGTTTGGCCATTTGCAAGTACATAATCTGAAAAATACACACTCGATAAAAATTTCAGAGTGGTGTTTCGGTAGTTAGCTGTAGTATATCGTTCATATTGTCACTGATGGGTGCCATGAATACGGATTAAATATAATAAAATGCAATGAAAAGTCCGCTGAAGTCGCAAATGCACTTATTAAACGCTATCCTAATGCAAGTTCAACATCCAATTGCTAGGAGAGGCATAGAAATATTGCTTTTGCAATACTAGTACACGTAAAACACACCTGAATTACACATAAAATTTTTTGTTTCCGTTTGGCCATTTGCAAGTACATAATCTGAAAAATACACACTCGATAAAAATTTCAGAGTGGTGTTTCGGTAGTTAGCTGTAGTATATCGTTCATATTGTCACTGATGGGTGCCATGAATACGGATTAAATATAATAAAATGCAATGAAAAGTCCGCTGAAGTCGCAAATGCACTTATTAAACGCTATCCTAATGCAAGTTCAACATCCAATTGCTAGGAGAGGCATAGAAATATTGCTTTTGCAATACTAGTACACGTAAAACACACCTGAATTACACATAAATTTTTTTGTTTCCGTTTGGCCATTTGCAAGTACATAATCTGAAAAATACACACTCGATAAAAATTTCAGAGTGGTGTTTCGGTAGTTAGCTGTAGTATATCGTTCATATTGTCACTGATGGGTGCCATGAATACGGATTAAATATAATAAAATGCAATGAAAAGTCCGCTGAAGTCGCAAATGCACTTATTAAACGATATCCTAATGCAAGTTCAACATCCAATTGCTAGGAGAGGCATATAAATATTGCTTTTGCAATACTAGTACACGTAAAACACACCAGAATTACACCTAAATTTTTTTGTTTCCGTTTGGCCATTTGCAAGTACATAATCTGAAAAATACACACTCGATAAAAATTTCAGAGTGGTGTTTCGGTAGTTAGCTGTAGTATATCGTTCATATTGTCACTGATGGGTGCCATGAATACGGATTAAATATAATAAAATGCAATGAAAAGTCCGCTGAAGTCGCAAATGCACATATTAAACGCTATCCTAATGCAAGTTCAACAACCAATTGCTAGGAGAGGCATAGAAATATTGCTTTTGCTATACTAGTACACGTAAAACACACCTGAATTACACATAAAATTTTTTGTTTCAGTTTGGCCATTTGCAAGTACATAATCTGAAAAATACACACTCGATAAAAATTTCAGAGTGGTGTTTCGGTAGTTAGCTGTAGTATATCGTTCATATTGTCACTGATGGGTGCCATGAATACGGATTAAATATAATAAAATGCAATGAAAAGTCCGCTGAAGTCGCAAATGCACTTATTAAACGCTATCCTAATGCAAGTTCAACATCCAATTGCTAGGAGAGGCATATAAATATTGCTTTTGCAATACTAGTACACTTAAAACACACCTGAATTACACATAAAATTTTTTGTTTCCGTTTGGCCATTTGCAAGTACATAATCTGAAAAATACACACTCGATAAAAATTTCAGAGTGGTGTTTCGGTAGTTAGCTGTAGTATATCGTTCATATTGTCACTGATGGGTGCCATGAATACGGATTAAATATAATAAAATGCAATGAAAAGTCCGCTGAAGTCGCAAATGCACTTATTAAACGCTATCCTAATGCAAGTTCAACATCCAATTGCTAGGAGAGGCATAGAAATATTGCTTTTGCAATACTAGTACACTTAAAACACACCAGAATTACACCTAAATTTTTTGTTTCTGTTTGGCCATTTGCAAGTACATAATCTGAAAAATACACACTCGATAAAAATTTCAGAGTGGTGTTTCGGTAGTTAGCTGTAGTATATCGTTCATATTGTCACTGATGGGTGCCATGAATACGGATTAAATATAATAAAATGCAATGAAAAGTCCGCTGAAGTCGCAAATGCACTTATTAAACGCTATCCTAATGCAAGTTCAACATCCAATTGCTAGGAGAGGCATAGAAATATTGCTTTTGCAATACTAGTACACGTAAAACACACCTGAATTACACATAAATTTTTTTGTTTCCGTTTGGCCATTTGCAAGTACATAATCTGAAAAATACACACTCGATAAAAATTTCAGAGTGGTGTTTCGGTAGTTAGCTGTAGTATATCGTTCATATTGTCACTGATGGGTGCCATGAATACGGATTAAATATAATAAAATGCAATGAAAAGTCCGCTGAAGTCGCAAATGCACTTATTAAACGCTATCCTAATGCAAGTTCAACATCCAATTGCTAGGAGAGGCATAGAAATATTGCTTTTGCAATACTAGTACACGTAAAACACACCTGAATTACACATAAAATTTTTTGTTTCCGTTTGGCCATTTGCAAGTACATAATCTGAAAAATACACACTCGATAAAAATTTCAGAGTGGTGTTTCGGTAGTTAGCTGTAGTATATCGTTCATATTGTCACTGATGGGTGCCATGAATACGGATTAAATATAATAAAATGCAATGAAAAGTCCGCTGAAGTCGCAAATGCACATATTAAACGCTATCCTAATGCAAGTTCAACAACCAATTGCTAGGAGAGGCATAGAAATATTGCTTTTGCAATACTAGTACACGTAAAACACACCTGAATTACACATAAAATTTTTTGTTTCCGTTTGGCCATTTGCAAGTACATAATCTGAAAAATACACACTCGATAAAAATTTCAGAGTGGTGTTTCGGTAGTTAGCTGTAGTATATCGTTCATATTGTCACTGATGGGTGCCATGAATACGGATTAAATATAATAAAATGCAATGAAAAGTCCGCTGAAGTCGCAAATGCACTTATTAAACGCTATCCTAATGCAAGTTCAACATCCAATTGCTAGGAGAGGCATAGAAATATTGCTTTTGCAATACTAGTACACGTAAAACACACCAGAATTACACCTAAATTTTTTTGTTTCCGTTTGGCCATTTGCAAGTACATAATCTGAAAAATACACACTCGATAAAAATTTCAGAGTGGTGTTTCGGTAGTTAGCTGTAGTATATCGTTCATATTGTCACTGATGGGTGCCATGAATACGGATTAAATATAATAAAAAGCAATGAAAAGTCCGCTGAAGTCGCAAATGCACTTATTAAACGCTATCCTAATGCAAGTTCAACATCCAATTGCTAGGAGAGGCATAGAAATATTGCTTTTGCAATACTAGTACACGTAAAACACACCTGAATTACACATAAAATTTTTTGTTTCCGTTTGGCCATTTGCAAGTACATAATCTGAAAAATACACACTCGATAAAAATTTCAGAGTAGTGTTTCGGTAGTTAGCTGTAGTATATCGTTCATATTGTCACTGATGGGTGCCATGAATACGGATTAAATATAATAAAATGCAATGAAAAGTCCGCTGAAGTCGCAAATGCACTTATTAAACGCTATCCTAATGCAAGTTCAACATCCAATTGCTAGGAGAGGCATAGAAATATTGCTTTTGCAATACTAGTACACGTAAAACACACCAGAATTACACCTAAATTTTTTTGTTTCCGTTTGGCCATTTGCAAGTACATAATCTGAAAAATACACACTCGATAAAAATTTCAGAGTGGTGTTTCGGTAGTTAGCTGTAGTATATCGTTCATATTGTCACTGATGGGTGCCATGAATACGGATTAAATATAATAAAAAGCAATGAAAAGTCCGCTGAAGTCGCAAATGCACTTATTAAACGCTATCCTAATGCAAGTTCAACATCCAATTGCTAGGAGAGGCATAGAAATATTGCTTTTGCAATACTAGTACACGTAAAACACACCAGAATTACACCAAAAATTTTTTGTTTCCGTTTGGCCATTTGCAAGTACAGAATCTGAAAAATACACACTCGATAAAAATTTCAGAGTGCTGTTTCGGTAGTTAGCTGTAGTATATCGTTCATATTGTCACTGATGGGTGCCATGAATACGGATTAAATATAATAAAATGCAATGAAAAGTCCGCTGAAGTCGCAAATGCACTTATTAAACGCTATCCTAATGCAAGTTCAACATCCAATTGCTAGGAGAGGCATAGAAATATTGCTTTTGCAATACTAGTACACGTAAAACACACCTGAATTACACATAAAATTTTTTGTTTCCGTTTGGCCATTTGCAAGTACATAATCTGAAAAATACACACTCGATAAAAATTTCAGAGTGGTGTTTCGGTAGTTAGCTGTAGTATATCGTTCATATTGTCACTGATGGGTGCCATGAATACGGATTAAATATAATAAAATGCAATGAAAAGTCCGCTGAAGTCGCAAATGCACTTATTAAACGCTATCCTAATGCAAGTTCAACATCCAATTGCTAGGAGAGGCATAGAAATATTGCTTTTGCAATACTAGTACACGTAAAACACACCTGAATTACACATAAAATTTTTTGTTTCCGTTTGGCCATTTGCAAGTACATAATCTGAAAAATACACACTCGATAAAAATTTCAGAGTGGTGTTTCGGTAGTTAGCTGTAGTATATCGTTCATATTGTCACTGATGGGTGCCATGAATACGGATTAAATATAATAAAATGCAATGAAAAGTCCGCTGAAGTCGCAAATGCACTTATTAAACGCTATCCTAATGCAAGTTCAACATCCAATTGCTAGGAGAGGCATAGAAATATTGCTTTTGCAATACTAGTACACGTAAAACACACCAGAATTACACCTAAATTTTTTTGTTTCCGTTTGGCCATTTGCAAGTACATAATCTGAAAAATACACACTCGATAAAAATTTCAGAGTGGTGTTTCGGTAGTCAGCTGTAGTATATCGTTCATATTGTCACTGATGGGTGCCATGAATACGGATTAAATATAATAAAATGCAATGAAAAGTCCGCTGAAGTCGCAAATGCACTTATTAAACGCTATCCTAATGCAAGTTCAACATACAATTGCTAGGAGAGGCATAGAAATATTGCTTTTGCAATACTAGTACACGTAAAACACACCTGAATTACACATAAAATTTTTTGTTTCCGTTTGGCCATTTGCAAGTACATAATCTGAAAAATACACACTCGATAAAAATTTCAGAGTGGTGTTTCGGTAGTTAGCTGTAGTATATCGTTCATATTGTCACTGATGGGTGCCATGAATACGGATTAAATATAATAAAATGCAATGAAAAGTCCGCTGAAGTCGCAAATGCACTTATTAAACGCTATCCTAATGCAAGTTCAACATCCAATTGCTAGGAGAGGCATAGAAATATTGCTTTTGCAATACTAGTACACGTAAAACACACCAGAATTACACATAAAATTTTTTGTTTCCGTTTGGCCATTTGCAAGTACATAATCTGAAAAATACACACTCGATAAAAATTTCAGAGTGGTGTTTCGGTAGTTAGCTGTAGTATATCGTTCATATTGTCACTGATGGGTGCCATGAATACGGATTAAATATAATAAAATGCAATGAAAAGTCCGCTGAAGTCGCAAATGCACTTATTAAACGCTATCCTAATGCAAGTTCAACATCCAATTGCTAGGAGAGGCATAGAAATATTGCTTTTGCAATACTAGTACACGTAAAACACACCTGAATTACACATAAAATTTTTTGTTTCCGTTTGGCCATTTGCAAGTACATACTCTGAAAAATACACACTCGATAAAAATTTCAGAGTGGTGTTTCGGTAGTTAGCTGTAGTATATCGTTCATATTGTCACTGATGGGTGCCATGAATACGGATTAAATATAATAAAATGCAATGAAAAGTCCGCTGAAGTCGCAAATGCACTTATTAAACGCTATCCTAATGCAAGTTCAACATCCAATTGCTAGGAGAGGCATAGAAATATTGCTTTTGCAATACTAGTACACGTAAAACACACCTGAATTACACATAAATTTTTTTGTTTCCGTTTGGCCATTTGCAAGTACATAATCTGAAAAATACACACTCGATAAAAATTTCAGAGTGGTGTTTCGGTAGTTAGCTGTAGTATATCGTTCATATTGTCACTGATGGGTGCCATGAATACGGATTAAATATAATAAAATGCAATGAAAAGTCCGCTGAAGTCGCAAATGCACTTATTAAACGATATCCTAATGCAAGTTCAACATCCAATTGCTAGGAGAGGCATATAAATATTGCTTTTGCAATACTAGTACACGTAAAACACACCAGAATTACACCTAAATTTTTTTGTTTCCGTTTGGCCATTTGCAAGTACATAATCTGAAAAATACACACTCGATAAAAATTTCAGAGTGGTGTTTCGGTAGTTAGCTGTAGTATATCGTTCATATTGTCACTGATGGGTGCCATGAATACGGATTAAATATAATAAAATGCAATGAAAAGTCCGCTGAAGTCGCAAATGCACATATTAAACGCTATCCTAATGCAAGTTCAACAACCAATTGCTAGGAGAGGCATAGAAATATTGCTTTTGCAATACTAGTACACGTAAAACACACCAGAATTACACCTAAATTTTTTTGTTTCCGTTTGGCCATTTGCAAGTACATAATCTGAAAAATACACACTCGATAAAAATTTCAGAGTGGTGTTTCGGTAGTTAGCTGTAGTATATCGTTCATATTGTCACTGATGGGTGCCATGAATACGGATTAAATATAATAAAAAGCAATGAAAAGTCCGCTGAAGTCGCAAATGCACTTATTAAACGCTATCCTAATGCAAGTTCAACATCCAATTGCTAGGAGAGGCATAGAAATATTGCTTTTGCAATACTAGTACACGTAAAACACACCTGAATTACACATAAAATTTTTTGTTTCCGTTTGGCCATTTGCAAGTACATAATCTGAAAAATACACACTCGATAAAAATTTCAGAGTGGTGTTTCGGTAGTTAGCTGTAGTATATCGTTCATATTGTCACTGATGGGTGCCATGAATACGGATTAAATATAATAAAATGCAATGAAAAGTCCGCTGAAGTCGCAAATGCACTTATTAAACGCTATCCTAATGCAAGTTCAACATCCAATTGCTAGGAGAGGCATAGAAATATTGCTTTTGCAATACTAGTACACGTAAAACACACCAGAATTACACCTAAATTTTTTTGTTTCCGTTTGGCCATTTGCAAGTACATAATCTGAAAAATACACACTCGATAAAAATTTCAGAGTGGTGTTTCGGTAGTTAGCTGTAGTATATCGTTCATATTGTCACTGATGGGTGCCATGAATACGGATTAAATATAATAAAAAGCAATGAAAAGTCCGCTGAAGTCGCAAATGCACTTATTAAACGCTATCCTAATGCAAGTTCAACATCCAATTGCTAGGAGAGGCATAGAAATATTGCTTTTGCAATACTAGTACACGTAAAACACACCAGAATTACACCAAAAATTTTTTGTTTCCGTTTGGCCATTTGCAAGTACAGAATCTGAAAAATACACACTCGATAAAAATTTCAGAGTGCTGTTTCGGTAGTTAGCTGTAGTATATCGTTCATATTGTCACTGATGGGTGCCATGAATACGGATTAAATATAATAAAATGCAATGAAAAGTCCGCTGAAGTCGCAAATGCACTTATTAAACGCTATCCTAATGCAAGTTCAACATCCAATTGCTAGGAGAGGCATAGAAATATTGCTTTTGCAATACTAGTACACGTAAAACACACCTGAATTACACATAAAATTTTTTGTTTCCGTTTGGCCATTTGCAAGTACATAATCTGAAAAATACACACTCGATAAAAATTTCAGAGTGGTGTTTCGGTAGTTAGCTGTAGTATATCGTTCATATTGTCACTGATGGGTGCCATGAATACGGATTAAATATAATAAAATGCAATGAAAAGTCCGCTGAAGTCGCAAATGCACTTATTAAACGCTATCCTAATGCAAGTTCAACATCCAATTGCTAGGAGAGGCATAGAAATATTGCTTTTGCAATACTAGTACACGTAAAACACACCAGAATTACACCTAAATTTTTTTGTTTCCGTTTGGCCATTTGCAAGTACATAATCTGAAAAATACACACTCGATAAAAATTTCAGAGTGGTGTTTCGGTAGTTAGCTGTAGTATATCGTTCATATTGTCACTGATGGGTGCCATGAATACGGATTAAATATAATAAAAAGCAATGAAAAGTCCGCTGAAGTCGCAAATGCACTTATTAAACGCTATCCTAATGCAAGTTCAACATCCAATTGCTAGGAGAGGCATAGAAATATTGCTTTTGCAATACTAGTACACGTAAAACACACCAGAATTACACCAAAAATTTTTTGTTTCCGTTTGGCCATTTGCAAGTACAGAATCTGAAAAATACACACTCGATAAAAATTTCAGAGTGGTGTTTCGGTAGTTAGCTGTAGTATATCGTTCATATTGTCACTGATGGGTGCCATGAATACGGATTAAATATAATAAAATGCAATGAAAAGTCCGCTGAAGTCGCAAATGCACTTATTAAACGCTATCCTAATGCAAGTTCAACATCCAATTGCTAGGAGAGGCATAGAAATATTGCTTTTGCAATACTAGTACACGTAAAACACACCAGAATTACACCTAAAATTTGTTGTTTCCGTTTGGCCATTTGCAAGTACATAATCTGAAAAATACACACTCGATAAAAATTTCAGAGTGGTGTTTCGGTAGTCAGCTGTAGTATATCGTTCATATTGTCACTGATGGGTGCCATGAATACGGATTAAATATAATAAAATGCAATGAAAAGACCGCTGAAGTCGCAAATGCACTTATTAAACGCTATCCTAATGCAAGTTCAACATCCAATTGCTAGGAGAGGCATAGAAATATTGCTTTTGCAATACTAGTACACGTAAAACACACCTGAATTACACATAAAATTTGTTGTTTCCGTTTGGCCATTTGCAAGTACATAATCTGAAAAATACACACTCGATAAAAATTTCAGAGTGGTGTTTCGGTAGTTAGCTGTAGTATATCGTTCATATTGTCACTGATGGGTGCCATGAATACGGATTAAATATAATAAAATGCAATGAAAAGTCCGCTGAAGTCGCAAATGCACTTATTAAACGCTATCCTAATGCAAGTTCAACATCCAATTGCTAGGAGAGGCATAGAAATATTGCTTTTGCAATACTAGTACACGTAAAACACACCAGAATTACACATAAAATTTTTTGTTTCCGTTTGGCCATTTGCAAGTACATAATCTGAAAAATACACACTCGATAAAAATTTCAGAGTGGTGTTTCGGTAGTTAGCTGTAGTATATCGTTCATATTGTCACTGATGGGTGCCATGAATACGGATTAAATATAATAAAATGCAATGAAAAGTCCGCTGAAGTCGCAAATGCACTTATTAAACGCTATCCTAATGCAAGTTCAACATCCAATTGCTAGGAGAGGCATAGAAATATTGCTTTTGCAATACTAGTACACGTAAAACACACCTGAATTACACATAAAATTTTTT
Organism: Agriotes lineatus; assembly: GCA_940337035.1. Taxonomy (NCBI): domain Eukaryota; kingdom Metazoa; phylum Arthropoda; class Insecta; order Coleoptera; family Elateridae; genus Agriotes; species Agriotes lineatus. The sequence continues at coordinate 87,098,328 of OW679194.1, read as the reverse complement.
GTTTCCGTTTGGCCATTTGCAAGTACATACTCTGAAAAATACACACTCGATAAAAATTTCAGAGTGGTGTTTCGGTAGTTAGCTGTAGTATATCGTTCATATTGTCACTGATGGGTGCCATGAATACGGATTAAATATAATAAAATGCAATGAAAAGTCCGCTGAAGTCGCAAATGCACTTATTAAACGCTATCCTAATGCAAGTTCAACATCCAATTGCTAGGAGAGGCATAGAAATATTGCTTTTGCAATACTAGTACACGTAAAACACACCTGAATTACACATAAATTTTTTTGTTTCCGTTTGGCCATTTGCAAGTACATAATCTGAAAAATACACACTCGATAAAAATTTCAGAGTGGTGTTTCGGTAGTTAGCTGTAGTATATCGTTCATATTGTCACTGATGGGTGCCATGAATACGGATTAAATATAATAAAATGCAATGAAAAGTCCGCTGAAGTCGCAAATGCACTTATTAAACGATATCCTAATGCAAGTTCAACATCCAATTGCTAGGAGAGGCATATAAATATTGCTTTTGCAATACTAGTACACGTAAAACACACCAGAATTACACCTAAATTTTTTTGTTTCCGTTTGGCCATTTGCAAGTACATAATCTGAAAAATACACACTCGATAAAAATTTCAGAGTGGTGTTTCGGTAGTTAGCTGTAGTATATTGTTCATATTGTCACTGATGGGTGCCATGAATACGGATTAAATATAATAAAATGCAATGAAAAGTCCGCTGAAGTCGCAAATGCACATATTAAACGCTATCCTAATGCAAGTTCAACAACCAATTGCTAGGAGAGGCATAGAAATATTGCTTTTGCTATACTAGTACACGTAAAACACACCTGAATTACACATAAAATTTTTTGTTTCAGTTTGGCCATTTGCAAGTACATAATCTGAAAAATACACACTCGATAAAAATTTCAGAGTGGTGTTTCGGTAGTTAGCTGTAGTATATCGTTCATATTGTCACTGATGGGTGCCATGAATACGGATTAAATATAATAAAATGCAATGAAAAGTCCGCTGAAGTCGCAAATGCACTTATTAAACGCTATCCTAATGCAAGTTCAACATCCAATTGCTAGGAGAGGCATATAAATATTGCTTTTGCAATACTAGTACACTTAAAACACACCTGAATTACACATAAAATTTTTTGTTTCCGTTTGGCCATTTGCAAGTACATAATCTGAAAAATACACACTCGATAAAAATTTCAGAGTGGTGTTTCGGTAGTTAGCTGTAGTATATCGTTCATATTGTCACTGATGGGTGCCATGAATACGGATTAAATATAATAAAATGCAATGAAAAGTCCGCTGAAGTCGCAAATGCACTTATTAAACGCTATCCTAATGCAAGTTCAACATCCAATTGCTAGGAGAGGCATAGAAATATTGCTTTTGCAATACTAGTACACTTAAAACACACCAGAATTACACCTAAATTTTTTGTTTCTGTTTGGCCATTTGCAAGTACATAATCTGAAAAATACACACTCGATAAAAATTTCAGAGTGGTGTTTCGGTAGTTAGCTGTAGTATATCGTTCATATTGTCACTGATGGGTGCCATGAATACGGATTAAATATAATAAAATTCAATGAAAAGTCCGCTGAAGTCGCAAATGCACTTATTAAACGCTATCCTAATGCAAGTTCAACATCCAATTGCTAGGAGAGGCATAGAAATATTGCTTTTGCAATACTAGTACACGTAAAACACACCTGAATTACACATAAATTTTTTTGTTTCCGTTTGGCCATTTGCAAGTACATAATCTGAAAAATACACACTCGATAAAAATTTCAGAGTGGTGTTTCGGTAGTTAGCTGTAGTATATCGTTCATATTGTCACTGATGGGTGCCATGAATACGGATTAAATATAATAAAATGCAATGAAAAGTCCGCTGAAGTGGCAAATGCACTTATTAAACGCTATCCTAATGCAAGTTCAACATCCAATTGCTAGGAGAGGCATAGAAATATTGCTTTTGCAATACTAGTACACGTAAAACACACCTGAATTACACATAAAATTTTTTGTTTCCGTTTGGCCATTTGCAAGTACATAATCTGAAAAATACACACTCGATAAAAATTTCAGAGTGGTGTTTCGGTAGTTAGCTGTAGTATATCGTTCATATTGTCACTGATGGGTGCCATGAATACGGATTAAATATAATAAAATGCAATGAAAAGTCCGCTGAAGTCGCAAATGCACATATTAAACGCTATCCTAATGCAAGTTCAACAACCAATTGCTAGGAGAGGCATAGAAATATTGCTTTTGCTATACTAGTACACGTAAAACACACCTGAATTACACATAAAATTTTTTGTTTCAGTTTGGCCATTTGCAAGTACATAATCTGAAAAATACACACTCGATAAAAATTTCAGAGTGGTGTTTCGGTAGTTAGCTGTAGTATATCGTTCATATTGTCACTGATGGGTGCCATGAATACGGATTAAATATAATAAAATGCAATGAAAAGTCCGCTGAAGTCGCAAATGCACTTATTAAACGCTATCCTAATGCAAGTTCAACATCCAATTGCTAGGAGAGGCATATAAATATTGCTTTTGCAATACTAGTACACTTAAAACACACCTGAATTACACATAAAATTTTTTGTTTCCGTTTGGCCATTTGCAAGTACATAATCTGAAAAATACACACTCGATAAAAATTTCAGAGTGGTGTTTCGGTAGTTAGCTGTAGTATATCGTTCATATTGTCACTGATGGGTGCCATGAATACGGATTAAATATAATAAAATGCAATGAAAAGTCCGCTGAAGTCGCAAATGCACTTATTAAACGCTATCCTAATGCAAGTTCAACATCCAATTGCTAGGAGAGGCATAGAAATATTGCTTTTGCAATACTAGTACACTTAAAACACACCAGAATTAAACCTAAATTTTTTGTTTCTGTTTGGCCATTTGCAAGTACATAATCTGAAAAATACACACTCGATAAAAATTTCAGAGTGGTGTTTCGGTAGTTAGCTGTAGTATATCGTTCATATTGTCACTGATGGGTGCCATGAATACGGATTAAATATAATAAAATGCAATGAAAAGTCCGCTGAAGTCGCAAATGCACTTATTAAACGCTATCCTAATGCAAGTTCAACATCCAATTGCTAGGAGAGGCATAGAAATATTGCTTTTGCAATACTAGTACACGTAAAACACACCTGAATTACACATAAATTTTTTTGTTTCCATTTGGCCATTTGCAAGTACATAATCTGAAAAATACACACTCGATAAAAATTTCAGAGTGGTGTTTCGGTAGTTAGCTGTAGTATATCGTTCATATTGTCACTGATGGGTGCCATGAATACGGATTAAATATAATAAAATGCAATGAAAAGTCCGCTGAAGTCGCAAATGCACTTATTAAACGCTATCCTAATGCAAGTTCAACATCCAATTGCTAGAAGAGGCATAGAAATATTGCTTTTGCAATACTAGTACACGTAAAACACACCTGAATTACACATAAAATTTTTTGTTTCCGTTTGGCCATTTGCAAGTACATAATCTGAAAAATACACACTCGATAAAAATTTCAGAGTGGTGTTTCGGTAGTTAGCTGTAGTATATCGTTCATATTGTCACTGATGGGTGCCATGAATACGGATTAAATATAATAAAATGCAATGAAAAGTCCGCTGAAGTCGCAAATGCACATATTAAACGCTATCCTAATGCAAGTTCAACAACCAATTGCTAGGAGAGGCATAGAAATATTGCTTTTGCAATACTAGTACACGTAAAACACACCTGAATTACACATAAAATTTTTTGTTTCCGTTTGGCCATTTGCAAGTACATAATCTGAAAAATACACACTCGATAAAAATTTCAGAGTGGTGTTTCGGTAGTTAGCTGTAGTATATCGTTCATATTGTCACTGATGGGTGCCATGAATACGGATTAAATATAATAAAATGCAATGAAAAGTTCGCTGAAGTCGCAAATGCACTTATTAAACGCTATCCTAATGCAAGTTCAACATCCAATTGCTAGGAGAGGCATAGAAATATTGCTTTTGCAATACTAGTACACGTAAAACACACCTGAATTACACATAAAATTTTTTGTTTCCGTTTGGCCATTTGCAAGTACATAATCTGAAAAATACACACTCGATAAAAATTTCAGAGTGGTGTTTCGGTAGTTAGCTGTAGTATATCGTTCATATTGTCACTGATGGGTGCCATGAATACGGATTAAATATAATAAAATGCAATGAAAAGTCCGCTGAAGTCGCAAATGCACATATTAAACGCTATCCTAATGCAAGTTCAACAACCAATTGCTAGGAGAGGCATAGAAATATTGCTTTTGCTATACTAGTACACGTAAAACACACCTGAATTACACATAAAATTTTTTGTTTCAGTTTGGCCATTTGCAAGTACATAATCTGAAAAATACACACTCGATAAAAATTTCAGAGTGGTGTTTCGGTAGTTAGCTGTAGTATATCGTTCATATTGTCACTGATGGGTGCCATGAATACGGATTAAATATAATAAAATGCAATGAAAAGTCCGCTGAAGTCGCAAATGCACTTATTAAACGCTATCCTAATGCAAGTTCAACATCCAATTGCTAGGAGAGGCATATAAATATTGCTTTTGCAATACTAGTACACTTAAAACACACCTGAATTACACATAAAATTTTTTGTTTCCGTTTGGCCATTTGCAAGTACATAATCTGAAAAATACACACTCGATAAAAATTTCAGAGTGGTGTTTCGGTAGTTAGCTGTAGTATATCGTTCATATTGTCACTGATGGGTGCCATGAATACGGATTAAATATAATAAAATGCAATGAAAAGTCCGCTGAAGTCGCAAATGCACTTATTAAACGCTATCCTAATGCAAGTTCAACATCCAATTGCTAGGAGAGGCATAGAAATATTGCTTTTGCAATACTAGTACACGTAAAACACACCTGAATTACACATAAATTTTTTTGTTTCCATTTGGCCATTTGCAAGTACATAATCTGAAAAATACACACTCGATAAAAATTTCAGAGTGGTGTTTCGGTAGTTAGCTGTAGTATATCGTTCATATTGTCACTGATGGGTGCCATGAATACGGATTAAATATAATAAAATGCAATGAAAAGTCCGCTGAAGTCGCAAATGCACTTATTAAACGCTATCCTAATGCAAGTTCAACATCCAATTGCTAGAAGAGGCATAGAAATATTGCTTTTGCAATACTAGTACACGTAAAACACACCTGAATTACACATAAAATTTTTTGTTTCCGTTTGGCCATTTGCAAGTACATAATCTGAAAAATACACACTCGATAAAAATTTCAGAGTGGTGTTTCGGTAGTTAGCTGTAGTATATCGTTCATATTGTCACTGATGGGTGCCATGAATACGGATTAAATATAATAAAATGCAATGAAAAGTCCGCTGAAGTCGCAAATGCACATATTAAACGCTATCCTAATGCAAGTTCAACAACCAATTGCTAGGAGAGGCATAGAAATATTGCTTTTGCAATACTAGTACACGTAAAACACACCTGAATTACACATAAAATTTTTTGTTTCCGTTTGGCCATTTGCAAGTACATAATCTGAAAAATACACACTCGATAAAAATTTCAGAGTGGTGTTTCGGTAGTTAGCTGTAGTATATCGTTCATATTGTCACTGATGGGTGCCATGAATACGGATTAAATATAATAAAATGCAATGAAAAGTCCGCTGAAGTCGCAAATGCACTTATTAAACGCTATCCTAATGCAAGTTCAACATCCAATTGCTAGGAGAGGCATAGAAATATTGCTTTTGCAATACTAGTACACGTAAAACACACCAGAATTACACCTAAATTTTTTTGTTTCCGTTTGGCCATTTGCAAGTACATAATCTGAAAAATACACACTCGATAAAAATTTCAGAGTGGTGTTTCGGTAGTTAGCTGTAGTATATCGTTCATATTGTCACTGATGGGTGCCATGAATACGGATTAAATATAATAAAATGCAATGAAAAGTCCGCTGAAGTCGCAAATGCACTTATTAAACGATATCCTAATGCAAGTTCAACATCCAATTGCTAGGAGAGGCATAGAAATATTGCTTTTGCAATATTAGTACACGTAAAACACACCTGAATTACACATAAAATTTTTTGTTTCCGTTTGGCCATTTGCAAGTACATAATCTGAAAAATACACACTCGATAAAAATTTCAGAGTGGTGTTTCGGTAGTTAGCTGTAGTATATCGTTCATATTGTCACTGATGGGTGCCATGAATACGGATTAAATATAATAAAATGCAATGAAAAGTCCGCTGAAGTCGCAAATGCACTTATTAAACGCTATCCTAATGCAAGTTCAACATCCAATTGCTAGGAGAGGCATAGAAATATTGCTTTTGCAATACTAGTACACGTAAAACACACCTGAATTACACATAAATTTTTTTGTTTCCGTTTGGCCATTTGCAAGTACATAATCTGAAAAATACACACTCGATAAAAATTTCAGAGTGGTGTTTCGGTAGTTAGCTGTAGTATATCGTTCATATTGTCACTGATGGGTGCCATGAATACGGATTAAATATAATAAAATGCAATGAAAAGTCCGCTGAAGTCGCAAATGCACTTATTAAACGATATCCTAATGCAAGTTCAACATCCAATTGCTAGGAGAGGCATATAAATATTGCTTTTGCAATACTAGTACACGTAAAACACACCAGAATTACACCTAAATTTTTTTGTTTCCGTTTGGCCATTTGCAAGTACATAATCTGAAAAATACACACTCGATAAAAATTTCAGAGTGGTGTTTCGGTAGTTAGCTGTAGTATATCGTTCATATTGTCACTGATGGGTGCCATGAATACGGATTAAATATAATAAAATGCAATGAAAAGTCCGCTGAAGTCGCAAATGCACATATTAAACGCTATCCTAATGCAAGTTCAACAACCAATTGCTAGGAGAGGCATAGAAATATTGCTTTTGCTATACTAGTACACGTAAAACACACCTGAATTACACATAAAATTTTTTGTTTCAGTTTGGCCATTTGCAAGTACATAATCTGAAAAATACACACTCGATAAAAATTTCAGAGTGGTGTTTCGGTAGTTAGCTGTAGTATATCGTTCATATTGTCACTGATGGGTGCCATGAATACGGATTAAATATAATAAAATGCAATGAAAAGTCCGCTGAAGTCGCAAATGCACTTATTAAACGCTATCCTAATGCAAGTTCAACATCCAATTGCTAGGAGAGGCATATAAATATTGCTTTTGCAATACTAGTACACTTAAAACACACCTGAATTACACATAAAATTTTTTGTTTCCGTTTGGCCATTTGCAAGTACATAATCTGAAAAATACACACTCGATAAAAATTTCAGAGTGGTGTTTCGGTAGTTAGCTGTAGTATATCGTTCATATTGTCACTGATGGGTGCCATGAATACGGATTAAATATAATAAAATGCAATGAAAAGTCCGCTGAAGTCGCAAATGCACTTATTAAACGCTATCCTAATGCAAGTTCAACATCCAATTGCTAGGAGAGGCATAGAAATATTGCTTTTGCAATACTAGTACACTTAAAACACACCAGAATTATACCTAAATTTTTTGTTTCTGTTTGGCCATTTGCAAGTACATAATCTGAAAAATACACACTCGATAAAAATTTCAGAGTGGTGTTTCGGTAGTTAGCTGTAGTATATCGTTCATATTGTCACTGATGGGTGCCATGAATACGGATTAAATATAATAAAATGCAATGAAAAGTCCGCTGAAGTCGCAAATGCACTTATTAAACGCTATCCTAATGCAAGTTCAACATCCAATTGCTAGGAGAGGCATAGAAATATTGTTTTTGCAATACTAGTACACGTAAAACACACCTGAATTACACATAAATTTTTGTTTCCATTTGGCCATTTGCAAGTACATAATCTGAAAAATACACACTCGATAAAAATTTCAGAGTGGTGTTTCGGTAGTTAGCTGTAGTATATCGTTCATATTGTCACTGATGGGTGCCATGAATACGGATTAAATATAATAAAATGCAATGAAAAGTCCGCTGAAGTCGCAAATGCACTTATTAAACGCTATCCTAATGCAAGTTCAACATCCAATTGCTAGAAGAGGCATAGAAATATTGCTTTTGCAATACTAGTACACGTAAAACACACCTGAATTACACATAAAATTTTTTGTTTCCGTTTGGCCATTTGCAAGTACATAATCTGAAAAATACACACTCGATAAAAATTTCAGAGTGGTGTTTCGGTAGTTAGCTGTAGTATATCGTTCATATTGTCACTGATGGGTGCCATGAATACGGATTAAATATAATAAAATGCAATGAAAAGTCCGCTGAAGTCGCAAATGCACATATTAAACGCTATCCTAATGCAAGTTCAACAACCAATTGCTAGGAGAGGCATAGAAATATTGCTTTTGCAATACTAGTACACGTAAAACACACCTGAATTACACATAAAATTTTTTGTTTCCGTTTGGCCATTTGCAAGTACATAATCTGAAAAATACACACTCGATAAAAATTTCAGAGTGGTGTTTCGGTAGTTAGCTGTAGTATATCGTTCATATTGTCACTGATGGGTGCCATGAATACGGATTAAATATAATAAAATGCAATGAAAAGTCCGCTGAAGTCGCAAATGCACTTATTAAACGCTATCCTAATGCAAGTTCAACATCCAATTGCTAGGAGAGGCATAGAAATATTGCTTTTGCAATACTAGTACACGTAAAACACACCAGAATTACACCTAAATTTTTTTGTTTCCGTTTGGCCATTTGCAAGTACATAATCTGAAAAATACACACTCGATAAAAATTTCAGAGTGGTGTTTCGGTAGTTAGCTGTAGTATATCGTTCATATTGTCACTGATGGGTACCATGAATACGGATTAAATATAATAAAATGCAATGAAAAGTCCGCTGAAGTCGCAAATGCACATATTAAACGCTATCCTAATGCAAGTTCAACAACCAATTGCTAGGAGAGGCATAGAAATATTGCTTTTGCAATACTAGTACACGTAAAACACACCTGAATTACACATAAAATTTTTTGTTTCCGTTTGGCCATTTGCAAGTACATAATCTGAAAAATACACACTCGATAAAAATTTCAGAGTGGTGTTTCGGTAGTTAGCTGTAGTATATCGTTCATATTGTCACTGATGGGTGCCATGAATACGGATTAAATATAATAAAATGCAATGAAAAGTCCGCTGAAGTCGCAAATGCACTTATTAAACGCTATCCTAATGCAAGTTCAACATCCAATTGCTAGGAGAGGCATAGAAATATTGCTTTTGCAATACTAGTACACTTAAAACACACCAGAATTATACCTAAATTTTTTGTTTCTGTTTGGCCATTTGCAAGTACATAATCTGAAAAATACACACTCGATAAAAATTTCAGAGTGGTGTTTCGGTAGTTAGCTGTAGTATATCGTTCATATTGTCACTGATGGGTGCCATGAATACGGATTAAATATAATAAAATGCAATGAAAAGTCCGCTGAAGTCGCAAATGCACTTATTAAACGCTATCCTAATGCAAGTTCAACATCCAATTGCTAGGAGAGGCATAGAAATATTGCTTTTGCAATACTAGTACACGTAAAACACACCTGAATTACACATAAATTTTTTTGTTTCCATTTGGCCATTTGCAAGTACATAATCTGAAAAATACACACTCGATAAAAATTTCAGAGTGGTGTTTCGGTAGTTAGCTGTAGTATATCGTTCATATTGTCACTGATGGGTGCCATGAATACGGATTAAATATAATAAAATGCAATGAAAAGTCCGCTGAAGTCGCAAATGCACTTATTAAACGCTATCCTAATGCAAGTTCAACATCCAATTGCTAGAAGAGGCATAGAAATATTGCTTTTGCAATACTAGTACACGTAAAACACACCTGAATTACACATAAAATTTTTTGTTTCCGTTTGGCCATTTGCAAGTACATAATCTGAAAAATACACACTCGATAAAAATTTCAGAGTGGTGTTTCGGTAGTTAGCTGTAGTATATCGTTCATATTGTCACTGATGGGTGCCATGAATACGGATTAAATATAATAAAATGCAATGAAAAGTCCGCTGACGTCGCAAATGCACATATTAAACGCTATCCTAATGCAAGTTCAACAACCAATTGCTAGGAGAGGCATAGAAATATTGCTTTTGCAATACTAGTACACGTAAAACACACCTGAATTACACATAAAATTTTTTGTTTCCGTTTGGCCATTTGCAAGTACATAATCTGAAAAATACACACTCGATAAAAATTTCAGAGTGGTGTTTCGGTAGTTAGCTGTAGTATATCGTTCATATTGTCACTGATGGGTGCCATGAATACGGATTAAATATAATAAAATGCAATGAAAAGTCCGCTGAAGTCGCAAATGCACTTATTAAACGCTATCCTAATGCAAGTTCAACATCCAATTGCTAGGAGAGGCATAGAAATATTGCTTTTGCAATACTAGTACACGTAAAACACACCAGAATTACACCTAAATTTTTTTGTTTCCGTTTGGCCATTTGCAAGTACATAATCTGAAAAATACACACTCGATAAAAATTTCAGAGTGGTGTTTCGGTAGTTAGCTGTAGTATATCGTTCATATTGTCACTGATGGGTGCCATGAATACGGATTAAATATAATAAAATGCAATGAAAAGTCCGCTGAAGTCGCAAATGCACATATTAAACGCTATCCTAATGCAAGTTCAACAACCAATTGCTAGGAGAGGCATAGAAATATTGCTTTTGCAATACTAGTACACGTAAAACACACCTGAATTACACATAAAATTTTTTGTTTCCGTTTGGCCATTTGCAAGTACATAATCTGAAAAATACACACTCGATAAAAATTTCAGAGTGGTGTTTCGGTAGTTAGCTGTAGTATATCGTTCATATTGTCACTGATGGGTGCCATGAATACGGATTAAATATAATAAAATGCAATGAAAAGTCCGCTGAAGTCGCAAATGCACTTATTAAACGCTATCCTAATACAAGTTCAACATCCAATTGCTAGGAGAGGCATAGAAATATTGCTTTTGCAATACTAGTACACGTAAAACACACCAGAATTACACCTAAATTTTTTTGTTTCCGTTTGGCCATTTGCAAGTACATTATCTGAAAAATATACACTCGATAAAAATTTCAGAGTGGTGTTTCGGTAGTTAGCTGTAGTATATCGTTCATATTGTCACTGATGGGTGCCATGAATACGGATTAAATATAATAAAATGCAATGAAAAGTCCGCTGAAGTCGCAAATGCACTTATTAAACGCTATCCTAATGCAAGTTCAACATCCAATTGCTAGGAGAGGCATAGAAATATTGCTTTTGCAATACTAGTACACGTAAAACACACCTGAATTACACATAAAATTTTTTGTTTCCGTTTGGCCATTTGCAAGTACATAATCTGAAAAATACACACTCGATAAAAATTTCAGAGTGGTGTTTCGGTAGTTAGCTGTAGTATATCGTTCATATTGTCACTGATGGGTGCCATGAATACGGATTAAATATAATAAAATGCAATGAAAAGTCCGCTGAAGTCGCAAATGCACTTATTAAACGCTATCCTAATGCAAGTTCAACATCCAATTGCTAGGAGAGGCATATAAATATTGCTTTTGCAATACTAGTACACTTAAAACACACCAGAATTACACATAAAATTTTTGTTTCCGTTTGGCCATTTGCAAGTACATAATCTGAAAAATACACACTCGATAAAAATTTCAGAGTGGTGTTTCGGTAGTTAGCTGTAGTATATCGTTCATATTGTCACTGATGGGTGCCATGAATACGGATTAAATATAATAAAATGCAATGAAAAGTCCGCTGAAGTCGCAAATGCACTTATTAAACGCTATCCTAATGCAAGTTCAACATCCAATTGCTAGGAGAGGCATAGAAATATTGCTTTTGCAATACTAGTACACGTAAAACACACCAGAATTACACCTAAATTTTTTGTTTCTGTTTGGCCATTTGCAAGTACATAATCTGAAAAATACACACTCGATAAAAATTTCAGAGTGGTGTTTCGGTAGTTAGCTGTAGTATATCGTTTATATTGTCACTGATGGGTGCCATGAATACGGATTAAATATAATAAAATGCAATGAAAAGTCCGCTGAAGTCGCAAATGCACTTATTAAACGCTATCCTAATGCAAGTTCAACATCCAATTGCTAGGAGAGGCATAGAAATATTGCTTTTGCAATACTAGTACACGTAAAACACACCAGAATTACACCTAAATTTTTTTGTTTCCGTTTGGCCATTTGCAAGTACATAATCTGAAAAATACACACTCGATAAAAATTTCAGAGTGGTGTTTCGGTAGTTAGCTGTAGTATATCGTTCATATTGTCACTGATGGGTGCCATGAATACGGATTAAATATAATAAAATGCAATGAAAAGTCCGCTGAAGTCGCAAATGCACATATTAAACGCTATCCTAATGCAAGTTCAACAACCAATTGCTAGGAGAGGCATAGAAATATTGGTTTTGCAATACTAGTACACGTAAAACACACCTGAATTACACATAAAATTTTTTGTTTCCGTTTGGCCATTTGCAAGTACATAATCTGAAAAATACACACTCGATAAAAATTTCAGAGTGGTGTTTCGGTAGTTAGCTGTAGTATATCGTTCATATTGTCACTGATGGGTGCCATGAATACGGATTAAATATAATAAAATGCAATGAAAAGTCCGCTGAAGTCGCAAATGCACTTATTAAACGCTATCCTAATGCAAGTTCAACATCCAATTGCTAGGAGAGGCATAGAAATATTGCTTTTGCAATACTAGTACACGTAAAACACACCAGAATTACACCTAAATTTTTTTGTTTCCGTTTGGCCATTTGCAAGTACATAATCTGAAAAATACACACTCGATAAAAATTTCAGAGTGGTGTTTCGGTAGTTAGCTGTAGTATATCGTTCATATTGTCACTGATGGGTGCCATGAATACGGATTAAATATAATAAAATGCAATGAAAAGTCCGCTGAAGTCGCAAATGCACTTATTAAACGCTATCCTAATGCAAGTTCAACATCCAATTGCTAGGAGAGGCATAGAAATATTGCTTTTGCAATACTAGTACACGTAAAACACACCAGAATTACACCTAAATTTTTTTGTTTCCGTTTGGCCATTTGCAAGTACATAATCTGAAAAATACACACTCGATAAAAATTTCAGAGTGGTGTTTCGGTAGTTAGCTGTAGTATATCGTTCATATTGTCACTGATGGGTGCCATGAATACGAATTAAATATAATAAAATGCAATGAAAAGTCCGCTGAAGTCGCAAATGCACTTATTAAACGCTATCCTAATGCAAGTTCAACATCCAATTGCTAGGAGAGGCATAGAAATATTGCTTTTGCAATACTAGTACACGTAAAACACACCTGAATTACACATAAAATTTTTTGTTTCCGTTTGGCCATTTGCAAGTACATAATCTGAAAAATACACACTCGATAAAAATTTCAGAGTGGTGTTTCGGTAGTTAGCTGTAGTATATCGTTCATATTGTCACTGATGGGTGCCATGAATACGGATTAAATATAATAAAATGCAATGAAAAGTCCGCTGAAGTCGCAAATGCACTTATTAAACGCTATCCTAATGCAAGTTCAACATCCAATTGCTAGGAGAGGCATATAAATATTGCTTTTGCAATACTAGTACACGTAAAACACACCAGATTTACACCTAAATTTTTTTGTTTTCGTTTGGCCATTTGCAAGTACATAATCTGAAAAATACACACTCGATAAAAATTTCAGAGTGGTGTTTCGGTAGTTAGCTGTAGTATATCGTTCATATTGTCACTGATGGGTGCCATGAATACGGATTAAATATAATAAAATGCAATGAAAAGTCCGCTGAAGTCGCAAATGCACATATTAAACGCTATCCTAATGCAAGTTCAACAACCAATTGCTAGGAGAGGCATAGAAATATTGCTTTTGCAATACTAGTACACGTAAAACACACCTGAATTACACATAAAATTTTTTGTTTCCGTTTGGCCATTTGCAAGTACATAATCTGAAAAATACACACTCGATAAAAATTTCAGAGTGGTGTTTCGGTAGTTAGCTGTAGTATATCGTTCATATTGTCACTGATGGGTGCCATGAATACGGATTAAATATAATAAAATGCAATGAAAAGTCCGCTGAAGTCGCAAATGCACTTATTAAACGCTATCCTAATGCAAGTTCAACATCCAATTGCTAGGAGAGGCATATAAATATTGCTTTTGCAATACTAGTACACGTAAAACACACCAGAATTACACCTAAATTTTTTTGTTTCCGTTTGGCCATTTGCAAGTACATAATCTGAAAAATACACACTCGATAAAAATTTCAGAGTGGTGTTTCGGTAGTTAGCTGTAGTATATCGTTCATATTGTCACTGATGGGTGCCATGAATACGGATTAAATATAATAAAATGCAATGAAAAGTCCGCTGAAGTCGCAAATGCACTTATTAAACGCTATCCTAATGCAAGTTCAACATCCAATTGCTAGGAGAGGCATAGAAATATTGCTTTTGCAATACTAGTACACGTAAAACACACCAGAATTACACCTAAATTTTTTTGTTTCCGTTTGGCCATTTGCAAGTACATAATCTGAAAAATACACACTCGATAAAAATTTCAGAGTGGTGTTTCGGTAGTTAGCTGTAGTATATCGTTCATATTGTCACTGATGGGTGCCATGAATACGGATTAAATATAATAAAATGCAATGAAAAGTCCGCTGAAGTCGCAAATGCACTTATTAAACGCTATCCTAATGCAAGTTCAACATCCAATTGCTAGGAGAGGCATAGAAATATTGCTTTTTCAATACTAGTACACGTAAAACACACCAGAATTACACCTAAATTTTTTTGTTTCCGTTTGGCCATTTGCAAGTACATAATCTGAAAAATACAAACTCGATAAAAATTTCAGAGTGGTGTTTCGGTAGTTAGCTGTAGTATATCGTTCATATTGTCACTGATGGATGCCATGAATACGGATTAAATATAATAAAATGCAATGAACAGTCCGCTGAAGTCGCAAATGCACTTATTAAACGCTATCCTAATGCAAGTTCAACATCCAATTGCTAGGAGAGGCATAGAAATATTGCTTTTGCAATACTAGTACACGTAAAACACACCTGAATTACACATAAAATTTTTTGTTTCCGTTTGGCCATTTGCAAGTACATAATCTGAAAAATACACACTCGATAAAAATTTCAGAGTGGTGTTTCGGTAGTTAGCTGTAGTATATCGTTCATATTGTCACTGATGGGTGCCATGAATACGGATTAAATATAATAAAATGCAATGAAAAGTCCGCTGAAGTCGCAAATGCACTTATTAAACGCTATCCTAATGCAAGTTCAACATCCAATTGCTAGGAGAGGCATAGAAATATTGCTTTTGCAATACTAGTACACGTAAAACACACCTGAATTACACATAAAATTTTTTGTTTCCGTTGGGCCATTTGCAAGTACATAATCTGAAAAATACACACTCGATAAAAATTTCAGAGTGGTGTTTCGGTAGTTAGCTGTAGTATATCGTTCATATTGTCACTGATGGGTGCCATGAATACGGATTAAATATAATAAAATGCAATGAAAAGTCCGCTGAAGTCGCAAATGCACTTATTAAACGCTATCCTAATGCAAGTTCAACATCCAATTGCTAGGAGAGGCATAGAAATATTGCTTTTTCAATACTAGTACACGTAAAACACACCAGAATTACACCTAAATTTTTTTGTTTCCGTTTGGCCATTTGCAAGTACATAATCTGAAAAATACAAACTCGATAAAAATTTCAGAGTGGTGTTTCGGTAGTTAGCTGTAGTATATCGTTCATATTGTCACTGATGGGTGCCATGAATACGGATTAAATATAATAAAATGCAATGAACAGTCCGCTGAAGTCGCAAATGCACTTATTAAACGCTATCCTAATGCAAGTTCAACATCCAATTGCTAGGAGAGGCATAGAAATATTGCTTTTGCAATACTAGTACACGTAAAACACACCTGAATTACACATAAAATTTTTTGTTTCCGTTTGGCCATTTGCAAGTACATAATCTGAAAAATACACACTCGATAAAAATTTCAGAGTGGTGTTTCGGTAGTTAGCTGTAGTATATCGTTCATATTGTCACTGATGGGTGCCATGAATACGGATTAAATATAATAAAATGCAATGAAAAGTCCGCTGAAGTCGCAAATGCACTTATTAAACGCTATCCTAATGCAAGTTCAACATCCAATTGCTAGGAGAGGCATAGAAATATTGCTTTTGCAATACTAGTACACGTAAAACACACCTGAATTACACGTAAAATTTTTTGTTTCCGTTTGGCCATTTGCAAGTACATAATCTGAAAAATACACACTCGATAAAAATTTCAGAGTGGTGTTTCGGTAGTTAGCTGTAGTATATCGTTCATATTGTCACTGATGGGTGCCATGAATACGGATTAAATATAATAAAATGCAATGAAAAGTCCGCTGAAGTCGCAAATGCACTTATTAAACGCTATCCTAATGCAAGTTCAACATCCAATTGCTAGGAGAGGCATAGAAATATTGCTTTTGCAATACTAGTACACGTAAAACACACCAGAATTACACCTAAATTTTTTTGTTTCCGTTTGGCCATTTGCAAGTACATAATCTGAAAAATACACACTCGATAAAAATTTCAGAGTGGTGTTTCGGTAGTTAGCTGTAGTATATCGTTCATATTGTCACTGATGGGTGCCATGAATACGGATTAAATATAATAAAATGCAATGAAAAGTCCGCTGAAGTCGCAAATGCACTTATTAAACGCTATCCTAATGCAAGTTCAACATCCAATTGCTAGGAGAGGCATAGAAATATTGCTTTTGCAATACTAGTACACGTAAAACACACCAGAATTACACCTAAATTTTTTTGTTTCCGTTTGGCCATTTGCAAGTACATAATCTGAAAAATACACACTCGATCAAAATTTCAGAGTGGTGTTTCGGTAGTTAGCTGTAGTATATCGTTCATATTGTCACTGATGGGTGCCATGAATACGGATTAAATATAATAAAATGCAATGAAAAGTCCGCTGAAGTCGCAAATGCACTTATTAAACGCTATCCTAATGCAAGTTCAACATCCAATTGCTAGGAGAGGCATAGAAATATTGCTTTTGCAATACTAGTACACGTAAAACACACCTGAATTACACATAAAATTTTTTGTTTCCGTTTGGCCATTTGCAAGTACATAATCTGAAAAATACACACTCGATAAAAATTTCAGAGTGGTGTTTCGGTAGTTAGCTGTAGTATATCGTTCATATTGTCACTGATGGGTGCCATGAATACGGATTAAATATAATAAAATGCAATGAAAAGTCCGCTGAAGTCGCAAATGCACTTATTAAACGCTATCCTAATGCAAGTTCAACATCCAATTGCTAGGAGAGGCATAGAAATATTGCTTTTGCAATACTAGTACACGTAAAACACACCAGAATTACACCTAAATTTTTTTGTTTCCGTTAGGCCATTTGCAAGTACATAATCTGAAAAATACACACTCGATAAAAATTTCAGAGTGGTGTTTCGGTAGTTAGCTGTAGTATATCGTTCATATTGTCACTGATGGGTGCCATGAATACGGATTAAATATAATAAAATGCAATGAAAAGTCCGCTGAAGTCGCAAATGCACTTATTAAACGCTATCCTAATGCAAGTTCAACATCCAATTGCTAGGAGAGGCATAGAAATATTGCTTTTTCAATACTAGTACACGTAAAACACACCAGAATTACACCTAAATTTTTTTGTTTCCGTTTGGCCATTTGCAAGTACATAATCTGAAAAATACAAACTCGATAAAAATTTCAGAGTGGTGTTTCGGTAGTTAGCTCTAGTATATCGTTCATATTGTCACTGATGGGTGCCATGAATACGGATTAAATATAATAAAATGCAATGAAAAGTCCGCTGAAGTCGCAAATGCACTTATTAAACGCTATCCTAATGCAAGTTCAACATCCAATTGCTAGGAGAGGCATAGAAATATTGCTTTTGCAATACTAGTACACGTAAAACACACCTGAATTACACATAAAATTTTTTGTTTCCGTTTGGCCATTTGCAAGTACATAATCTGAAAAATACACACTCGATAAAAATTTCAGAGTGGTGTTTCGGTAGTTAGCTGTAGTATATCGTTCATATTGTCACTGATGGGTGCCATGAATACGGATTAAATATAATAAAATGCAATGAAAAGTCCGCTGAAGTCGCAAATGCACTTATTAAACGCTATCCTAATGCAAGTTCAACATCCAATTGCTAGGAGAGGCATAGAAATATTGCTTTTGCAATACTAGTACACGTAAAACACACCAGAATTACACCTACATTTTTTTGTTTCCGTTTGGCCATTTGCAAGTACATAATCTGAAAAATACACACTCGATAAAAATTTCAGGGTGGTGTTTCGGTAGTTAGCTGTAGTATATCGTTCATATTGTCACTGATGGGTGCCATGAATACGGATTAAATATAATAAAATGCAATGAAGAGTCCGCTGAAGTCGCAAATGCACTTATTAAACGCTATCCTAATGCAAGTTCAACATCCAATTGCTAGGAGAGGCATAGAAATATTGCTTTTGCAATACTAGTACACGTAAAACACACCTGAATTACACATAAAATTTTTTGTTTCCGTTTGGCCATTTGCAAGTACATAATCTGAAAAATACACACTCGATAAAAATTTCAGAGTGGTGTTTCGGTAGTTAGCTGTAGTATATCGTTCATATTGTCACTGATGGGTGCCATGAATACGGATTAAATATAATAAAATGCAATGAAAAGTCCGCTGAAGTCGCAAATGCACTTATTAAACGCTATCCTAATGCAAGTTCAACATCCAATTGCTAGGAGAGGCATAGAAATATTGCTTTTGCAATACTAGTACACGTAAAACACACCAGAATTACACCTAAATTTTTTTGTTTCCGTTTGGCCATTTGCAAGTACATAATCTGAAAAATACACACTCGATAAAAATTTCAGAGTGGTGTTTCGGTAGTTAGCTGTAGTATATCGTTCATATTGTCACTGATGGGTGCCATGAATACGGATTAAATATAATAAAATGCAATGAAAAGTCCGCTGAAGTCGCAAATGCACTTATTAAACGCTATCCTAATGCAAGTTCAACATCCAATTGCTAGGAGAGGCATAGAAATATTGCTTTTGCAATACTAGTACACGTAAAACACACCTGGATTACACATAAAATTTTTTGTTTCCGTTTGGCCATTTGCAAGTACATAATCTGAAAATACACACTCGATAAAAATTTCAGAGTGGTGTTTCGGTAGTTAGCTGTAGTATATCGTTCATATTGTCACTGATGGGTGCCATGAATACGGATTAAATATAATAAAATGCAATGAAAAGTCCGCTGAAGTCGCAAATGCACTTATTAAACGCTATCCTAATGCAAGTTCAACATCCAATTGCTAGGAGAGGCATAGAAATATTGCTTTTGCAATACTAGTACACGTAAAACACACCAGAATTACACCTAAATTTTTTTGTTTCCGTTTGGCCATTTGCAAGTACATAATCTGAAAAATACAAACCCGATAAAAATTTCAGAGTGGTGTTTCGGTAGTTAGCTCTAGTATATCGTTCATATTGTCACTGATGGGT
Organism: Agriotes lineatus; assembly: GCA_940337035.1. Lineage (NCBI taxonomy): Eukaryota > Metazoa > Arthropoda > Insecta > Coleoptera > Elateridae > Agriotes > Agriotes lineatus. Next base: position 87,078,389 of record OW679194.1, on the reverse strand, counting down.
GCCATGAATACGGATTAAATATAATAAAATGCAATGAAAAGTCCGCTGAAGTCGCAAATGCACTTATTAAACGCTATCCTAATGCAAGTTCAACATCCAATTGCTAGGAGAGGCATAGAAATATTGCTTTTGCAATACTAGTACACGTAAAACACACCTGAATTACACACAAAATTTGTTGTTTCCGTTTGGCCATTTGCAAGTACATAATCTGAAAAATACACACTCGATAAAAATTTCAGAGTGGTGTTTCGGTAGTTAGCTGTAGTATATCGTTCATATTGTCACTGATGGGTGCCATGAATACGGATTAAATATAATAAAATGCAATGAAAAGTCCGCTGAAGTCGCAAATGCACTTATTAAACGCTATCCTAATGCAAGTTCAACATCCAATTGCTAGGAGAGGGATAGAAATATTGCTTTTGCAATACTAGTACACGTAAAACACACCAGAATTACACCTAAATTTTTTTGTTTCGTTTGGCCATTGCAAGTACATAATCTGAAAAATACACACTCGATAAAAATTTCAGAGTGGTGTTTCGGTAGTTAGCTGTAGTATATCGTTCATATTGTCACTGATGGGTGCCATGAATGCGGATTAAATATAATAAAATGCAATGAAAAGTCCGCTGAAGTCGCAAATGCACTTATTAAACGCTATCCTAATGCAAGTTCAACATCCAATTGCTAGGAGAGGCATAGAAATATTGCTTTTGCAATACTAGTACACGTAAAACACACCTGAATTACACATAAAATTTTTTGTTTCCGTTTGGCCATTTGCAAGTACATAATCTGAAAATACACACTCGATAAAAATTTCAGAGTGGTGTTTCGGTAGTTAGCTGTAGTATATCGTTCATATTGTCACTGATGGGTGCCATGAATACGGATTAAATATAATAAAATGCAATGAAAAGTCCGCTGAAGTCGCAAATGCACTTATTAAACGCTATCCTAATGCAAGTTCAACATCCAATTGCTAGGAGAGGCATAGAAATATTGCTTTTGCAATACTAGTACACGTAAAACACACCAGAATTACACCTAAATTTTTTTGTTTCCGTTTGGCCATTTGCAAGTACATAATCTGAAAAATACACACTCGATAAAAATTTCAGAGTGGTGTTTCGGTAGTTAGCTGTAGTATATCGTTCATATTGTCACTGATGGGTGCCATGAATACGGATTAAATATAATAAAATGCAATGAAAAGTCCGCTGAAGTCGCAAATGCACTTATTAAACGCTATCCTAATGCAAGTTCAACATCCAATTGCTAGGAGAGGCATAGAAATATTGCTTTTGCAATACTAGTACACGTAAAACACATCAGAATTACACCTAAATTTTTTTGTTTCCGTTTGGCCATTTGCAAGTACATAATCTGAAAAATACACACTCGATAAAAATTTCAGAGTGGTGTTTCGGTAGTTAGCTGTAGTATATCGTTCATATTGTCACTGATGGGTGCCATGAATACGGATTAAATATAATAAAATGCAATGAAAAGTCCGCTGAAGTCGCAAATGCACTTATTAAACGCTATCCTAATGCAAGTTCAACATCCAATTGCTAGGAGAGGCATAGAAATATCGCTTTTGCAATACTAGTACACGTAAAACACACCTGAATTACACATAAAATTTGTTGTTTCCGTTTGGCCATTTGCAAGTACATAATCTGAAAAATACACACTCGATAAAAATTTCAGAGTGGTGTTTCGGTAGTTAGCTGTAGTATATCGTTCATATTGTCACTGATGGGTGCCATGAATACGGATTAAATATAATAAAATGCAATGAAAAGTCCGCTGAAGTCGCAAATGCACTTATTAAACGCTATCCTAATGCAAGTTCAACATCCAATTGCTAGGAGAGGGATAGAAATATTGCTTTTGCAATACTAGTACACGTAAAACACACCAGAATTACACCTAAATTTTTTTGTTTCCGTTTGGCCATTTGCAAGTACATAATCTGAAAATACACACTCGATAAAAATTTCAGAGTGGTGTTTCGGTAGTTAGCTGTAGTATATCGTTCATATTGTCACTGATGGGTGCCATGAATACGGATTAAATATAATAAAATGCAATGAAAAGTCCGCTGAAGTCGCAAATGCACTTATTAAACGCTATCCTAATGCAAGTTCAACATCCAATTGCTAGGAGAGGCATAGAAATATTGCTTTTGCAATGCTAGTACACGTAAAACACACCTGAATTACACATAAAATTTTTTGTTTCCGTTTGCCATTTGCAAGTACATAATCTGAAAATACACACTCGATAAAAATTTCAGAGTGGTGTTTCGGTAGTTAGCTGTAGTATATCGTTCATATTGTCACTGATGGGTGCCATGAATACGGATTAAATATAATAAAATGCAATGAAAAGTCCGCTGAAGTCGCAAATGCACTTATTAAACGCTATCCTAATGCAAGTTCAACATCCAATTGCTAGGAGAGGCATAGAAATATTGCTTTTGCAATACTAGTACACGTAAAACACACCTGAATTACACATAAAATTTGTTGTTTCCGTTTGGCCATTTGCAAGTACATAATCTGAAAAATACACACTCGATAAAAATTTCAGAGTGGTGTTTCGGTAGTTAGCTGTAGTATATCGTTCATATTGTCACTGATGGGTGCCATGAATACGGATTAAATATAATAAAATGCAATGAAAAGTCCGCTGAAGTCGCAAATGCACTTATTAAACGCTATCCTAATGCAAGTTCAACATCCAATTGCTAGGAGAGGCATAGAAATATTGCTTTTGCAATACTAGTACACGTAAAACACACCTGAATTACACATAAAATTTGTTGTTTCCGTTTGGCCATTTGCAAGTACATAATCTGAAAAATACACACTCGATAAAAATTTCAGAGTGGTGTTTCGGTAGTTAGCTGTAGTATATCGTTCATATTGTCACTGATGGGTGCCATGAATACGGATTAAATATAATAAAATGCAATGAAAAGTCCGCTGAAGTCGCAAATGCACTTATTAAACGCTATCCTAATGCAAGTTCAACATCCAATTGCTAGGAGAGGCATAGAAATATTGCTTTTGCAATACTAGTACACGTAAAACACACCTGAATTACACATAAAATTTGTTGTTTCCGTTTGGCCATTTGCAAGTACATAATCTGAAAAATACACACTCGATAAAAATTTCAGAGTGGTGTTTCGGTAGTTAGCTGTAGTATATCGTTCATATTGTCACTGATGGGTGCCATGAATACGGATTAAATATAATAAAATGCAATGAAAAGTCCGCTGAAGTCGCAAATGCACTTATTAAACGCTATCCTAATGCAAGTTCAACATCCAATTGCTAGGAGAGGCATAGAAATATTGCTTTTGCAATACTAGTACACGTAAAACACACCTGAATTACACATAAAATTTGTTGTTTCCGTTTGGCCATTTGCAAGTACATAATCTGAAAAATACACACTCGATAAAAATTTCAGAGTGGTGTTTCGGTAGTTAGCTGTAGTATATCGTTCATATTGTCACTGATGGGTGCCATGAATACGGATTAAATATAATAAAATGCAATGAAAAGTCCGCTGAAGTCGCAAATGCACTTATTAAACGCTATCCTAATGCAAGCTCAACATCCAATTGCTAGGAGAGGGATAGAAATATTGCTTTTGCAATACTAGTACACGTAAAACACACCAGAATTACACCTAAATTTTTTTGTTTCCGTTTGGCCATTTGCAAGTACATAATCTGAAAAATACACACTCGATAAAAATTTCAGAGTGGTGTTTCGGTAGTTAGCTGTAGTATATCGTTCATATTGTCACTGATGGGTGCCATGAATACGGATTAAATATAATAAAATGCAATGAAAAGTCCGCTGAAGTCGCAAATGCACTTATTAAACGCTATCCTAATGCAAGTTCAACATCCAATTGCTAGGAGAGGCATAGAAATATTGCTTTTGCAATACTAGTACACGTAAAACACACCTGAATTACACATAAAATTTTTTGTTTCCGTTTGGCCATTTGCAAGTACATAATCTGAAAATACACACTCGATAAAAATTTCAGAGTGGTGTTTCGGTAGTTAGCTGTAGTATATCGTTCATATTGTCACTGATGGGTGCCATGGATACGGATTAAATATAATAAAATGCAATGAAAAGTCCGCTGAAGTCGCAAATGCACTTATTAAACGCTATCCTAATGCAAGTTCAACATCCAATTGCTAGGAGAGGCATAGAAATATTGCTTTTGCAATACTAGTACACGTAAAACACACCAGAATTACACCTAAATTTTTTTGTTTCCGTTTGGCCATTTGCAAGTACATAATCTGAAAAATACACACTCGATAAAAATTTCAGAGTGGTGTTTCGGTAGTTAGCTGTAGTATATCGTTCATATTGTCACTGATGGGTGCCATGAATACGGATTAAATATAATAAAATGCAATGAAAAGTCCGCTGAAGTCGCAAATGCACTTATTAAACGCTATCCTAATGCAAGTTCAACATCCAATTGCTAGGAGAGGCATAGAAATATTGCTTTTGCAATACCAGTACACGTAAAACACACCTGAATTACACATAAAATTTTTTGTTTCCGTTTGGCCATTTGCAAGTACATAATCTGAAAAATACACACTCGATAAAAATTTCAGAGTGGTGTTTCGGTAGTTAGCTGTAGTATATCGTTCATATTGTCACTGATGGGTGCCATGAATACGGATTAAATATAATAAAATGCAATGAAAAGTCCGCTGAAGTCGCAAATGCACTTATTAAACGCTATCCTAATGCAAGTTCAACATCCAATTGCTAGGAGAGGCATAGAAATATTGCTTTTGCAATACTAGTACACGTAAAACACACCTGAATTACACATAAAATTTTTTGTTTCCGTTTGGCCATTTGCAAGTACATAATCTGAAAATACACACTCGATAAAAATTTCAGAGTGGTGTTTCGGTAGTTAGCTGTAGTATATCGTTCATATTGTTACTGATGGGTGCCATGAATACGGATTAAATATAATAAAATGCAATGAAAAGTCCGCTGAAGTCGCAAATGCACTTATTAAACGCTATCCTAATGCAAGTTCAACATCCAATTGCTAGGAGAGGCATAGAAATATTGCTTTTGCAATACTAGTACACGTAAAACACACCAGAATTACACCTAAATTTTTTTGTTTCCGTTTGGCCATTTGCAAGTATATAATCTGAAAAATACACACTCGATAAAAATTTCAGAGTGGTGTTTCGGTAGTTAGCTGTAGTATATCGTTCATATTGTCACTGATGGGTGCCATGAATACGGATTAAATATAATAAAATGCAATGAAAAGTCCGCTGAAGTCGCAAATGCACTTATTAAACGCTATCCTAATGCAAGTTCAACATCCAATTGCTAGGAGAGGCATAGAAATATTGCTTTTGCAATACTAGTACACGTAAAACACACCAGAATTACACCTAAATTTTTTTGTTTCCGATTGGCCATTTGCAAGTACATAATCTGAAAAATACACACTCGATAAAAATTTCAGAGTGGTGTTTCGGTAGTTAGCTGTAGTATATCGTTCATATTGTCACTGATGGGTGCCATGAATACGGATTAAATATAATAAAATGCAATGAAAAGTCCGCTGAAGTCGCAAATGCACTTATTAAACGCTATCCTAATGCAAGTTCAACATCCAATTGCTAGGAGAGGGATAGAAATATTGCTTTTGCAATACTAGTACACGTAAAACACACCAGAATTACACCTAAATTTTTTTGTTTCCGTTTGGCCATTTGCAAGTACATAATCTGAAAAATACACACTCGATAAAAATTTCAGAGTGGTGTTTCGGTAGTTAGCTGTAGTATATCGTTCATATTGTCACTGATGGGTGCCATGAATACGGATTAAATATAATAAAATGCAATGAAAAGTCCGCTGAAGTCGCAAATGCACTTATTAAACGCTATCCTAATGCAAGTTCAACATCCAATTGCTAGGAGAGGCATAGAAATATTGCTTTTGCAATACTAGTACACGTAAAACACAACTGAATTACACATAAAATTTTTTGTTTCCGTTTGGCCATTTGCAAATACATAATCTGAAAATACACACTCGATAAAAATTTCAGAGTGGTGTTTCGGTAGTTAGCTGTAGTATATCGTTCATATTGTCACTGATGGGTGCAATGAATACGAATTAAATATAATAAAATGCAATGAAAAGTCCGCTGAAGTCGCAAATGCACTTATTAAACGCTATCCTAATGCAAGTTCAACATCCAATTGCTAGGAGAGGCATAGAAATATTGCTTTTGCAATACTAGTACACGTAAAACACACCAGAATTACACCTAATTTTTTTTGTTTCCGTTTGGCCATTTGCAAGTACATAATCTGAAAAATACACACTCGATAAAAATTTCAGAGTGGTGTTTCGGTAGTTAGCTGTAGTATATCGTTCATATTGTCACTGATGGGTGCCATGAATACGGATTAAATATAATAAAATGCAATGAAAAGTCCGCTGAAGTCGCAAATGCAATTATTAAACGCTATCCTAATGCAAGTTCAACATCCAATTGCTAGGAGAGGCATAGAAATATTGCTTTTGCAATACTAGTACACGTAAAACACACCTGAATTACACATAAAATTTTTTGTTTTCGTTTGGCCATTTGCAAGTACATAATCTGAAAAATACACACTCGATAAAAATTTCAGAGTGGTGTTTCGGTAGTTAGCTGTAGTATATCGTTCATATTGTCACTGATGGGTGCCATGAATACGGATTAAATATAATAAAATGCAATGAAAAGTCCGCTGAAGTCGCAAATGCACTTATTAAACGCTATCCTAATGCAAGTTCAACATCCAATTGCTAGGAGAGGCATAGAAATATTGCTTTTGCAATACTAGTACACGTAAAACACACCTGAATTACACATAAAATTTTTTGTTTCCGTTTGGCCATTTGCAAGTACATAATCTGAAAAATACACACTCGATAAAAATTTCAGAGTGGTGTTTCGGTAGTTAGCTGTAGTATATCGTTCATATTGTCACTGATGGGTGCCATGAATACGGATTAAATATAATAAAATGCAATGAAAAGTCCGCTGAAGTCGCAAATGCACTTATTAAACGCTATCCTAATGCAAGTTCAACATCCAATTGCTAGGAGAGGCATAGAAATATTGCTTTTGCAATACTAGTACACGTAAAACACACCTGAATTACACATAACTTGTTGTTTCCGTTTGGCCATTTGCAAGTACATAATCTGAAAAATACACACTCGATAAAAATTTCAGAGTGGTGTTTCGGTAGTTAGCTGTAGTATATCGTTCATATTGTCACTGATGGGTGCCATGAATACGGATTAAATATAATAAAATGCAATGAAAAGACCGCTGAAGTCGCAAATGCACTTATTAAACGCTATCCTAATGCAAGTTCAACATCCAATTGCTAGGAGACGCATAGAAATATTTTTTTTTGCAATACTAGTACACGTAAAACACACCAGAATTACACATAAAATTTGTTGTTTCCGTTTGGCCATTTGCAAGTACATAATCTGAAAAATACACACTCGATAAAAATTTCAGAGTGGTGTTTCGGTAGTTAGCTGTAGTATATCGTTCATATTGTCACTGATGGGTGCCATGAATACGGATTAAATATAATAAAATGCAATGAAAAGTCCGCTGAAGTCGCAAATGCACTTATTAAACGCTATCCTAATGCAAGTTCAACATCCAATTGCTAGGAGAGGCATAGAAATATTTTTTTTGCAATCCTAGTACACGTAAAACACACCAGAATTACACATAAAATTTGTTGTTTCCGTTTGGCCATTTGCAAGTACATAATCTGAAAAATACACACTCGATAAAAATTTCAGAGTGGTGTTTCGGTAGTTAGCTGTAGTATATCGTTCATATTGTCACTGATGGGTGCCATGAATACGGATTAAATATAATAAAATGCAATGAAAAGTCCGCTGAAGTCGCAAATGCACTTATTAAACGCTATCCTAATGCAAGTTCAACATCCAATTGCTAGGAGAGGCATAGATATTTTTTTTTTGCAATCCTAGTACACGTAAAACACACCAGAATTACACATAAAATTTGTTGTTTCCGTTTGGCCATTTGCAAGTACATAATCTGAAAAATACACACTCGATAAAAATTTCAGAGTGGTGTTTCGGAAGTTAGCTGTAGTATATCGTTCATATTGTCACTGATGGGTGCCATGAATACGGATTAAATATAATAAAATGCAATGAAAAGTCCGCTGAAGTCGCAAATGCACTTATTAAACGCTATCCTAATGCAAGTTCAACATCCAATTGCTAGGAGAGGCATAGAAATATTTCTTTTGTAATACTAGTACACGTAAAACACACCAGAATTACACAGAAAACTTGTTGTTTCCGTTTGGCCATTTGCAAGTACATAATCTGAAAAATACACACTCGATAAAAATTTCAGAGTGGTGTTTCGGTAGTTAGCTGTAGTATATCGTTCATATTGTCACTGATGGGTGCCATGAATACGGATTAAATATAATAAAATGCAATGAAAAGACCGCTGAAGTCGCAAATGCACTTATTAAACGCTATCCTAATGCAAGTTCAACATCCAATTGCTAGGAGACGCATAGAAATATTTTTTTTGCAATACTAGTACACGTAAAACACACCAGAATTACACATAAAATTTGTTGTTTCCGTTTGGCCATTTGCAAGTACATAATCTGAAAAATACACACTCGATAAAAATTTCAGAGTGGTGTTTTGGTAGTTAGCTGTAGTATATCGTTCATATTGTCACTGATGAGTGCCATGAATACGGATTAAATATAATAAAATGCAATGAAAAGACCGCTGAAGTCGCAAATGCACTTATTAAACGCTATCCTAATGCAAGTTCAACATCCAATTGCTAGGAGACGCATAGAAATATTTTTTTTGCAATACTAGTACACGTAAAACACACCAGAATTACACATAAAATTTGTTGTTTCCGTTTGGCCATTTGCAAGTACATAATCTGAAAAATACACACTCGATAAAAATTTCAGAGTGGTGTTTCGGTAGTTAGCTGTAGTATATCGTTCATATTGTCACTGATGAGTGCCATGAATACGGATTAAATATAATAATATGCAATGAAAAGTCCGCTGAAGTCGCAAATGCACTTATTAAACGCTATCCTAATGCAAGTTCAACATCCAATTGCTAGGAGAGGCATAGAAATATTTCTTTTGCAATACTAGTACACGTAAAACACACCAGAATTACACATAAAATTTGTTGTTTCCGTTTGGCCATTTGCAACTATATAATCTGAAAAATACACACTCGATAAAAATTTCAGAGTGGTGTTTCGGTAGTTAGCTGTAGTATATCGTTCATATTGTCACTGATGGGTGCCATGAATACGGATTAAATATAATAAAATGCAATGAAAAGTCCGCTGAAGTCGCAAATGCACTTATTAAACGCTATCCTAATGCAAGTTCAACATCCAATTGCTAAGAGAGGCATAGAAATATTTCCTTTGCAGTACTAGTACACGTAAAATACACCAGAATTACACATAAAATTTGTTGTTTCCGTTTGGCCATTTGCAAGTACATAATCTGAAAAATACACACTCGATAAAAATTTCAGAGTGGGGTTTCGGTAGTTAGCTGTAGTATATCGTTCATATTGTCACTGATGGGTGCCATGAATACGGATTAAATATAATAAAATGCAATGAAAAATCCGCTGAAGTTGCAAATGCACTTATTAAACGCTATCCTAATGCAAGTTCAACATCCAATTGCTAGGAGACGCAAAGAAATATTTTTTTTGCAATACTAGTACACGTAAAACACAACAGAATTACACATAAAATTTGTTGTTTCCGTTTGGCCATTTGCAAGTACATAATCTGAAAAATACACACTCGATAAAAATTTCAGAGTGGTGTTTCGGTAGTTAGCTGTAGTATATCGTTCATATTGTCACTGATGGGTGCCATGAATACGGATTAAATATAATAAAATGCAATGAAAAGTCCGCTGAAGTCGCAAATGCACTTATTAAACGCTATCCTAATGCAAGTTCAACATCCAATTGCTAGGAGAGGCATAGAAATATTTTTTTTGCAATCCTAGTACACGTAAAACACACCAGAATTACACATAAAATTTGTTGTTTCCGTTTGGCCATTTGCAAGTACATAATCTGAAAAATACACACTCGATAAAAATTTCAGAGTGGTGTTTCGGTAGTTAGCTGTAGTATATCGTTCATATTGTCACTGATGGGTGCCATGAATACGGATTAAATATAATAAAATGCAATGAAAAGTCCGCTGAAGTCGCAAATGCACTTATTAAACGCTATCCTAATGCAAGTTCAACATCCAATTGCTAGGAGAGGCATAGAAATATTTTTTTTGCAATCCTAGTACACGTAAAACACACCAGAATTACACATAAAATTTGTTGTTTCCGTTTGGCCATTTGCAAGTACATAATCTGAAAAATACACACTCGATAAAAATTTCAGAGTGGTGTTTCGGTAGTTAGCTGTAGTATATTGTTCATATTGTCACTGATGGGTGCCATGAATACGGATTAAATATAATAAAATGCAATGAAAAGACCGCTGAAGTGGCAAATGCACTTATTAAACGCTATCCTAATGCAAGTTCAACATCCAATTGCTAGGAGAGGCATAGAAATATTTCTTTTGTAATACTAGTACACGTAAAACACACCAGAATTACACATAAAACTTGTTGTTTCCGTTTGGCCATTTGCAAGTACATAATCTGAAAAATACACACTCGATAAAAATTTCAGAGTGGTGTTTCGGTAGTTAGCTGTAGTATATCGTTCATATTGTCACTGATGGGTGCCATGAATACGGATTAAATATAATAAAATGCAATGAAAAGACCGCTGAAGTCGCAAATGCACTTATTAAACGCTATCCTAATGCAAGTTCAACATCCAATTGTTAGGAGACGCATAGAAATATTTTTTTTGCAATACTAGTACACGTAAAACACACCAGAATTACACATAAAATTTGTTGTTTCCGTTTGGCCATTTGCAAGTACATAATCTGAAAAATACACACTCGATAAAAATTTCAGAGTGGTGTTTCGGAAGTTAGCTGTAGTATATCGTTCATATTGTCACTGATGGGTGCCATGAATACGGATTAAATATAATAAAATGCAATGAAAAGTCCGCTGAAGTCGCAAATGCACTTATTAAACGCTATCCTAATGCAAGTTCAACATCCAATTGCTAGGAGAGGCATAGAAACATTTTTTTTGCTATCCTAGTACACGTAAAACACACCAGAATTACACATAAAATTTGTTGTTTCCGTTTGGCCATTTGCAAGTACATAATCTGAAAAATACACACTCGATAAAAATTTCAGAGTGGTGTTTCGGTAGTTAGCTGTAGTATATCGTTCATATTGTCACTGATGGGTGCCATGAATACGGATTAAATATAATAAAATGCAATGAAAAGTCCGCTGAAGTCACAAATGCACTTATTAAACGCTATCCTAATGCAAGTTCAACATCCAATTGCTAGGAGAGGCATAGAAATATTTTTTTTGCAATCCTAGTACACGTAAAACACACCAGAATTACACATAAAATTTGTTGTTTCCGTTTGGCCATTTGCAAGTACATAATCTGAAAAATACACACTCGATAAAAATTTCAGAGTGGTGTTTCGGAAGTTAGCTGTAGTATATCGTTCATATTGTCACTGATGGGTGCCATGAATACGGATTAAATATAATAAAATGCAATGAAAAGTCCGCTGAAGTTGCAAATGCACTTATTAAACGCTATCCTAATGCAAGTTCAACATCCAATTGCTAGGAGACGCATAGAAATATTTTTTTTGCAATCCTAGTACACGTAAAACACACCAGAATTACACATAAAATTTGTTGTTTCCGTTTGGTCATTTGCAAGTACATAATCTGAAAAATACACACTCGATAAAAATTTCAGAGTGGTGTTTCGGAAGTTAGCTGTAGTATATCGTTCATATTGTCACTGATGGGTGCCATGAATACGGATTAAATATAATAAAATGCAATGAAAAGTCCGCTGAAGTCGCAAATGCACTTATTAAACGCTATCCTAATGCAAGTTCAACATCCAATTGCTAGGAGAGGCATAGAAATATTTTTTTTGCAATCCTAGTACACGTAAAACACACCAGAATTACACATAAAATTTGTTGTTTCCGTTTGGCCATTTGCAAGTACATAATCTGAAAAATACACACTCGATAAAAATTTCAGAGTGGTGTTTCGGAAGTTAGCTGTAGTATATCGTTCATATTGTCACTGATGGGTGCCATGAATACTGATTAAATATAATAAAATGCAATGAAAAGTCCGCTGAAGTCGCAAATGCACTTATTAAACGCTAGCCTAATGCAAGTTCAACATCCAATTGCTAGGAGACGCATAGAAATTATTTTTTTGCAATCCTAGTACACGTAAAACACACCAGAATTACACATAAAATTTGTTGTTTCCGTTTGGCCATTTGCAAGTACATAATCTGAAAAATACACACTCGATAAAAATTTCAGAGTGGTGTTTCGGAAGTTAGCTGTAGTATATCGTTCATATTGTCACTGATGGGTGCCATGAATACGGATTAAATATAATAAAATGCAATGAAAAGTCCGCTGAAGTCGCAAATGCACTTATTAAACGCTATCCTAATGCAAGTTCAACATCCAATTGCTAGGAGAGGCATAGAAATATTTCTTTTGTAATACTAGTACACGTAAAACACACCAGAATTACACAGAAAACTTGTTGTTTCCGTTTGGCCATTTGCAAGTACATAATCTGAAAAATACACACTCGATAAAAATTTCAGAGTGGTGTTTCGGTAGTTAGCTGTAGTATATCGTTCATATTGTCACTGATGGGTGCCATGAATACGGATTAAATATAATAAAATGCAATGAAAAGACCGCTGAAGTCGCAAATGCACTTATTAAACGCTATCCTAATGCAAGTTCAACATCCAATTGCTAGGAGACGCATAGAAATATTTTTTTTGCAATACTAGTACACGTAAAACACACCAGAATTACACATAAAATTTGTTGTTTCCGTTTGGCCATTTGCAAGTACATAATCTGAAAAATACACACTCGATAAAAATTTCAGAGTGGTGTTTTGGTAGTTAGCTGTAGTATATCGTTCATATTGTCACTGATGAGTGCCATGAATACGGATTAAATATAATAAAATGCAATGAAAAGACCGCTGAAGTCGCAAATGCACTTATTAAACGCTATCCTAATGCAAGTTCAACATCCAATTGCTAGGAGACGCATAGAAATATTTTTTTTGCAATACTAGTACACGTAAAACACACCAGAATTACACATAAAATTTGTTGTTTCCGTTTGGCCATTTGCAAGTACATAATCTGAAAAATACACACTCGATAAAAATTTCAGAGTGGTGTTTCGGTAGTTAGCTGTAGTATATCGTTCATATTGTCACTGATGAGTGCCATGAATACGGATTAAATATAATAATATGCAATGAAAAGTCCGCTGAAGTCGCAAATGCACTTATTAAACGCTATCCTAATGCAAGTTCAACATCCAATTGCTAGGAGAGGCATAGAAATATTTCTTTTGCAATACTAGTACACGTAAAACACACCAGAATTACACATAAAATTTGTTGTTTCCGTTTGGCCATTTGCAACTATATAATCTGAAAAATACACACTCGATAAAAATTTCAGAGTGGTGTTTCGGTAGTTAGCTGTAGTATATCGTTCATATTGTCACTGATGGGTGCCATGAATACGGATTAAATATAATAAAATGCAATGAAAAGTCCGCTGAAGTCGCAAATGCACTTATTAAACGCTATCCTAATGCAAGTTCAACATCCAATTGCTAAGAGAGGCATAGAAATATTTCCTTTGCAGTACTAGTACACGTAAAATACACCAGAATTACACATAAAATTTGTTGTTTCCGTTTGGCCATTTGCAAGTACATAATCTGAAAAATACACACTCGATAAAAATTTCAGAGTGGGGTTTCGGTAGTTAGCTGTAGTATATCGTTCATATTGTCACTGATGGGTGCCATGAATACGGATTAAATATAATAAAATGCAATGAAAAATCCGCTGAAGTTGCAAATGCACTTATTAAACGCTATCCTAATGCAAGTTCAACATCCAATTGCTAGGAGACGCAAAGAAATATTTTTTTTGCAATACTAGTACACGTAAAACACAACAGAATTACACATAAAATTTGTTGTTTCCGTTTGGCCATTTGCAAGTACATAATCTGAAAAATACACACTCGATAAAAATTTCAGAGTGGTGTTTCGGTAGTTAGCTGTAGTATATCGTTCATATTGTCACTGATGGGTGCCATGAATACGGATTAAATATAATAAAATGCAATGAAAAGTCCGCTGAAGTCGCAAATGCACTTATTAAACGCTATCCTAATGCAAGTTCAACATCCAATTGCTAGGAGAGGCATAGAAATATTTTTTTTGCAATCCTAGTACACGTAAAACACACCAGAATTACACATAAAATTTGTTGTTTCCGTTTGGCCATTTGCAAGTACATAATCTGAAAAATACACACTCGATAAAAATTTCAGAGTGGTGTTTCGGTAGTTAGCTGTAGTATATCGTTCATATTGTCACTGATGGGTGCCATGAATACGGATTAAATATAATAAAATGCAATGAAAAGTCCGCTGAAGTCGCAAATGCACTTATTAAACGCTATCCTAATGCAAGTTCAACATCCAATTGCTAGGAGAGGCATAGAAATATTTTTTTTGCAATCCTAGTACACGTAAAACACACCAGAATTACACATAAAATTTGTTGTTTCCGTTTGGCCATTTGCAAGTACATAATCTGAAAAATACACACTCGATAAAAATTTCAGAGTGGTGTTTCGGTAGTTAGCTGTAGTATATTGTTCATATTGTCACTGATGGGTGCCATGAATACGGATTAAATATAATAAAATGCAATGAAAAGACCGCTGAAGTGGCAAATGCACTTATTAAACGCTATCCTAATGCAAGTTCAACATCCAATTGCTAGGAGAGGCATAGAAATATTTCTTTTGTAATACTAGTACACGTAAAACACACCAGAATTACACATAAAACTTGTTGTTTCCGTTTGGCCATTTGCAAGTACATAATCTGAAAAATACACACTCGATAAAAATTTCAGAGTGGTGTTTCGGTAGTTAGCTGTAGTATATCGTTCATATTGTCACTGATGGGTGCCATGAATACGGATTAAATATAATAAAATGCAATGAAAAGACCGCTGAAGTCGCAAATGCACTTATTAAACGCTATCCTAATGCAAGTTCAACATCCAATTGTTAGGAGACGCATAGAAATATTTTTTTTGCAATACTAGTACACGTAAAACACACCAGAATTACACATAAAATTTGTTGTTTCCGTTTGGCCATTTGCAAGTACATAATCTGAAAAATACACACTCGATAAAAATTTCAGAGTGGTGTTTCGGAAGTTAGCTGTAGTATATCGTTCATATTGTCACTGATGGGTGCCATGAATACGGATTAAATATAATAAAATGCAATGAAAAGTCCGCTGAAGTCGCAAATGCACTTATTAAACGCTATCCTAATGCAAGTTCAACATCCAATTGCTAGGAGAGGCATAGAAACATTTTTTTTGCTATCCTAGTACACGTAAAACACACCAGAATTACACATAAAATTTGTTGTTTCCGTTTGGCCATTTGCAAGTACATAATCTGAAAAATACACACTCGATAAAAATTTCAGAGTGGTGTTTCGGTAGTTAGCTGTAGTATATCGTTCATATTGTCACTGATGGGTGCCATGAATACGGATTAAATATAATAAAATGCAATGAAAAGTCCGCTGAAGTCACAAATGCACTTATTAAACGCTATCCTAATGCAAGTTCAACATCCAATTGCTAGGAGAGGCATAGAAATATTTTTTTTGCAATCCTAGTACACGTAAAACACACCAGAATTACACATAAAATTTGTTGTTTCCGTTTGGCCATTTGCAAGTACATAATCTGAAAAATACACACTCGATAAAAATTTCAGAGTGGTGTTTCGGAAGTTAGCTGTAGTATATCGTTCATATTGTCACTGATGGGTGCCATGAATACGGATTAAATATAATAAAATGCAATGAAAAGTCCGCTGAAGTTGCAAATGCACTTATTAAACGCTATCCTAATGCAAGTTCAACATCCAATTGCTAGGAGACGCATAGAAATATTTTTTTTGCAATCCTAGTACACGTAAAACACACCAGAATTACACATAAAATTTGTTGTTTCCGTTTGGTCATTTGCAAGTACATAATCTGAAAAATACACACTCGATAAAAATTTCAGAGTGGTGTTTCGGAAGTTAGCTGTAGTATATCGTTCATATTGTCACTGATGGGTGCCATGAATACGGATTAAATATAATAAAATGCAATGAAAAGTCCGCTGAAGTCGCAAATGCACTTATTAAACGCTATCCTAATGCAAGTTCAACATCCAATTGCTAGGAGAGGCATAGAAATATTTTTTTTGCAATCCTAGTACACGTAAAACACACCAGAATTACACATAAAATTTGTTGTTTCCGTTTGGCCATTTGCAAGTACATAATCTGAAAAATACACACTCGATAAAAATTTCAGAGTGGTGTTTCGGAAGTTAGCTGTAGTATATCGTTCATATTGTCACTGATGGGTGCCATGAATACTGATTAAATATAATAAAATGCAATGAAAAGTCCGCTGAAGTCGCAAATGCACTTATTAAACGCTAGCCTAATGCAAGTTCAACATCCAATTGCTAGGAGACGCATAGAAATATTTTTTTTGCAATCCTAGTACACGTAAAACACACCAGAATTACACATAAAATTTGTTGTTTCCGTTTGGCCATTTGCAAGTACATAATCTGAAAAATACACACTCGATAAAAATTTCAGAGTGGTGTTTCGGTAGTTAGCTGTAGTATATCGTTCATATTGTCACTGATGGGTGCCATGAATACGGATTAAATATAATAAAATGCAATGAAAAGACCGCTGAAGTCGCAAATGCACTTATTAAACGCTATCCTAATGCAAGTTCAACATCCAATTGCTAGGAGACGCATAGAAATATTTTTTTTGCAATCCTAGTACACGTAAAACACACCAGAATTACACATAAAATGTGTTGTTTCCGTTTGGCTATTTGCAAGTACATAATCTGAAAAATACACACTCGATAAAAATTTCAGAGTGGTGTTTCGGTAGTTGGCTGTAGTATATCGTTCATATTGTCACTGGTGGGTGCCATGAATACGGATTAAATATAATAAAATGCAATGAAGAGTCCGCTGAAGTCGCAAATGCACTTATTAAACGCTACCCTATTGCAAGTTCAACATCCAATTGCTAGGAGAGGCATAGAAATATTTCTTTTGCAATACTAGTACACGTAAAACACACCAGAATTACACATAAAATTTGTTGTTTCCGTTTGGCCATTTGCAACTATATAATCTGAAAAATACACACTCGATAAAAATTTCAGAGTGGTGTTTCGGTAGTTAGCTGTAGTATATCGTTCATATTGTCACTGATGGGTGCCATGAATACGGATTAAATATAATAAAATGCAATGAAAAGACCGCTGAAGTCGCAAATGCACTTATTAAACGCTATCCTAATGCAAGTTCAACATCCAATTGCTAGGATACGCATAGAAATGTTTTTTTTGCAATACTAGTACACGTAAAACACACCAGAATTACACATAAAATTTGTTGTTTCCGTTTGGCCATTTGCAAGTACATAATCTGAAAAATACACAATCGATAAAAATTTCAGAGTGGTGTTTCGGTAGTTAGCTGTAGTATATCGTTCATATTGTCACTGATGGGTGCCATGAATACGGATTAAATATAATAAAATGCAATGAAAAGTCCGCTGAAGTCGCAAATGCACTTATTAAACGCTATCCTAATGCAAGTTCAACATCCAATTGCTAAGAGAGGCATAGAAATATTTGTTTTGCAATACTAGTACACGCAAAACACACCAGAATTACACATAAAATTTGTTGTTTCCGTTTGGCCATTTGCAACTATATAATCTGAAAAATACGCACTCGATAAAAATTTCAGAGTGGTGTTTCGGTAGTTAGCTGTAGTATATCGTTCATATTGTCACTGATGGGTGCCATGAATACGGATTAAATATAATAAAATGCAATGAAAAATCCGCTGAAGTTGCAAATGCACTTATTAAACGCTATCCTAATGCAAGTTCAACATCCAATTGCTAGGAGACGCATAGAAATATTTTTTTTGCAATACTAGTACACGTAAAACACACCAGAATTACACATAAAATTTGTTGTTTCCGTTTGGCCATTTGCAAGTACATAATCTGAAAAATACACACTCGATAAAAATTTCAGAGTGGTGTTTCGGTAGTTAGCTGTAGTATATCGTTCATATTGTCACTGATGGGTGCCATGAATACGGATTAAATATAATAAAATGTAATGAAAAGTCCGCTGAAGTCGCAAATGCACTTATTAAACGCTATCCTAATGCAAGTTCAACATCCAATTGCTAAGAGAGGCATAGAAATATGTCTTTTGCAATACTAGTACACGTAAAACACACCAGAATTACACATAAAATTTGTTGTTTCCGTTTGGCCATTTGCAACTATATAATCTGAAAAATACACACTCGATAAAAATTTCAGAGTGGTGTTTCGGTAGTTAGCTGTAGTATATCGTTCATATTGTCACTGATGGGTGCCATGAATACGGATTAAATATAATAAAATGCAATGAAAAATCCGCTGAAGTTGCAAATGCACTTATTAAACGCTATCCTAATGCAAGTTCAACATCCAATTGCTAGGAGACGCATGGAAATATTTTTTTTGCAATACTAGTACACGTAAAACACACCAGAATTACACATAAAATTTGTTGTTTCCGTTTGGCCATTTGCAAGTACATAATCTGAAAAATACACACTCGATAAAAATTTCAGAGTGGTGTTTCGGTAGTTAGCTGTAGTATATCGTTCATATTGTCACTGATGGGTGCCATGAATACGGATTAAATATAATAAAATGCAATGAAAAGTCCGCTGAAGTCGCAAATGCACTTATTAAACGCTATCCTAATGCAAGTTCAACATCCAATAGCTAGGAGAGACATAGAAATATTTTTTTTGCAATCCTAGTACACGTAAAACACACCAGAATTACACATAAAATTTGTTGTTTCCGTTTGGCCATTTGCAAGTCCATAATCTGAAAAATACACACTCGATAAAAATTTCAGAGTGGTGTTTCGGAAGTTAGCTGTAGTATATCGTTCATATTGTCACTGATGGGTGCCATGAATACGGATTAAATACAATAAAATGCAATGAAAAGTCCGCTGAAGTCGCAAATGCACTTATTAAACGATATCCTAATGCAAGTTCAACATCCAATTGCTAGGAGAGGCATAGAAATATTATTTTTGCAATCCTAGTACACGTAAAACACACCAGAATTACACATAAAATTTGTTGTTTCCGTTTGGCCATTTGCAAGTACATAATCTGAAAAATACACACTCGATAAAAATTTCAGAGTGGTGTTTCGGAAGTTAGCTGTAGTATATCGTTCATATTGTCACTGATGGGTGCCATGAATACGGATTAAATATAATAAAATGCAATGAAAAGTCCGCTGAAGTCGCAAATGCACTTATTAAACGCTATCCTAATGCAAGTTCAACATCCAATTGCTAGGAGAGGCATAGAAATATTTTTTTTGCAATCCTAGTACACGTAAAACACACCAGAATTACACATAAAATTTGTTGTTTCCGTTTGGCCATTTGCAAGTACATAATCTGAAAAATACACACTCGATAAAAATTTCAGAGTGGTGTTTCGGTAGTTAGCTGTAGTATATCGTTCATATTGTCACTGATGGGTGCCATGAATACGGATTAAATATAATAAAATGCAATGAAAAGACCGCTGAAGTCGCAAATGCACTTATTAAACGCTATCCTAATGCAAGTTCAACATCCAATTGCTAGGAGAGGCATAGAAATATTTCTTTTGTAATACTAGTACACGTAAAACACACCAGAATTACACATAAAACTTGTTGTTTCCGTTTGGCCATTTGCAAGTACATAATCTGAAAAATACACACTCGATAAAAATTTCAGAGCGGTGTTTCGGTAGTTAGCTGTAGTATATCGTTCATATTGTCACTGATGGGTGCCATGAATACGGATTAAATATAATAAAATGCAATAAAAAGTCCGCTGAAGTCGCAAATGCACTTATTAAACGCTATCCTAATGCAAGTTCAACATCCAATTGCTAGGAGAGGCATAGAAATATTTTTTTTGCAATCCTAGTACACGTAAAACACACCAGAATTACACATAAAACTTGTTGTTTCCGTTTGGCCATTTGCAAGTACATAATCTGAAAAATACACACTCGATAAAAATTTCAGAGTGGTGTTTCGGTAGTTAGCTGTAGTATATCGTTCATATTGTCACTGATGGGTGCCATGAATACGGATTAAATATAATAAAATGCAATGAAAAGTCCGCTGAAGTCGCAAATGCACTTATTAAACGCTATCCTAATGCAAGTTCAACATCCAATTGCTAGGAGAGGCATAGAAATATTTTTTTTGCAATCCTAGTACACGTAAAACACACCAGAATTACACATAAAATTTGTTGTTTCCGTTTGGCCATTTGCAAGTACATAATCTGAAAAATACACACTCGATAAAAATTTCAGAGTGGTGTTTCGGTAGTTAGCTGTAGTATATCGTTCATATTGTCACTGATGGGTGCCATGAATACGGATTAAATATAATAAAATGCAATGAAAAGTCCGCTGAAGTCGCAAATGCACTTATTAAACGCTATCATAATGCAAGTTCAACATCCAATTGCTAGGAGAGGCATAGAAATATTTCTTTTGCAATACTAGTACACGTAAAACACACCAGAATTACACATAAAATTTGTTGTTTCCGTTTGGCCATTTGCAACTATATAATCTGAAAAATACACACTCGATAAAAATTTCAGAGTGATCTTTCGGTAGTTAGCTGTAGTATATCGTTCATATTGTCACTGATGGGTGCCATGAATACGGATTAAATATAATAAAATGCAATGAAAAGTCCGCTGAAGTCGCAAATGCACTTATTAAACGCTATCCTAATGCAAGTTCAACATCCAATTGCTAGGAGAGGCATAGAAATATTTCTTTTGTAATTCTAGTACACGTAAAACACACCAGAATTACACATAAAACTTGTTGTTGCCGTTTGGCCATTTGCAAGTACATAATCTGAAAAATACACACTCGATAAAAATTTCAGAGTGGTGTTTCGGTAGTTAGCTGTAGTATATTGTTCATATTGTCACTGATGGGTGCCATGAATACGGATTAAATATAATAAAATGCAATGAAAAGACCGCTGAAGTCGCAAATGCACTTATTAAACGCTATCCTAATGCAAGTTCAACATCCAATTGCTAGGAGAGGCATAGAAATATTTCTTTTGTAATACTAGTACACGTAAAACACACCAGAATTACACATAAAACTTGTTGTTTCCGTTTGGCCATTTGCAAGTACATAATCTGAAAAATACACACTCGATAAAAATTTCAGAGTGGTGTTTCGGTAGTTAGCTGTAGTATATCGTTCATATTGTCACTGATGGGTGCCATGAATACGGATTAAATATAATAAAATGCAATGAAAAGACCGCTGAAGTCGCAAATGCACTTATTAAACGCTATCCTAATGCAAGTTCAACATCCAATTGCTAGGAGACGCATAGGAATATTTTTTTTGCAATACTAGTACACGTAAAACACACCAGAATTACACATAAAATTTGTTGTTCCCGTTTGGCCATTTGCAAGTACATAATCTGAAAAATACACACTCGATAAAAATTTCAGAGTGGTGTTTCGGTAGTTAGCTGTAGTATATCGTTCATATTGTCACTGATGAGTGCCATGAATACGGATTAAATATAATAATATGCAATGAAAAGTCCGCTGAAGTCGCAAATGTACTTATTAAACGCTATCCTAATGCAAGTTCAACATCCAATTGCTAGGAGAGGCATAGAAATATTTCTTTTGCAATACTAGTACACGTAAAAGACACCAGAATTACACATAAAATTTGTTGTTTCCGATTGGCCATTTGCAAGTACATAATCTGAAAAATACACACTCGATAAAAATTTCAGAGTGGTGTTTCGGTAGTTAGCTGTAGTATATCGTTCATATTGTCACTGATGGGTGCCATGAATACGGATTAAATATAATAAAATGCAATGAAAAGTCCGCTGAAGTCGCAAATGCACTTATTAAACCATATCCTAATGCAAGTTCAACATCCAATTGCTAGGAGACGCATAGAAATATATTTTTTGCAATACTAGTACACGTAAAACACACCAGAATTACACATAAAATTTGTTGTTTCCGTTTGGCCATTTGCAAGTACATAATCTGAAAAATACACACTCGATAAAAATTTCAGAGTGGTGTTTCGGTAGTTAGCTGTAGTATATCGTTCATATTGTCACTGATGGGTGCCATGAATACGGATTAAATATAATAAAATGCAATGAAAAGACCGCTGAAGTCGCAAATGCACTTATTAAACGCTATCCTAATGCAAGTTCAACATCCAATTGCTAGGAGACGCATAGAAATATATTTTTTGCAATACTAGTACACGTAAAACACACCAGAATTACACATAAAATTTGTTGTTTCCGTTTGGCCATTTGCAAGTACATAATCTGAAAAATACACACTCGATAAAAATTTCAGAGTGGTGTTTCGGTAGTTAGCTGTAGTATATCGTTCATATTGTCACTGATGGGTGACATGAATACGGATTAAATATAATAAAATGCAATGAAAAGTCCGCTGAAGTCGCAAATGCACTTATTAAACGCTATCCTAATGCAAGTTCAACATCCAATTGCTAGGAGAGGCATAGAAATATTTCTTTTGCAATACTAGTACACGTAAAACACACCAGAATTACACATAAAGTTTGTTGTTTCCGTTTGGCCATTTGCAAGTACATAATCTGAAAAATACACACTCGATAAAAATTTCAGAGTGGTGTTTCGGAAGTTAGCTGTAGTATATCGTTCATATTATCACTGATGGGTGCCATGAATACGGATTAAATATAATAAAATGCAATGAAAAGTCCGCTGAAGTCGCAAATGCACTTATTAAACGCTAGCCTAATGCAAGTTCAACATCCAATTGCTAGGAGACGCATAGAAATATTTTTTTTGCAATCCTAGTACACGTAAAACACACCAGAATTACACATAAAATTTGTTGTTTCCGTTTGGCCATTTGCAAGTACATAATCTGAAAAATACACACTCGATAAAAATTTCAGAGTGGTGTTTCGGTAGTTAGCTGTAGTATATCGTTCATATTGTCACTGATGGGTGCCATGAATACGGATTAAATATAATAAAATGCAATGAAAAGACCGCTGAAGTCGCAAATGCACTTATGAAACGCTATCCTAATGCAAGTTCAACATCCAATTGCTAGGAGACGCATAGAAATATTTTTTTTCATACTAGTACACGTAAAATACACCAGAATTACACATAAAATTTGTTGTTTCCGTTTGGCCATTTGCAAGTACATAATCTGAAAAATACACACTCGATAAAAATTTCAGAGTGGTGTTTCGGTAGTTAGCTGTAGTATATCGTTCATATTGTCACTGATGGGTGCCATGAATACGGATTAAATATAATAAAATGCAATGAAAGGTCCGCTGAAGTCGCAAATGCACTTATTAAACGCTATCCTAATGCAAGTTCAACATCCAATTGCTAGGAGAGGCATAGAAATATTTCTTTTGCAATCCTAGTACACGTAAAACACACCAGAATTACACATAAAATTTGTTGTTTCCGTTTGGCCATTTGCAAGTACATAATCTGAAAAATACACACTCGATAAAAATTTCAGAGTGGTGTTTCGGTAGTTAGCTGTAGTATATCGTTCATATTGTCACTGATGGGTGCCATGAATACGGATTAAATATAATAAAATGCAATGAAAAGTCCGCTGAAGTCGCAAATGCACTTATTAAACGCTATCCTAATGCAAGTTCAACATCCAATTGCTAGGAGAGGCATAGAAATATTTTTTTTGCAATCCTAGTACACGTAAAACACACCAGAATTACACATAAAATTTGTTGTTTCCGTTTGGCCATTTTCAAGTACATAATCTGAAAAATACACACTCGATAAAAATTTCAGAGTGGTGTTTCGGAAGTTAGCTGTAGTATATCGTTCATATTGTCACTGATGGGTGCCATGAATACGGATTAAATATAATAAAACGCAATGAAAAGTCCGCTGAAGTCGCAAATGCACTTATTAAACGCTATCCTAATGCAAGTTCAACATCCAATTGCTAGGAGAGGCATAGAAACATTTTTTTTGCAATCCTAGTACACGTAAAACACACCAGAATTACACATAAAATTTGTTGTTTCCGTTTGGCCATTTGCAAGTACATAATCTGAAAAATACACACTCGATAAAAATTTCAGAGTGGTGTTTCGGTAGTTAGCTGTAGTATATCGTTCATATTGTCACTGATGGGTGCCATGAATACGGATTAAATATAATAAAATGCAATGAAAAGTCCGCTGAAGTCGCAAATGCACTTATTAAACGCTATCCTAATGCAAGTTCAACATCCAATTGCTAGGAGAGGCATAGAAATATTTTTTTTGCAATCCTAGTACACGTAAAACACACCAGAATTACACATAAAATTTGTTGTTTCCGTTTGGCCATTTGCAAGTACATAATCTGAAAAATACACACTCGATAAAAATTTCAGAGTGGTGTTTCGGAAGTTAGCTGTATTATATCGTTCATATTGTCACTGATGGGTGCCATGAATACGGATTAAATATAATAAAATGCAATGAAAAGTCCGCTGAAGTCGCAAATGCACTTATTAAACGCTATCCTAATGCAAGTTCAACATCCAATTGCTAGGAGAGGCATAGAAATATTTCTTTTGTAATACTAGTACACGTAAAACACACCAGAATTACACATAAAACTTGTTGTTTCCGTTTGGCCATTTGCAAGTACATAATCTGAAAAATACACACTCGATAAAAATTTCAGAGTGGTGTTTCGGTAGTTAGCTGTAGTATATCGTTCATATTGTCACTGATGGGTGCCATGAATACGGATTAAATATAATAAAATGCAATGAAAAGACCGCTGAAGTCGCAAATGCACTTATTAAACGCTATCCTAATGCAAGTTCAACATCCAATTGCTAGGAGACGCATAGAAATATTTTTTTTGCAATACTAGTACACGTAAAACACACCAGAATTACACATAAAATTTGTTGTTTCCGTTTGGCCATTTGCAAGTACATAATCTGAAAAATACACACTCGATAAAAATTTCAGAGTGGTGTTTCGGTAGTTAGCTGTAGTATATCGTTCATATTGTCACTGATGAGTGCCATGAATACGGATTAAATATAATAATATGCAATGAAAAGTCCGCTGAAGTCACAAATGCACTTATTAAACGCTATCCTAATGCAAGTTCAACATCCAATTGTTAGGAGAGGCATAGAAATATTTCTTTTGCAATACTAGTACACGTAAAACACACCAGAATTACACATAAAATTTGTTGTTTCCGTTTGGCCATTTGCAAGTACATAATCTGAAAAATACACACTCGATAAAAATTTCAGAGTGGTGTTTCGGTAGTTAGCTGTAGTATATCGTTCATATTGTCACTGATGGGTGCCATGAATACGGATTAAATATAATAAAATGCAATGAAAAGTCCGCTGAAGTCGCAAATGCACTTATTAAACGCTATCCTAATGCAAGTTCAACATCCAATTGCTAGGAGAGGCATAGAAATATTTCTTTTGCAATACTAGTACACGTAAAACACACCAGAATTACACATAAAATTTGTTGTTTCCGTTTGGCCATTTGCAAGTACATAATCTGAAAAATACACACTCGATAAAAATTTCAGAGTGGTGTTTCGGAAGTTAGCTGTAGTATATCGTTCATATTGTCACTGATGGGTGCCATGAATAAGGATTAAATATAATAAAATGCAATGAAAAGTCCGCTGAAGTCGCAAATGCACTTATTAAACGCTATCCTAATGCAAGTTCAACATCCAATTGCTAGGAGAGGCATAGAAACATTTTTTTTTGCAATCCTAGTACACGTAAAACACACCAAAATTACACATAAAATTTGTTGTTTCCGTTTGGCCATTTCCAAGTACATAATCTGAAAAATACACACTCGATAAAAATT
Organism: Agriotes lineatus; assembly: GCA_940337035.1. Classification (NCBI taxonomy): domain Eukaryota; kingdom Metazoa; phylum Arthropoda; class Insecta; order Coleoptera; family Elateridae; genus Agriotes; species Agriotes lineatus. The sequence continues at coordinate 87,051,818 of OW679194.1, read as the reverse complement.
TCAGAGTGGTGTTTCGGAAGTTAGCTGTAGTATATCGTTCATATTGTCACTGATGGGTGCCATGAATACGGATTAAATATAATAAAATGCAATGAAAAGTCCGCTGAAGTCGCAAATGCACTTATTAAACGCTATCCTAATGCAAGTTCAACATCCAATTGCTAGGAGAGGCATAGAAACATTTTTTTTGCAATCCTAGTACACGTAAAATACACCAGAATTACACATAAAATTTGTTGTTTCCGTTTGGCCATTTGCAAGTACATAATCTGAAAAATACACACTCGATAAAAATTTCAGAGTGGTGTTTCGGAAGTTAGCTGTAGTATATCGTTCATATTGTCACTGATGGGTGCCATGAATACGGATTAAATATAATAAAATGCAATGAAAAGTCCGCTGAAGTCGCAAATGCACTTATTAAACGCTATCCTAATGCAAGTTCAACATCCAATTGCTAGGAGAGGCATAGAAACATTTTTTTTGCAATCCTAGTATACGTAAAACACACCAGAATTACACATAAAATTTGTTGTTTCCGTTTGGCCATTTGCAAGTACATAATCTGAAAAATACACACTCGATAAAAATTTCAGAGTGGTGTTTCGGAAGTTAGCTGTAGTATATCGTTCATATTGTCACTGATGGGTGCCATGAATACGGATTAAATATAATAAAATGCAATGAAAAGTCCGCTGAAGTCGCAAATGCACTTATTAAACGCTATCCTAATGCAAGTTCAACATCCAATTGCTAGGAGAGGCATAGAAATATTTCTTTTGCAATACTAGTACACGTAAAACACACCAGAATTACACATAAAATTTGTTGTTTCCGTTTGGCCATTTGCAACTATATAATCTGAAAAATACACACTCGATAAAAATTTCAGAGTGGTGTTTCGGTAGTTAGCTGTAGTATATCGTTCATATTGTCACTGATGGGTGCCATGAATACGGATTAAATATAATAAAATGCAATGAAAAGTCCGCTGAAGTCGCAAATGCACTTATTAAACGCTATCCTAATGCAAGTTCAACATCCAATTGCTAGGAGAGGCATAGAAATATTTTTTTTGCAATCCTAGTACACGTAAAACACACCAGAATTACACATAAAATTTGTTGTTTCCGTTTGGCCATTTGCAAGTACATAATCTGAAAAATACACACTCGATAAAAATTTCAGAGTGGTGTTTCGGAAGTTAGCTGTAGTATATCGTTCATATTGTCACTGATGGGTGCCATGAATACGGATTAAATATAATAAAATGCAATGAAAAGTCCGCTGAAGTCGCAAATGCACTTATTAAACGCTATCCTAATGCAAGTTCAACATCCAATTGCTAGGAGAGGCATAGAAACATTTTTTTTGCAATCCTAGTACACGTAAAACACACCAGAATTACACATAAAATTTGTTGTTTCCGTTTGGCCATTTCCAAGTACATAATCTGAAAAATACACACTCGATAAAAATTTCAGAGTGGTGTTTCGGAAGTTAGCTGTAGTATATCGTTCATATTGTCACTGATGGGTGCCATGAATACGGATTAAATATAATAAAATGCAATGAAAAGTTCGCTGAAGTCGCAAATGCACTTATTAAACGCTATCCTAATGCAAGTTCAACATCCAATTGCTAGGAGAGGCATAGAAACATTTTTTTTGCAATCCTAGTACACGTAAAACACACCAGAATTACACATAAAATTTGTTGTTTCCGTTTGGCCATTTCCAAGTACATAATCTGAAAAATACACACTCGATAAAAATTTCAGAGTGGTGTTTCGGAAGTTAGCTGTAGTATATCGTTCATATTGTCACTGATGGGTGCCATGAATACGGATTAAATATAATAAAATGCAATGAAAAGTCCGCTGAAGTCGCAAATGCACTTATTAAACGCTATCCTAATGCAAGTTCAACATCCAATTGCTAGGAGAGGCATAGAAACATTTTTTTTGCAATCCTAGTACACGTAAAACACACCAAAATTACACATAAAATTTGTTGTTTCCGTTTGGCCATTTGCAAGTACATAATCTGAAAAATACACACTCGATAAAAATTTCAGAGTGGTGTTTCGGAAGTTAGCTGTAGTATATCGTTCATATTGTCACTGATGGGTGCCATGAATACGGATTAAATATAATAAAATGCAATGAAAAGTCCGCTGAAGTCGCAAATGCACTTATTAAACGCTATCCTAATGCAAGTTCAACATCCAATTGCTAGGAGAGGCATAGAAACATTTTTTTTGCAATCCTAGTACACGTAAAACACACCAGAATTACACATAAAATTTGTTGTTTCCGTTTGGCCATTTGCAAGTACATAATCTGAAAAATACACACTCGATAAAAATTTCAGAGTGGTGTTTCGGAAGTTAGCTGTAGTATATCGTTCATATTGTCACTGATGGGTGCCATGAATACGGATTAAATATAATAAAATGCAATGAAAAGTCCGCTGAAGTCGCAAATGCACTTATTAAACGCTATCCTAATGCAAGTTCAACATCCAATTGCTAGGAGAGGCATAGAAACATTTTTTTTGCAATCCTAGTACACGTAAAACACACCAGAATTACACATAAAATTTGTTGTTTCCGTTTGGCCATTTGCAAGTACATAATCTGAAAAATACACACTCGATAAAAATTTCAGAGTGGTGTTTCGGAAGTTAGCTGTATTATATCGTTCATATTGTCACTGATGGGTGCCATGAATACGGATTAAATATAATAAAATGCAATGAAAAGTCCGCTGAAGTCGCAAATGCACTTATTAAACGCTATCCTAATGCAAGTTCAACATCCAATTGCTAGGAGAGGCATAGAAATATTTCTTTTGTAATACTAGTACACGTAAAACACACCAGAATTACACATAAAACTTGTTGTTTCCGTTTGGCCATTTGCAAGTACATAATCTGAAAAATACACACTCGATAAAAATTTCAGAGTGGTGTTTCGGTAGTTAGCTGTAGTATATCGTTCATATTGTCACTGATGGGTGCCATGAATACGGATTAAATATAATAAAATGCAATGAAAAGACCGCTGAAGTCGCAAATGCACTTATTAAACGCTATCCTAATGCAAGTTCAACATCCAATTGCTAGGAGAGGCATAGAAACATTTTTTTTGCAATCCTAGTACACGTAAAACACACCAGAATTACACATAAAATTTGTTGTTTCCGTTTGGCCATTTCCAAGTACATAATCTGAAAAATACACACTCGATAAAAATTTCAGAGTGGTGTTTCGGAAGTTAGCTGTAGTATATCGTTCATATTGTCACTGATGGGTGCCATGAATACGGATTAAATATAATAAAATGCAATGAAAAGTCCGCTGAAGTCGCAAATGCACTTATTAAACGCTATCCTAATGCAAGTTCAACATCCAATTGCTAGGAGAGGCATAGAAACATTTTTTTTGCAATCCTAGTACACGTAAAACACACCAGAATTACACATAAAATTTGTTGTTTCCGTTTGGCCATTTGCAAGTACATAATCTGAAAAATACACACTCGATAAAAATTTCAGAGTGGTGTTTCGGAAGTTAGCTGTAGTATATCGTCCATATTGTCACTGATGGGTGCCATGAATACGGATTAAATATAATAAAATGCAATGAAAAGTCCGCTGAAGTCGCAAATGCACTTATTAAACGCTATCCTAATGCAAGTTCAACATCCAATTGCTAGGAGAGGCATAGAAACATTTTTTTTGCAATCCTAGTACACGTAAAACACACCAGAATTACACATAAAATTTGTTGTTTCCGTTTGGCCATTTGCAAGTACATAATCTGAAAAATACACACTCGATAAAAATTTCAGAGTGGTGTTTCGGAAGTTAGCTGTAGTATATCGTTCATATTGTCACTGATGGGTGCCATGAATACGGATTAAATATAATAAAATGCAATGAAAAGTCCGCTGAAGTCGCAAATGCACTTATTAAACGCTATCCTAATGCAAGTTCAACATCCAATTGCTAGGAGAGGCATAGAAATATTTTTTTTGCAATCCTAGTACACGTAAAACACACCAGAATTACACATAAAATTTGTTGTTTCCGTTTGGCCATTTGCAAGTACATAATCTGAAAAATACACACTCGATAAAAATTTCAGAGTGGTGTTTCGGAAGTTAGCTGTATTATATCGTTCATATTGTCACTGATGGGTGCCATGAATACGGATTAAATATAATAAAATGCAATGAAAAGTCCGCTGAAGTCGCAAATGCACTTATTAAACGCTATCCTAATGCAAGTTCAACATCCAATTGCTAGGAGAGGCATAGAAATATTTCTTTTGTAATACTAGTACACGTAAAACACACCAGAATTACACATAAAACTTGTTGTTTCCGTTTGGCCATTTGCAAGTACATAATCTGAAAAATACACACTCGATAAAAATTTCAGAGTGGTGTTTCGGTAGTTAGCTGTAGTATATCGTTCATATTGTCACTGATGGGTGCCATGAATACGGATTAAATATAATAAAATGCAATGAAAAGACCGCTGAAGTCGCAAATGCACTTATTAAACGCTATCCTAATGCAAGTTCAACATCCAATTGCTAGGAGACGCATAGAAATATTTTTTTTGCAATACTAGTACACGTAAAACACACCAGAATTACACATAAAATTTGTTGTTTCCGTTTGGCCATTTGCAAGTACATAATCTGAAAAATACACACTCGATAAAAATTTCAGAGTGGTGTTTCGGTAGTTAGCTGTAGTATATCGTTCATATTGTCACTGATGAGTGCCATGAATACGGATTAAATATAATAATATGCAATGAAAAGTCCGCTGAAGTCGCAAATGCACTTATTAAACGCTATCCTAATGCAAGTTCAACATCCAATTGCTAGGAGAGGCATAGATATATTTCTTTTGCAATACTAGTACACGTAAAACACACCAGAATTACACATAAAATTTGTTGTTTCCGTTTGGCCATTTGCAAGTACATAATCTGAAAAATACACACTCGATAAAAATTTCAGAGTGGTGTTTCGGTAGTTAGCTGTAGTATATCGTTCATATTGTCACTGATGGGTGCCATGAATACGGATTAAATATAATAAAATGCAATGAAAAGTCCGCTGAAGTCGCAAATGCACTTATTAAACGCTATCCTAATGCAAGTTCAACATCCAATTGCTAAAAGAGGCATAGAAATATTTCTTTTGCAATACTAGTACACGTAAAACACACCAGAATTACACATAAAATTTGTTGTTTCCGTTTGGCCATTTGCAAGTACATAATCTGAAAAATACACAGTCGATAAAAATTTCAGAGTGGTGTTTCGGTAGTTAGCTGTAGTATATCGTTCATATTGTCACTGATGGGTGCCATGAATACGGATTAAATATAATAAAATGCAATGAAAAGACCGCTGAAGTCGCAAATGCACTTATTAAACGCTATCCTAATGCAAGTTCAACATCCAATTGCTAGGAGACGTATAGAAATATTTTTTTTGCAATACTAGTGCACGTAAAACACACCAGAGTTACATATAAAATTTGTTGTTTCCGTTTGGCCATTTGCAAGTACATAATCTGAAAAATACACACTCGATAAAAATTTCAGAGTGGTGTTTCGGTAGTTAGCTGTAGTATATCGTTCATATTGTCACTGATGGGTGCCATGAATACGGATTAAATATAATAAAATGCAATGAAAAGTCCGCTGAAGTCGCAAATGCACTTATTAAACGCTATCCTAATGCAAGTTCAACATCCAATTGCTAGGAGACGTATAGAAATATTTTTTTTGCAATACTAGTGCACGTAAAACACACCAGAGTTACATATAAAATTTGTTGTTTCCGTTTGGCCATTTGCAAGTACATAATCTGAAAAATACACACTCGATAAAAATTTCAGAGTGGTGTTTCGGTAGTTAGCTGTAGTATATCGTTCATATTGTCACTGATGGGTGCCATGAATACGGATTAAATATAATAAAATGCAATGAAAAGTCCGCTGAAGTCGCAAATGCACTTATTAAACGCTATCCTAGTGCAAGTTCAACATCCAATTGCTAAAAGAGGCATAGAAATATTTCTTTTGCAATACTAGTACACGTAAAACACACCAGAATTACACATAAAATTTGTTGTTTCCGTTTGGCCATTTGCAAGTACATAATCTGAAAAATACACACTCGATAAAAATTTCAGAGTGGTGTTTCGGTAGTTAGCTGTAGTATATCGTTCATATTGTCACTGATGGGTGCCATGAATATGGATTAAATATAATAAAATGACATGAAAAGTCCGCTGAAGTCGCAAATGCACTTATTAAACGCTATCCTAATGCAAGTTCAACATCCAATTGCTAAAAGAGGCATAGAAATATTTCTTTTGCAATACTAGTACACGTAAAACACACCAGAATTACACATAAAATTTGTTGTTTCCGTTTGGCCATTTGCAAGTACATAATCTGAAAAATACACACTCGATAAAAATTTCAGAGTGGTGTTTCGGTAGTTAGCTGTAGTATATCGTTCATATTGTCACTGATGGGTGCCATGAATACGGATTAAATATAATAAAATGCAATGAAAAGACCGCTGAAGTCGCAAATGCACTTATTAAACGCTATCCTAATGCAAGTTCAACATCCAATTGCTAGGAGACGTATAGAAATATTTTTTTTGCAATACTAGTGCACGTAAAACACACCAGAGTTACATATAAAATTTGTTGTTTCCGTTTGGCCATTTGCAAGTACATAATCTGAAAAATACACACTCGATAAAAATTTCAGAGTGGTGTTTCGGTAGTTAGCTGTAGTATATCGTTCATATTGTCACTGATGGGTGCCATGAATACGGATTAAATATAATAAAATGCAATGAAAAGTCCGCTGAAGTCGCAAATGCACTTATTAAACGCTATCCTAATGCAAGTTCAACATCCAATTGCTAGGAGACGTATAGAAATATTTTTTTTGCAATACTAGTGCACGTAAAACACACCAGAGTTACATATAAAATTTGTTGTTTCCGTTTGGCCATTTGCAAGTACATAATCTGAAAAATACACACTCGAAAAAAATTTCAGAGTGGTGTTTCGGTAGTTAGCTGTAGTATATCGTTCATATTGTCACTGATGGGTGCCATGAATACGGATTAAATATAATAAAATGCAATGAAAAGTCCGCTGAAGTCGCAAATGCACTTATTAAACGCTATCCTAATGCAAGTTCAACATCCAATTGCTAGGAGACGCATAGAAATATTTTTTTTGCAATACTAGTGCACGTAAAATACACCAGAGTTACATATAAAATTTGTTGTTTCCGTTTGGCCATTTGCAAGTACATAATCTGAAAAATACACACTCGATAAAAATTTCAGAGTGGTGTTTCGGTAGTTAGCTGTAGTATATCGTTCATATTGTCACTGATGGGTGCCATGAATACGGATTAAATATAATAAAATGCAATGAAAAGTCCGCTGAAGTCGCAAATGCACTTATTAAACGCTATCCTAATGCAAGTTCAACATCCAATTGCTAGGAGAGGCATAGAAATATTTCTTTTGCAATACTAGTACACGTAAAACACACCAGAATTACACATAAAATTTGTTGTTTCCGTTTGGCCATTTGCAAGTACATAATCTGAAAAATACACACTCGATAAAAATTTCAGAGTGGTGTTTCGGTAGTTAGCTGTAGTATATCGTTCATATTGTCACTGATGAGTGCCATGAATACGGATTAAATATAATAAAATGCAATGAAAAGACCGCTGAAGTCGCAAATGCACTTATTAAACGCTATCCTAATGCAAGTTCAACATCCAATTGCCAGGAGAGGCATAGAAATATTTCTTTTGCAATACTAGTACACGCAAAACACACCAGAATTACACATAAAATTTGTTGTTTCCGTTTGGTCATTTGCAAGTACATAATCTGAAAAATACACACTCGATAAAAATTTCAGAATGGTGTTTCGGTAGTTAGCTGTAGTATATCGTTCATATTGTCACTAATGGGTGCCATGAATACGGATTAAATATAATAAAATGACATGAAATGTCCGCTGAAGTCGCAAATGCACTTATTAAACGCTATCCTAATGCAAGTTCAACATCCAATTGCTAGGAGAGGCATAGAAATATTTCTTTTGCAATACCAGTACACGCAAAATACACCAGAATTAAATATAAAATTCTTTGTTTTCGTTTGGCCATTTGCAAGTACATAATCTGAAAAATACACACTCTATAAAAATTTCAGTGTTGTTTCGGTAGTTAGCTGTAGTATATCGTTCATATTGTCACTGATGGGTGCCATGAATACGGATTAAATATAATAAAATGCAATGAAAAGACCGCTGAAGTCGCAAATGCACTTATTAAACGCTATCCTAATGCAAGTTCAACATCCAATTGCTAAAAGAGGCATAGAAATATTTCTTTTGCAATACTAGTACACGCAAAATACACCAGAATTAAATATAAAATTCTTTGTTTTCGTTTGGCCATTTGCAAGTACATAATCTGAAAAATACACACTCTATAAAAATTTCAGTGTTGTTTCGGTAGTTAGCTGTAGTATATCGTTCATATTGTCACTGATGGGTGCCATGAATACGGATTAAATATAATAAAATGCAATGAAAAGACCGCTGAAGTCGCAAATGCACTTATTAAACGCTATCCTAGTGCAAGTTCAACATCCAATTGCTAAAAGAGGCATAGAAATATTTCTTTTGCAATACTAGTACACGTAAAACACACCAGAATTACACATAAAATTTGTTGTTTCCGTTTGGCCATTTGCAAGTACATAATCTGAAAAATACACACTCGATAAAAATTTCAGAGTGGTGTTTCGGTAGTTAGCTGTAGTATATCGTTCATATTGTCACTGATGGGTGCCATGAATACGGATTAAATATAATAAAATGACATGAAATGTCCGCTGAAGTCGCAAATGCACTTATTAAACGCTATCCTAATGCAAGTTCAACATCCAATTGCTAGGAGAGGCATAGAAATATTTCTTTTGCAATACTAGTACACGCAAAATACACCAGAATTAAATATAAAATTCTTTGTTTTCGTTTGGCCATTTGCAAGTACATAATCTGAAAAATACACACTCTATAAAAATTTCAGTGTTGTTTCGGTAGTTAGCTGTAGTATATCGTTCATATTGTCACTGATGGGTGCCATGAATACGGATTAAATATAATAAAATGCAATGAAAAGTCCGCTGAAGTCGCAAATGCACTTATTAAACGCTATCCTAGTGCAAGTTCAACATCCAATTGCTAAAAGAGGCATAGAAATATTTCTTTTGCAATACTAGTACACGTACAACACACCAGAATTACACATAAAATTTGTTGTTTCCGTTTGGCCATTTGCAAGTACATAATCTGAAAAACAAACACTCCATAAAAATTTCAGAGTGGTGTTTCGGTAGTTAGCTGTAGTATATCGTTCATGTTGTCACTGATGGGTGCCATGAATACGGATTAAATATAATAAAATGCAATGAAAAGTCCGCTGAAGTCGCAAATGCACTTATTAAACGCTATCCTAATGCAAGTTCAACATCCAATTGCCAGGAGAGGCATAGAAATATTTCTTTTGCAATACTAGTACACGCAAAACACACCAGAATTACACATAAAATTTGTTGTTTCCGTTTGGCCATTTGCAAGTACATAATCTGAAAAATACACACTCGATAAAAATTTCAGAGTGGTGTTTCGGTAGTTAGCTGTAGTATATCGTTCATATTGTCACTGATGGGTGCCATGAATATGGATTAAATATAATAAAATGACATGAAAAGTCCGCTGAAGTCGCAAATGCACTTATTAAACGCTATCCTAATGCAAGTTCAACATCCAATTGCTAAAAGAGGCATAGAAATATTTCTTTTGCAATACTAGTACACGTAAAACACACCAGAATTACACATAAAATTTGTTGGTTCCGTTTGGCCATTTGCAAGTACATAATCTGAAAAATACACACTCGATAAAAATTTCAGAGTGGTGTTTCGGTAGTTAGCTGTAGTATATCGTTCACATTGTCACTGATGGGTGCCATGAATACGGATTAAATATAATAAAATGCAATGAAAAGACCGCTGAAGTCGCAAATGCACTTATTAAACGCTATCCTAATGCAAGTTCAACATCCAATTGCTAGGAGAGGCATAGAAATATTTCTTTTGCAATACTAGTACACGCAAAATACACCAGAATTAAATATAAAATTCTTTGTTTTCGTTTGGCCATTTGCAAGTACATAATCTGAAAAATACACACTCTATAAAAATTTCAGTGTTGTTTCGGTAGTTAGCTGTAGTATATCGTTCATATTGTCACTGATGGGTGCCATGAATACGGATTAAATATAATAAAATGCAATGAAAAGACCGCTGAAGTCGCAAATGCACTTATTAAACGCTATCCTAATGCAAGTTCAACATCCAATTGCTAGGAGAGGCATAGAAATATTTCTTTTCCAATACTAGTACACGCAAAATACACCAGAATTAAATATAAAATTCTTTGTTTTCGTTTGGCCATTTGCAAGTACATAATCTGAAAAATACACACTCTATAAAAATTTCAGTGTTGTTTCGGTAGTTAGCTGTAGTATATCGTTCATATTGTCACTGATGGGTGCCATGAATACGGATTAAATATAATAAAATGCAATGAAAAGACCGCTGAAGTCGCAAATGCACTTATTAAACGCTATCCTAATGCAAGTTCAACATCCAAATGCCAGGAGAGGCATAGAAATATTTCTTTTGCAATACTAGTACACGCAAAACACACCAGAATTACACATAAAATTTGTTGTTTCCGTTTGGTCATTTGCAAGTACATAATCTGAAAAATACACACTCGATAAAAATTTCAGAGTGGTGTTTCGGTAGTTAGCTGTAGTATATCGTTCATATTGTCACTGATGGGTGCCATGAATACGGATTAAATATAGTAAAATGCAATGAAAAGTCCGCTGAAGTCGCAAATGCACTTATTAAACGCTATACTAGTGCAAGTTCAACATCCAATTGCTAAAAGAGGCATAGAAATATTTCTTTTGCAATACTAGTACACGTAAAACACACCAGAATTACACATAAAATTTGTTGTTTCCGTTTGGCCATTTGCAAGTACATAATCTGAAAAATACACACTCGATAAAAATTTCAGAGTGGTGTTTCGGTAGTTAGCTGTAGTATATCGTTCATATTGTCACTGATGGGTGCCATGAATACGGATTAAATATAAAAAAATGACATGAAATGTCCGCTGAAGTCGCAAATGCACTTATTAAACGCTATCCTAATGCAAGTTCAACATCCAATTGCTAGGAGAGGCATAGAAATATTTCTTTTGCAATACTAGTACACGCAAAATACACCAGAATTAAATATAAAATTCTTTGTTTTCGTTTGGCCATTTGCAAGTACATAATCTGAAAAATACACACTCTATAAAAATTTCAGTGTTGTTTCGGTAGTTAGCTGTAGTATATCGTTCATATTGTCACTGATGGGTGCCATGAATACGGATTAAATATAATAAAATGCAATGAAAAGTCCGCTGAAGTCGCAAATGCACTTATTAAACGCTATCCTAGTGCAAGTTCAACATCCAATTGCTAAAAGAGGCATAGAAATATTTCTTTGCAATACTAGTACACGTACAACACACCAGAATTACACATAAAATTTGTTGTTTCCGTTTGGCCATTTGCAAGTACATAATCTGAAAAACAAACACTCCATAAAAATTTCAGAGTGGTGTTTCGGTAGTTAGCTGTAGTATATCGTTCATGTTGTCACTGATGGGTGCCATGAATACGGATTAAATATAATAAAATGCAATGAAAAGTCCGCTGAAGTCGCAAATGCACTTATTAAACGCTATCCTAATGCAAGTTCAACATCCAATTGCCAGGAGAGGCATAGAAATATTTCTTTTGCAATACTAGTACACGCAAAACACACCAGAATTACACATAAAATTTGTTGTTTCCGTTTGGCCATTTGCAAGTACATAATCTGAAAAATACACACTCGATAAAAATTTCAGAGTGGTGTTTCGGTAGTTAGCTGTAGTATATCGTTCATATTGTCACTGATGGGTGCCATGAATATGGATTAAATATAATAAAATGACATGAAAAGTCCGCTGAAGTCGCAAATGCACTTATTAAACGCTATCCTAATGCAAGTTCAACATCCAATTGCTAAAAGAGGCATAGAAATATTTCTTTTGCAATACTAGTACACGTAAAGCACACCAGAATTACACATAAAATTTGTTGTTTCCGTTTGGCCATTTGCAAGTACATAATCTGAAAAATACACACTCGATAAAAATTTCAGAGTGGTGTTTCGGTAGTTAGCTGTAGTATATCGTTCATATTGTCACTGATGGGTGCCATGAATACGGATTAAATATAATAAAATGCAATGAAAAGACCGCTGAAGTCGCAAATGCACTTATTAAACGCTATCCTAATGCAAGTTCAACATCCAATTGCTAGGAGACGTATAGAAATATTTTTTTTGCAATACTAGTGCACGTAAAACACACCAGAGTTACATATAAAATTTGTTGTTTCCGTTTGGCCATTTGCAAGTACATAATCTGAAAAATACACACTCGATAAAAATTTCAGAGTGGTGTTTCGGTAGTTAGCTGTAGTATATCGTTCATATTGTCACTGATGGGTGCCATGAATACGGATTAAATATAATAAAATGCAATGAAAAGTCCGCTGAAGTCGCAAATGCACTTATTAAACGCTATCCTAATGCAAGTTCAACATCCAATTGCTAGGAGACGTATAGAAATATTTTTTTGCAATACTAGTGCACGTAAAACACACCAGAGTTACATATAAAATTTGTTGTTTCCGTTTGGCCATTTGCAAGTACATAATCTGAAAAATACACACTCGATAAAAATTTCAGAGTGGTGTTTCGGTAGTTAGCTGTAGTATATCGTTCATATTGTCACTGATGGGTGCCATGAATACGGATTAAATATAATAAAATGCAATGAAAAGTCCTCTGAAGTCGCAAATGCACTTATTAAACGCTATCCTAGTGCAAGTTCAACATCCAATTGCTAAAAGAGGCATAGAAATATTTCTTTTGCAATACTAGTAAACGTAAAACACACCAGAATTACACATAAAATTTGTTGTTTCCGTTTGGCCATTTGCAAGTACATAATCTGAAAAACAAACACTCCATAAAAATTTCAGAGTGGTGTTTCGGTAGTTAGCTGTAGTATATCGTTCATGTTGTCACTGATGGGTGCCATGAATACGGATTAAATATAATAAAATGCAATGAAAAGTCCGCTGAAGTCGCAAATGCACTTATTAAACGCTATCCTAATGCAAGTTCAACATCCAATTGCCAGGAGAGGCATAGAAATATTTCTTTTGCAATACTAGTACACGCAAAACACACCAGAATTACACATAAAATTTGTTGTTTCCGTTTGGCCATTTGCAAGTACATAATCTGAAAAATACACACTCGATAAAAATTTCAGAGTGGTGTTTCGGTAGTTAGCTGTAGTATATCGTTCATATTGTCACTGATGGGTGCCATGAATATGGATTAAATATAATAAAATGACATGAAAAGTCCGCTGAAGTCGCAAATGCACTTATTAAACGCTATCCTAATGCAAGTTCAACATCCAATTGCTAAAAGAGGCATAGAAATATTTCTTTTGCAATACTAGTACACGTAAAACACACCAGAATTACACATAAAATTTGTTGTTTCCGTTTGGCCATTTGCAAGTACATAATCTGAAAAATACACACTCGATAAAAATTTCAGAGTGGTGTTTCGGTAGTTAGCTGTAGTATATCGTTCATATTGTCACTGATGGGTGCCATGAATACGGATTAAATATAATAAAATGCAATGAAAAGACCGCTGAAGTAGCAAATGCACCTATTAAACGCTATCCTAATGCAAGTTCAACATCCAATTGCCAGGAGAGGCATAGAAATATTTCTTTTGCAATACTAGTACACGTAAAACACACCAGAATTACACATAAAATTTGTTGTTTCCGTTTGGCCATTTGCAAGTACATAATCTGAAAAATACACACTCGATAAAAATTTCAGAGTGGTGTTTCGGTAGTTAGCTGTAGTATATCGTTCATATTGTCACTGATGGGTGCCATGAATACGGATTAAATATAATAAAATGCAATGAAAAGACCGCTGAAGTCGCAAATGCACTTATTAAACGCTATCCTAATGCAAGTTCAACATCCAATTGCCAGGAGAGGCATAGAAATATTTCTTTTGCAATACTAGTACACGTAAAACACACCAGAATTACACATAAAATTTGTTGTTTCCGTTTGGCCATTTGCAAGTACATAATCTGAAAAATACACACTCGATAAAAATTTCAGAGTGGTGTTTCGGTAGTTAGCTGTAGTATATCGTTCATATTGTCACTGATGGGTGCCATGAATACGGATTAAATATAATAAAATGCAATGAAAAGACCGCTGAAGTCGCAAATGCACTTATTAAACGCTATCCTAATGCAAGTTCAACATCCAATTGCTAGGAGACGTATAGAAATATTTTTTTTGCAATACTAGTGCACGTAAAACACACCAGAGTTACATATAAAATTTGTTGTTTCCGTTTGGCCATTTGCAAGTACATAATCTGAAAAATACACACTCGATAAAAATTTCAGAGTGGTGTTTCGGTAGTTAGCTGTAGTATATCGTTCATATTGTCACTGATGGGTGCCATGAATACGGATTAAATATAATAAAATGCAATGAAAAGTCCGCTGAAGTCGCAAATGCACTTATTAAACGCTATCCTAATGCAAGTTCAACATCCAATTGCCAGGAGAGGCATAGAAATATTTCTTTTGCAATACTAGTACACGCAAAACACACCAGAATTACACATAAAATTTGTTGTTTCCGTTTGGCCATTTGCAAGTACATAATCTGAAAAATACACACTCGATAAAAATTTCAGAGTGGTGTTTCGGTAGTTAGCTGTAGTATATCGTTCATATTGTCACTGATGGGTGCCATGAATATGGATTAAATATAATAAAATGACATGAAAAGTCCGCTGAAGTCGCAAATGCACTTATTAAACGCTATCCTAATGCAAGTTCAACATCCAATTGCTAAAAGAGGCATAGAAATATTTCTTTTGCAATACTAGTACACGTAAAACACACCAGAATTACACATAAAATTTGTTGTTTCCGTTTGGCCATTTGCAAGTACATAATCTGAAAAATACACACTCGATAAAAATTTCAGAGTGGTGTTTCGGTAGTTAGCTGTAGTATATCGTTCATATTGTCACTGATGGGTGCCATGAATACGGATTAAATATAATAAAATGCAATGAAAAGACCGCTGAAGTAGCAAATGCACTTATTAAACGCTATCCTAATGCAAGTTCAACATCCAATTGCCAGGAGAGGCATAGAAATATTTCTTTTGCAATACTAGTACACGTAAAACACACCAGAATTACACATAAAATTTGTTGTTTCCGTTTGGCCATTTGCAAGTACATAATCTGAAAAATACACACTCGATGAAAATTTCAGAGTGGTGTTTCGGTAGTTAGCTGTAGTATATCGTTCATATTGTCACTGATGGGTGCCATGAATACGGATTAAATATAATAAAATGAAATGAAAAGTCCGCTGAAGTCGCAAATGCACTTATTAAACGCTATCCTAGTGCAAGTTCAACATCCAATTGCTAAAAGAGGCATAGAAATATTTCTTTTGCAATACTAGTAAACGTAAAACACACCAGAATTACACATAAAATTTGTTGTTTCCGTTTGGCCATTTGCAAGTACATAATCTGAAAACAAACACTCCATAAAAATTTCAGAGTGGTGTTTCGGTAGTTAGCTGTAGTATATCGTTCATGTTGTCACTGATGGGTGCCATGAATACGGATTAAATATAATAAAATACAATGAAAAGTCCGCTGAAGTCGCAAATGCACTTATTAAACGCTATCCTAATGCAAGTTCAACATCCAATTGCCAGGAGAGGCATAGAAATATTTCTTTTGCAATACTAGTACACGCAAAACACACCAGAATTACACATAAAATTTGTTGTTTCCGTTTGGCCATTTGCAAGTACATAATCTGAAAAATACACACTCGATAAAAATTTCAGAGTGGTGTTTCGGTAGTTAGCTGTAGTATATCGTTCATATTGTCACTGATGGGTGCCATGAATATGGATTAAATATAATAAAATGACATGAAAAGTCCGCTGAAGTCGCAAATGCACTTATTAAACGCTATCCTAATGCAAGTTCAACATCCAATTGCTAGGAGACGTATAGAAATATTTTTTTTGCAATACTAGTGCACGTAAAACACACCAGAGTTACATATAAAATTTGTTGTTTCCGTTTGGCCATTTGCAAGTATATAATCTGAAAAATACACACTCGATAAAAATTTCAGAGTGGTGTTTCGGTAGTTAGCTGTAGTATATCGTTCATATTGTCACTGATGGGTGCCATGAATACGGATTAAATATAATAAAATGAAATGAAAAGTCCGCTGAAGTCGCAAATGCACTTATTAAACGCTATCCTAGTGCAAGTTCAACATCCAATTGCTAAAAGAGGCATAGAAATATTTCTTTTGCAATACTAGTAAACGTAAAACACACCAGAATTACACATAAAATTTGTTGTTTCCGTTTGGCCATTTGCAAGTACATAATCTGAAAAACAAACACTCCATAAAAATTTCAGAGTGGTGTTTCGGTAGTTAGCTGTAGTATATCGTTCATGTTGTCACTGATGGGTGCCATGAATACTGATTAAATATAATAAAATGCAATGAAAAGTCCGCTGAAGTCGCAAATGCACTTATTAAACGCTATCCTAATGCAAGTTCAACATCCAATTGCCAGGAGAGGCATAGAAATATTTCTTTTGCAATACTAGTACACGCAAAACACACCAGAATTACACATAAAATTTGTTGTTTCCGTTTGGCCATTTGCAAGTACATAATCTGAAAAATACACACTCGATAAAAATTTCAGAGTGGTGTTTCGGTAGTTAGCTGTAGTATATCGTTCATATTGTCACTGATGGGTGCCATGAATATGGATTAAATATAATAAAATGACATGAAAAGTCCGCTGAAGTCGCAAATGCACTTATTAAACGCTATCCTAATGCAAGTTCAACATCCAATTGCTAAAAGAGGCATAGAAATATTTCTTTTGCAATACTAGTACACGTAAAACACACCAGAATTACACATAAAATTTGTTGTTTCCGTTTGGCCATGCCATGAATACGGATTAAATATAATAAAATGCAATGAAAAGTCCGCTGAAGTCGCAAATGCACTTATTAAACGCTATCCTAATGCAAGTTCAACATCCAATTGCTAGGAGACGTATAGAAATATTTTTTTTGCAATACTAGTGCACGTAAAACACACCAGAGTTACATATAAAATTTGTTGTTTCCGTTTGGCCATTTGCAAGTACATAATCTGAAAAATACACACTCGATAAAAATTTCAGAGTGGTGTTTCGGTAGTTAGCTGTAGTATATCGTTCATATTGTCACTGATGGGTGCCATGAATACGGATTAAATATAATAAAATGCAATGAAAAGTCCGCTGAAGTCGCAAATGCACTTATTAAACGCTATCCTAGTGCAAGTTCAACATCCAATTGCTAAAAGAGGCATAGAAATATTTCTTTTGCAATACTAGTAAACGTAAAACACACCAGAATTACACATAAAATTTGTTGTTTCCGTTTGGCCATTTGCAAGTACATAATCTGAAAAACAAACACTCCATAAAAATTTCAGAGTGGTGTTTCGGTAGTTAGCTGTAGTATATCGTTCATGTTGTCACTGATGGGTGCCATGAATACGGATTAAATATAATAAAATGCAATGAAAAGTCCGCTGAAGTCGCAAATGCACTTATTAAACGCTATCCTAATGCAAGTTCAACATCCAATTGCCAGGAGAGGCATAGAAATATTTCTTTTGCAATACTAGTACACGCAAAACACACCAGAATTACACATAAAATTTGTTGTTTCCGTTTGGCCATTTGCAAGTACATAATCTGAAAAATACACACTCGATAAAAATTTCAGAGTGGTGTTTCGGTAGTTAGCTGTAGTATATCGTTCATATTGTCACTGATGGGTGCCATGAATATGGATTAAATATAATAAAATGACATGAAAAGTCCGCTGAAGTCGCAAATGCACTTATTAAACGCTATCCTAATGCAAGTTCAACATCCAATTGCTAAAAGAGGCATAGAAATATTTCTTTTGCAATACTAGTACACGTAAAACACACCAGAATTACACATAAAATTTGTTGTTTCCGTTTGGCCATTTGCAAGTACATAATCTGAAAAATACACACTCGATAAAAATTTCAGAGTGGTGTTTCGGTAGTTAGCTGTAGTATATCGTTCATATTGTCACTGATGGGTGCCATGAATACGGATTAAATATAATAAAATGCAATGAAAAGACCGCTGAAGTCGCAAATGCACTTATTAAACGCTATCCTAATGCAAGTTCAACATCCAATTGCTAGGAGACGTATAGAAATATTTTTTTTGCAATACTAGTGCACGTAAAACACACCAGAGTTACATATAAAATTTGTTGTTTCCGTTTGGCCATTTGCAAGTACATAATCTGAAAAATACACACTCGATAAAAATTTCAGAGTGGTGTTTCGGTAGTTAGCTGTAGTATATCGTTCATATTGTCACTGATGGGTGCCATGAATACGGATTAAATATAATAAAATGCAATGAAAAGTCCGCTGAAGTCGCAAATGCACTTATTAAACGCTATCCTAATGCAAGTTCAACATCCAATTGCTAGGAGACGCATAGAAATATTTTTTTTGCAATACTAGTGCACGTAAAATACACCAGAGTTACATATAAAATTTGTTGTTTCCGTTTGGCCATTTGCAAGTACATAATCTGAAAAATACACACTCGATAAAAATTTCAGAGTGGTGTTTCGGTAGTTAGCTGTAGTATATCGTTCATATTGTCACTGATGGGTGCCATGAATACGGATTAAATATAATAAAATGCAATGAAAAGTCCGCTGAAGTCGCAAATGCACTTATTAAACGCTATTCTAATGCAAGTTCAACATCCAATTGCTAGGAAAGGCATAGAAATATTTCTTTTGCAATACTAGTACACGTAAAACACACCAGAATTACACATAAAATTTGTTGTTTCCGTTTGGCCATTTGCAAGTACATAATCTGAAAAATACACACTCGATAAAAATTTCAGAGTGGTGTTTCGGTAGTTAGCTGTAGTATATCGTTCATATTGTCACTGATGGGTGCCATGAATACGGATTAAATATAATAAAATGCAATGAAAAGTCCGCTGAAGTCGCAAATGCACTTATTAAACGCTATTCTAATGCAAGTTCAACATCCAATTGCTAGGAAAGGCATAGAAATATTTCTTTTGCAATACTAGTACACGTAAAACACACCAGAATTACACATAAAATTTGTTGTTTCCGTTTGGCCATTTGCAAGTACATAATCTGAAAAATACACACTCGATAAAAATTTCAGAGTGGTGTTTCGGTAGTTAGCTGTAGTATATCGTTCATATTGTCACTGATGGGTGCCATGAATACGGATTAAATATAATAAAATGCAATGAAAGGTCCGCTGAAGTCGCAAATGCACTTATTAAACGCTATCCTAATGCAAGTTCAACATCCAATTGCTAGGAAAGGCATAGAAATATTTCTTTTGCAATACTAGTACACGTAAAACACACCAGAATTACACATAAAATTTGTTGTTTCCGTTTGGCCATTTGCAAGTACATAATCTGAAAAATACACACTCGATAAAAATTTCAGAGTGGTGTTTCGGTAGTTAGCTGTAGTATATCGTTCATATTGTCACTGATGGGTGCCATGAATACGAATTAAATATAATAAAATGCAATGAAAAGACCGCTGGAATCGCAAATGCACCTATTAAACGCTATCCTAATGCAAGTTTAACATCCAATTGCTAGGGGAGGCATAGAAATATTTCTTTTGCAATACTAGTACACGCAAAATACACCAGAAGTACATATAAAATTTGTTGTTTCCCTTTAGCCATTTGCAAGTACATAATCTGAAAAATACACACTCGATAAAAATTTCAGAGTGGTGTTTCGGTAGTTAGCTGTAGTATATCGTTCATATTGTCACTGATGGGTGCCATGAATACGGATTAAATATAATAAAATGACATGAAATGTCCGCTGAAGTCGCAAATGCACTTATTAAACGCTATCCTAATGCAAGTTCAACATCCAATTGCTAGGAGAGGCATAGAAATATTTCTTTTGCAATACTAGTACACGTAAAACACACCAGAATTACACATAAAATTTGTTGTTTCCGTTTGGCCATTTGCAAGTACATAATCTGAAAAATACACACTCGATAAAAATTTCAGAGTGGTGTTTCGGTAGTTAGCTGTAGTATATCGTTCATATTGTCACTGATGGGTGCCATGAATACGGATTAAATATAATAAAATGCAATGAAAAGTCCGCTGAAGTCGCAAATGCACTTATTAAACGCTATTCTAATGCAAGATCAACATCCAATTGCTAGGAAAGGCATAGAAATATTTCTTTTGCAATACTAGTACACGTAAAACACACCAGAATTACACATAAAATTTGTTGTTTCCGTTTGGCCATTTGCAAGTACATAATCTGAAAAATACACACTCTATAAAAATTTCAGTGTTGTTTCGGTAGTTAGCTGTAGTATATCGTTCATATTGTCACTGATGGGTGCCATGAATACGGATTAAATATAATAAAATGCAATGAAAAGTCCGCTGAAGTCGCAAATGCACTTATTAAACGCTATTCTAATGCAAGTTCAACATCCAATTGCTAGGAAAGGCATAGAAATATTTCTTTTGCAATACTAGTACACGTAAAACACACCAGAATTACACATAAAATTTGTTGTTTCCGTTTGGCCATTTGCAAGTACATAATCTGAAAAATACACACTCGATAAAAATTTCAGAGTGGTGTTTCGGTAGTTAGCTGTAGTATATCGTTCATATTGTCACTGATGGGTGCCATGAATACGGATTAAATATAATAAAATGCAATGAAAAGTCCGCTGAAGTCGCAAATGCACTTATTAAACGCTATTCTAATGCAAGTTCAACATCCAATTGCTAGGAAAGGCATAGAAATATTTCTTTTGCAATACTAGTACACGTAAAACACACCAGAATTACACATAAAATTTGTTGTTTCCGTTTGGCCATTTGCAAGTACATAATCTGAAAAATACACACTCGATAAAAATTTCAGAGTGGTGTTTCGGTAGTTAGCTGTAGTATATCGTTCATATTGTCACTGATGGGTGCCATGAATACGGATTAAATATAATAAAATGACATGAAATGTCCGCTGAAGTCGCAAATGCACTTATTAAACGCTATCCTAATGCAAGTTCAACATCCAATTGCTAGGAGAGGCATAGAAATATTTCTTTTGCAATACTAGTACACGCAAAATATACCAGAATTAAATATAAAATTCTTTGTCTTCGTTTGGCCATTTGCAAGTACATAATCTGAAAAATACACACTCTATAAAAATTTCAGTGTTGTTTCGGTAGTTAGCTGTAGTATATCGTTCATATTGTCACTGATGGGTGCCATGAATACGGATTAAATATAATAAAATGCAATGAAAAGTCCGCTGAAGTCGCAAATGCACTTATTAAACGCTATCCTAGTGCAAGTTCAACATCCAATTGCTAAAAGAGGCATAGAAATATTTCTTTTGCAATACTAGTACACGTAAAACACACCAGAATTACACATAAAATTTGTTGTTTCCGTTTGGCCATTTGCAAGTACATAATCTGAAAAACAAACACTCCATAAAAATTTCAGAGTGGTGTTTCGGTAGTTAGCTGTAGTATATCGTTCATGTTGTCACTGATGGGTGCCATGAATACGGATTAAATATAATAAAATGCAATGAAAAGTCCGCTGAAGTCGCAAATGCACTTATTAAACGCTATCCTAATGCAAGTTCAACATCCAATTGCCAGGAGAGGCATAGAAATATTTCTTTTGCAATACTAGTACACGCAAAACACACCAGAATTACACATAAAATTTGTTGTTTCCGTTTGGCCATTTGCAAGTACATAATCTGAAAAATACACACTCGATAAAAATTTCAGAGTGGTGTTTCGGTAGTTAGCTGTAGTATATCGTTCATATTGTCACTGATGGGTGCCATGAATATGGATTAAATATAATAAAATGACATGAAAAGTCCGCTGAAGTCGCAAATGCACTTATTAAACGCTATCCTAATGCAAGTTCAACATCCAATTGCTAAAAGAGGCATAGAAATATTTCTTTTGCAATACTAGTACACGTAAAACACACCAGAATTACACATAAAATTTGTTGTTTCCGTTTGGCCATTTGCAAGTACATAATCTGAAAAATACACACTCGATAAAAATTTCAGAGTGGTGTTTCGGTAGTTAGCTGTAGTATATCGTTCATATTGTCACTGATGGGTGCCATGAATATGGATTAAATATAATAAAATGACATGAAAAGTCCGCTGAAGTCGCAAATGCACTTATTAAACGCTATCCTAATGCAAGTTCAACATCCAATTGCTAAAAGAGGCATAGAAATATTTCTTTTGCAATACTAGTAAACGTAAAACACACCAGAATTACACATAAAATTTGTTGTTTCCGTTTGGCCATTTGCAAGTACATAATCTGAAAAATACACACTCGATAAAAATTTCAGAGTGGTGTTTCGGTAGTTAGCTGTAGTATATCGTTCATATTGTCACTGATGGGTGCAATGAATACGGATTAAATATAATAAAATGACATGAAAAGTCCGCTGAAGTCGCAAATGCACTTATTAAACGCTATCCTAATGCAAGTTCAACATCCAATTGCTAGGAGAGGCATAGAAATATTTCTTTTGCAATACTAGTAAACGTAAAACACACCAGAATTACACATAAAATTTGTTGTTTCCGTTTGGCCATTTGCAAGTACATAATCTGAAAAATACACACTCGATAAAAATTTCAGAGTGGTGTTTCGGTAGTTAGCTGTAGTATATCGTTCATATTGTCACTGATGGGTGCCATGAATATGGATTAAATATAATAAAATGACATGAAAAGTCCGCTGAAGTCGCAAATGCACTTATTAAACGCTATCCTAATGCAAGTTCAACATCCAATTGCTAAAAGAGGCATAGAAATATTTCTTTTGCAATACTAGTACACGTAAAACACACCAGAATTACACATAAAATTTGTTGTTTCCGTTTGGCCATTTGCAAGTACATAATCTGAAAAATACACACTCGATAAAAATTTCAGAGTGGTGTTTCGGTAGTTAGCTGTAGTATATCGTTCATATTGTCACTGATGGGTGCCATGAATATGGATTAAATATAATAAAATGACATGAAAAGTCCGCTGAAGTCGCAAATGCACTTATTAAACGCTATCCTAATGCAAGTTCAACATCCAATTGCTAAAAGAGGCATAGAAATATTTCTTTTGCAATACTAGTAAACGTAAAACACACCGGAATTACACATAAAATTTGTTGTTTCCGTTTGGCCATTTGCAAGTACATAATCTGAAAAATACACACTCGATAAAAATTTCAGAGTGGTGTTTCGGTAGTTAGCTGTAGTATATCGTTCATATTGTCACTGATGGGTGCAATGAATACGGATTAAATATAATAAAATGACATGAAAAGTCCGCTGAAGTCGCAAATGCACTTATTAAACGCTATCCTAATGCAAGTTCAACATCCAATTGCTAGGAGAGGCATAGAAATATTTCTTTTGCAATACTAGTAAACGTAAAACACACCAGAATTACACATAAAATTTGTTGTTTCCGTTTGGCCATTTGCAAGTACATAATCTGAAAAATACACACTCGATAAAAATTTCAGAGTGGTGTTTCGGTAGTTAGCTGTAGTATATCGTTCATATTGTCACTGATGGGTGCAATGAATACGGATTAAATATAATAAAATGACATGAAATGTCCGCTGAAGTCGCAAATGCACTTATTAAACGCTATCCTAATGCAAGTTCAACATCCAATTGCTAGGAGAGGCATAGAAATATTTCTTTTGCAATACTAGTAAACGTAAAACACACCATAATTACACATAAAATTTGTTGTTTCCGTTTGGCCATTTGCAAGTACATAATCTGAAAAATACACACTCGATAAAAATTTCAGAGTGGTGTTTCGGTAGTTAGCTGTAGTATATCGTTCATATTGTCACTGATGGGTGCAATGAATACGGATTAAATATAATAAAATGACATGAAAAGTCCGCTGAAGTCGCAAATGCGCTTATTAAACGCTATCCTAGTGCAAGTTCAACATCCAATTGCTAAAAGAGGCATAGAAATATTTCTTTTGCAATACTAGTACACGTAAAACACACCAGAATTACACATAAAATTTGTTGTTTCCGTTTGGCCATTTGCAAGTACATAATCTGAAAAATACACACTCGATAAAAATTTCAGAGTGGTGTTTCGGTAGTTAGCTGTAGTATATCGTTCATATTGTCACTGATGGGTGCCATGAATACGGATTAAATATAATAAAATGACATGAAATGTCCGCTGAAGTCGCAAATGCACTTATTAAACGCTATCCTAATGCAAGTTCAACATCCAATTGCTAGGAGAGGCATAGAAATATTTCTTTTGCAATACTAGTACACGCAAAATACACCAGAATTAAATATAAAATTCTTTGTCTTCGTTTGGCCATTTGCAAGTACATAATCTGAAAAATACACACTCTATAAAAATTTCAGTGTTGTTTCGGTAGTTAGCTGTAGTATATCGTTCATATTGTCACTGATGGGTGCCATGAATACGGATTAAATATAATAAAATGCAATGAAAAGTCCGCTGAAGTCGCAAATGCACTTATTAAACGCTATCCTAATGCAAGTTCAACATCCAATTGCTAGGAGACGTATAGAAATATTTTTTTTGCAATACTAGTGCACGTAAAACACACCAGAGTTACATATAAAATTTGTTGTTTCCGTTTGGCCATTTGCAAGTATATAATCTGAAAAATACACACTCGATAAAAATTTCAGAGTGGTGTTTCGGTAGTTAGCTGTAGTATATCGTTCATATTGTCACTGATGGGTGCCATGAATACGGATTAAATATAATAAAATGAAATGAAAAGTCCGCTGAAGTCGCAAATGCACTTATTAAACGCTATCCTAGTGCAAGTTCAACATCCAATTGCTAAAAGAGGCATAGAAATATTTCTTTTGCAATACTA
Source organism: Agriotes lineatus (assembly GCA_940337035.1). Classification (NCBI taxonomy): domain Eukaryota; kingdom Metazoa; phylum Arthropoda; class Insecta; order Coleoptera; family Elateridae; genus Agriotes; species Agriotes lineatus. The sequence goes on along the minus strand of OW679194.1, from coordinate 87,026,285 downwards.
GTAAACGTAAAACACACCAGAATTACACATAAAATTTGTTGTTTCCGTTTGGCCATTTGCAAGTACATAATCTGAAAAACAAACACTCCATAAAAATTTCAGAGTGGTGTTTCGGTAGTTAGCTGTAGTATATCGTTCATATTGTCACTGATGGGTGCCATGAATATGGATTAAATATAATAAAATGACATGAAAAGTCCGCTGAAGTCGCAAATGCACTTATTAAACGCTATCCTAATGCAAGTTCAACATCCAATTGCTAAAAGAGGCATAGAAATATTTCTTTTGCAATACTAGTACACGTAAAACACACCAGAATTACACATAAAATTTGTTGTTTCCGTTTGGCCATTTGCAAGTACATAATCTGAAAAATACACACTCGATAAAAATTTCAGAGTGGTGTTTCGGTAGTTAGCTGTAGTATATCGTTCATATTGTCACTGATGGGTGCCATGAATAAGGATTAAATATAATAAAATGACATGAAAAGTCCGCTGAAGTCGCAAATGCACTTATTAAACGCTATCCTAATGCAAGTTCAACATCCAATTGCTAAAAGAGGCATAGAAATATTTCTTTTGCAATACTAGTAAACGTAAAACACACCAGAATTACAAATAAAATTTGTTGTTTCCGTTTGGCCATTTGCAAGTACATAATCTGAAAAATACACACTCGATAAAAATTTCAGAGTGGTGTTTCGGTAGTTAGCTGTAGTATATCGTTCATATTGTCACTGATGGGTGCAATGAATACGGATTAAATATAATAAAATGACATGAAAAGTCCGCTGAAGTCGCAAATGCACTTATTAAACGCTATCCTAATGCAAGTTCAACATCCAATTGCTAGGAGAGGCATAGAAATATTTCTTTTGCAATACTAGTAAACGTAAAACACACCAGAATTACACATAAAATTTGTTGTTTCCGTTTGGCCATTTGCAAGTACATAATCTGAAAAATACACACTCGATAAAAATTTCAGAGTGGTGTTTCGGTAGTTAGCTGTAGTATATCGTTCATATTGTCACTGATGGGTGCCATGAATATGGATTAAATATAATAAAATGACATGAAAAGTCCGCTGAAGTCGCAAATGCACTTATTAAACGCTATCCTAATGCAAGTTCAACATCCAATTGCTAAAAGAGGCATAGAAATATTTCTTTTGCAATACTAGTACACGTAAAACACACCAGAATTACACATAAAATTTGTTGTTTCCGTTTGGCCATTTGCAAGCACATAATCTGAAAAATACACACTCGATAAAAATTTCAGAGTGGTGTTTCGGTAGTTAGCTGTAGTATATCGTTCATATTGTCACTGATGGGTGCCATGAATATGGATTAAATATAATAAAATGACATGAAAAGTCCGCTGAAGTCGCAAATGCACTTATTAAACGCTATCCTAATGCAAGTTCAACATCCAATTGCTAAAAGAGGCATAGAAATATTTCTTTTGCAATACTAGTAAACGTAAAACACACCAGAATTACACATAAAATTTGTTGTTTCCGTTTGGCCATTTGCAAGTACATAATCTGAAAAATACACACTCGATAAAAATTTCAGAGTGGTGTTTCGGTAGTTAGCTGTAGTATATCGTTCATATTGTCACTGATGGGTGCAATGAATACGGATTAAATATAATAAAATGACATGAAAAGTCCGCTGAAGTCGCAAATGCACTTATTAAACGCTATCCTAATGCAAGTTCAACATCCAATTGCTAGGAGAGGCATAGAAATATTTCTTTTGCAATACTAGTAAACGTAAAACACACCAGAATTACACATAAAATTTGTTGTTTCCGTTTGGCCATTTGCAAGTACATAATCTGAAAAATACACACTCGATAAAAATTTCAGAGTGGTGTTTCGGTAGTTAGCTGTAGTATATCGTTCATATTGTCACTGATGGGTGCAATGAATACGGATTAAATATAATAAAATGACATGAAATGTCCGCTGAAGTCGCAAATGCACTTATTAAACGCTATCCTAATGCAAGTTCAACATCCAATTGCTAGGAGAGGCATAGAAATATTTCTTTTGCAATACTAGTAAACGTAAAACACACCATAATTACACATAAAATTTGTTGTTTCCGTTTGGCCATTTGCAAGTACATAATCTGAAAAATACACACTCGATAAAAATTTCAGAGTGGTGTTTCGGTAGTTAGCTGTAGTATATCGTTCATATTGTCACTGATGGGTGCAATGAATACGGATTAAATATAATAAAATGACATGAAAAGTCCGCTGAAGTCGCAAATGCGCTTATTAAACGCTATCCTAATGCAAGTTCAACATCCAATTGCTAGGAGAGGCATAGAAATATTTCTTTTGCAATACTAGTAAACGTAAAACACACCATAATTACACATAAAATTTGTTGTTTCCGTTTGGCCATTTGCAAGTACATAATCTGAAAAATACACACTCGATAAAAATTTCAGAGTGGTGTTTCGGTAGTTAGCTGTAGTATATCGTTCATATCGTCACTGATGGGTGCCATGAATACGGATTAAATATAATAAAATGACATGAAATGTCCGCTGAAGTCGCAAATGCACTTATTAAACGCTATCCTAATGCAAGTTCAACATCCAATTGCTAGGAGAGGCATAGAAATATTTCTTTTGCAATACTAGTTAACGTAAAACACACCAGAATTACACATAAAATTTGTTGTTTCCGTTTGGCCATTTGCAAGTACATAATCTGAAAAATACACACTCGATAAAAATTTCAGAGTGGTGTTTCGGTAGTTAGCTGTAGTATATCGTTCATATTGTCACTGATGGGTGCAATGAATACGGATTAAATATAATAAAATGACATGAAAAGTCCGCTGAAGTCGCAAATGCGCTTATTAAACGCTATCCTAATGCAAGTTCAACATCCAATTGCTAGGAGAGGCATAGAAATATTTCTTTTGCAATACTAGTAAACGTAAAACACACCATAATTACACATAAAATTTGTTGTTTCCGTTTGGCCATTTGCAAGTACATAATCTGAAAAATACACACTCGATAAAAATTTCAGAGTGGTGTTTCGGTAGTTAGCTGTAGTATATCGTTCATATCGTCACTGATGGGTGCCATGAATACGGATTAAATATAATAAAATGACATGAAATGTCCGCTGAAGTCGCAAATGCACTTATTAAACGCTATCCTAATGCAAGTTCAACATCCAATTGCTAGGAGAGGCATAGAAATATTTCTTTTGCAATACTAGTTAACGTAAAACACACCAGAATTACACATAAAATTTGTTGTTTCCGTTTGGCCATTTGCAAGTACATAATCTGAAAAATACACACTCGATAAAAATTTCAGAGTGGTGTTTCGGTAGTTAGCTGTAGTATATCGTTCATATTGTCACTGATGGGTGCAATGAATACGGATTAAATATAATAAAATGACATGAAAAGTCCGCTGAAGTCGCAAATGCACTTATTAAACGCTATCCTAATGCAAGTTCAACATCCAATTGCTAGAAGAGGCATAGAAATATTTCTTTTGCAATACTAGTAAACGTAAAACACACCAGAATTACACATAAAATTTGTTGTTTCCGTTTGGCCATTTGCAAGTACATAATCTGAAAAATACACACTCGATAAAAATTTCAGAGTGGTGTTTCGGTAGTTAGCTGTAGTATATCGTTCATATTGTCACTGATGGGTGCCATGAATACGGATTAAATATAATAAAATGCAATGAAAAGACCGCTGAAGTCGCAAATGCACTTATTAAACGCTATCCTAATGCAAGTTCAACATCCAATTGCTAAAAGAGGCATAGAAATATTTCTTTTGCAATACTAGTACACGCAAAACACACCAGAATTACACATAAAATTTGTTGTTTCCGTTTGGTCATTTGCAAGTACATAATCTGAAAAATACACACTCGATAAAAATTTCAGAGTGGTGTTTCGGTAGTTAGCTGTAGTATATCGTTCATATTGTCACTGATGGGTGCCATGAATACGGATTAAATATAATAAAATGCAATGAAAAGTCCGCTGAAGTCGCAAATGCACTTATTAAACGCTATCCTAGTGCAAGTTCAACATCCAATTGCTAAAAGAAGCATAGAAATATTTCTTTTGCAATACTAGTACACGTAAAACACACCAGAATTACACATAAAATTTGTTGTTTCCGTTTGGCCATTTGCAAGTACATAATCTGAAAAATACACACTCGATAAAAATTTCAGAGTGGTGTTTCGGTAGTTAGCTGTAGTATATCGTTCATATTGTCACTGATGGGTGCCATGAATACGCATTAAATATAATAAAATGACATGAAATGTCCGCTGAAGTCGCAAATGCACTTATTAAACGCTATCCTAATGCAAGTTCAACATCCAATTGCTAGGAGAGGCATAGAAATATTTCTTTTGCAATACTAGTACACGCAAAATACACCAGAATTAAATATAAAATTCTTTGTTTTCGTTTGGCCATTTGCAAGTACATAATCTGAAAAATACACACTCCATAAAAATTTCAGTGTTGTTTCGGTAGTTAGCTGTAGTATATCGTTCATATTGTCACTGATGGGTGCCATGAATACGGATTAAATATAATAAAATGCAATGAAAAGACCGCTGAAGTCGCAAATGCACTTATTAAACGCTATCCTAGTGCAAGTTCAACATCCAATTGCCAAAAGAGGCATAGAAATATTTCTTTTGCAATACTAGTACACGTAAAACACACCAGAATTACACATAAAATTTGTTGTTTCCGTTTGGCCATTTGCAAGTACATAATCTGAAAAACAAACACTCCATAAAAATTTCAGAGTGGTGTTTCGGTAGTTAGCTGTAGTATATCGTTCATGTTGTCACTGATGGGTGCCATGAATACGGATTAAATATAATAAAATGCAATGAAAAGTCCGCTGAAGTCGCAAATGCACTTATTAAACGCTATCCTAATGCAAGTTCAACATCCAATTGCCAGGAGAGGCATAGAAATATTTCTTTTGCAATACTAGTACACGCAAAACACACCAGAATTACACATAAAATTTGTTGTTTCCGTTTGGCCATTTGCAAGTACATAATCTGAAAAATACACACTCGATAAAAATTTCAGAGTGGTGTTTCGGTAGTTAGCTGTAGTATATCGTTCATATTGTCACTGATGGGTGCCATGAATACGGATTAAATATAATAAAATGACATGAAAAGTCCGCTGAAGTCGCAAATGCACTTATTAAACGCTATCCTAATGCAAGTTCAACATCCAATTGCTAAAAGAGGCATAGAAATATTTCTTTTGCAATACTAGTACACGTAAAACACACCAGAATTACACATAAAATTTGTTGTTTCTGTTTGGCCATTTGCAAGTACATAATCTGAAAAATACACACTTGATAAAAATTTCAGAGTGGTGTTTCGGTAGTTAGCTGTAGTATATCGTTCATATTGTCACTGATGGGTGCCATGAATACGGATTAAATATAATAAAATGACATGAAATGTCCGCTGAAGTCGCAAATGCACTTATTAAACGCTATCCTAATGCAAGTTCAACATCCAATTGCTAGGAGAGGCATAGAAATATTTCTTTTGCAATACTATTACACGCAAAATACACCAGAATTAAATATAAAATTCTTTGTTTTCGTTTGGCCATTTGCAAGTACATAATCTGAAAAATACACACTCCATAAAAATTTCAGTGTTGTTTCGGTAGTTAGCTGTAGTATATCGTTCATATTGTCACTGATGGGTGCCATGAATACGGATTAAATATAATAAAATGACATGAAAAGTCCGCTGAAGTCGCAAATGCACTTATTAAACGCTATCCTAATGCAAGTTCAACATCCAATTGCTAGGAGAGGCATAGAAATATTTCTTTTGCAATACTAGTAAACGTAAAACACACCAGAATTACACATAAAATTTGTTGTTTCCGTTTGGCCATTTGCAAGTACATAATCTGAAAAATACACACTCGATAAAAATTTCAGAGTGGTGTTTCGGTAGTTAGCTGTGGTATATCGTTCATATTGTCACTGATGGGTGCAATGAATACGGATTAAATATAATAAAATGACATGAAATGTCCGCTGAAGTCGCAAATGCACTTATTAAACGCTATCCTAATGCAAGTTCAACATCCAATTGCTAGGAGAGGCATAGAAATATTTCTTTTGCAATACTAGTAAACGTAAAACACACCATAATTACACATAAAATTTGTTGTTTCCGTTTGGCCATTTGCAAGTACATAATCTGAAAAATACACACTCGATAAAAATTTCAGAGTGGTGTTTCGGTAGTTAGCTGTAGTATATCGTTCATATCGTCACTGATGGGTGCCATGAATACGGATTAAATATAATAAAATGACATGAAATGTCCGCTGAAGTCGCAAATGCACTTATTAAACGCTATCCTAATGCAAGTTCAACATCCAATTGCTAGGAGAGGCATAGAAATATTTCTTTTGCAATACTAGTTAACGTAAAACACACCAGAATTACACATAAAATTTGTTGTTTCCGTTTGGCCATTTGCAAGTACATAATCTGAAAAATACACACTCGATAAAAATTTCAGAGTGGTGTTTCGGTAGTTAGCTGTAGTATATCGTTCATATCGTCACTGATGGGTGCCATGAATACGGATTAAATATAATAAAATGACATGAAATGTCCGCTGAAGTCGCAAATGCACTTATTAAACGCTATCCTAATGCAAGTTCAACATCCAATTGCTAGGAGAGGCATAGAAATATTTCTTTTGCAATACTAGTTAACGTAAAACACACCAGAATTACACATAAAATTTGTTGTTTCCGTTTGGCCATTTGCAAGTACATAATCTGAAAAATACACACTCGATAAAAATTTCAGAGTGGTGTTTCGGTAGTTAGCTGTAGTATATCGTTCATATTGTCACTGATGGGTGCAATGAATACGGATTAAATATAATAAAATGACATGAAAAGTCCGCTGAAGTCGCAAATGCACTTATTAAACGCTATCCTAATGCAAGTTCAACATCAAATTGCTAGAAGAGGCATAGAAATATTTCTTTTGCAATACTAGTAAACGTAAAACACACCAGAATTACACATAAAATTTGTTGTTTCCGTTTGGCCATTTGCAAGTACATAATCTGAAAAATACACACTCGATAAAAATTTCAGAGTGGTGTTTCGGTAGTTAGCTGTAGTATATCGTTCATATTGTCACTGATGGGTGCCATGAATACGGATTAAATATAATAAAATGCAATGAAAAGACCGCTGAAGTCGCAAATGCACTTATTAAACGCTATCCTAATGCAAGTTCAACATCCAATTGCTAAAAGAGGCATAGAAATATTTCTTTTGCAATACTAGTACACGCAAAACACACCAGAATTACACATAAAATTTGTTGTTTCCGTTTGGTCATTTGCAAGTACATAATCTGAAAAATACACACTCGATAAAAATTTCAGAGTGGTGTTTCGGTAGTTAGCTGTAGTATATCGTTCATATTGTCACTGATGGGTGCCATGAATACGGATTAAATATAATAAAATGCAATGAAAAGTCCGCTGAAGTCGCAAATGCACTTATTAAACGCTATCCTAGTGCAAGTTCAACATCCAATTGCTAAAAGACGCATAGAAATATTTCTTTTGCAATACTAGTACACGTAAAACACACCAGAATTACACATAAAATTTGTTGTTTCCGTTTGGCCATTTGCAAGTACATAATCTGAAAAATACACACTCGATAAAAATTTCAGAGTGGTGTTTCGGTAGTTAGCTGTAGTATATCGTTCATATTGTCACTGATGGGTGCCATGAATACGCATTAAATATAATAAAATGACATGAAATGTCCGCTGAAGTCGCAAATGCACTTATTAAACGCTATCCTAATGCAAGTTCAACATCCAATTGCTAGGAGAGGCATAGAAATATTTCTTTTGCAATACTAGTACACGCAAAATACACCAGAATTAAATATAAAATTCTTTGTTTTCGTTTGGCCATTTGCAAGTACATATGTAACGTTTCGCCCCGAGCGAACGCGTTTTTAAATTAAAATTAATTAGCGCGTTCCCTCTCAGCGATTTTTGATGATCAGGGGCTGTAGATCTGAAACGCCCGTCCAGCGATAACGGCGCGTCATCAACGGATCCCCCGCTCCACGTTTGCGCATCTCTGCGCCGGTCCCCCTCTTAAACACTCCGAGGAAGTTGTTCGCTGCACGAAGCCCGAAGGCGAACACTTATAAGCAATTCCACGACCGCTTCTCAAGGCATTCATCCACTTGTCCACCGACACCTTCACCAGCATCCATTCCTCTCCTAGATCCCTATCCCGTTCCGTCCTGGCTAGTTATTTAAGAACCTTAGATTCAATTTCCTGACCTGATCCGTAGTCGGCGATAGGCGAAGACTTCTTCAACGAGAAGGCCGCCTTCACGATTGCAACCTGAAACCTGTCCGATATCCTGCAGAATTAGTACGGGACGAAGTTCGCTTGCGAGCCGCTCCGCTGTTCTGCTATTATTTTAACTTGTTTCCCCGAGATCCAAATTAAATAAAGGAATCCGAATTCGTTAATAAATCAATGTAAATTAAGTTAAATAATTCCAAATCTGTTGATAATTTAATTCGCTAAATCAGTAAGACGTGTTTGCCAGCGACGACTCTATTAAGAGACCGCTAGGCCCGTCGATATCAAGTAATTAAAGAAACCCCTATTTTGTTAATAAGATAATTTACAAATCATTAAGACGTGTCGGCCGGCGACGACTCAACTCAGAGACCGCTGAGCCCGTCTATGAAAAAAACTTGCTTAGCAAGCAACCTAAATATCGTCTTGCAAATAATTAGTTCACCAAAGTTCATGCAATTAACATATGACAATAGCGTCTCGTAATATCTAGTTCAAAAGCCCGTATAATTACTAAATTGCTCCCCTCGAAAGAGTTGTTTAATGTTTATATTAGCCTACAGAATTCTACTTACTAGAGAAGTCCGAGGTCAACTCCTACACACCAACAGCTCGTTCAAGAACATTCACCAGGTGAATCTCTCCAGCGAATCTTCGTGGCTCCGCACTTTACACTAAAACATCCCGCCACGAATTCTCCGATTAAGGGCCAATCCCTTAGGAAACCGCCGGCACGTAAGCGAGAATGTGATATCTAGTTAATTAACCTGTCATTACAGCAACATGTGCCAGAAACTCTGTCGCTGAGGGCCAAGTGAAGAACGCGGACCTGTCTTAAAGCCGGTCCCAAAGTTACCAGAGGCGTGCCGGCAAGAATTCCTGAGGGGGCGATCCAGAAACCACCGTTCACACGGCTGTACGACGGGTTGCAGCGACAAGGAGCGACGGAAGACCGTAGATTATTTTTATTTTTCCAAATACATGTTAATTTCCAATTATACAATTATGAATACGTTTGTAAATAATTCTAAACACCAATATTAAATTGTTTAAAGCTATCCTGTGTTTGGTTTGCTACGCCTCTTGTGTATATCTGGGAAATCTTGACCCTGTCTCCGACTCGACTAGCTACCAGAAAGTTAATTAGTAATTATCTTGGTACCCTTAATGAGCACAAGGGTGGAATATTATACATAATCTGAAAAATACACACTCCATAAAAATTTCAGTGTTGTTTCGGTAGTTAGCTGTAGTATATCGTTCATATTGTCACTGATGGGTGCCATGAATACGGATTAAATATAATAAAATGCAATGAAAAGACCGCTGAAGTCGCAAATGCACTTATTAAACGCTATCCTAGTGCAAGTTCAACATCCAATTGCCAAAAGAGGCATAGAAATATTTCTTTTGCAATACTAGTACACGTAAAACACACCAGAATTACACATAAAATTTGTTGTTTCCGTTTGGCCATTTGCAAGTACATAATCTGAAAAACAAACACTCCATAAAAATTTCAGAGTGGTGTTTCGGTAGTTAGCTGTAGTATATCGTTCATGTTGTCACTGATGGGTGCCATGAATACGGATTAAATATAATAAAATGCAATGAAAAGTCCGCTGAAGTCGCAAATGCACGTATTACACACTATCCTAATGTAAGTTCAACATCCAATTGCTAGGAGAGGCATAGAAATATTTCTTTTGTAATACTAGTACACGTAAAACACACCAGAATTACACATAAAGTTTGCTGTTTCCGTTTGGCCATTTGCAAGTGCATAATCTGAAAAATACACACTCGATAAAAATTTCAGAGTGCTGTTTCGGTAGTTAGCTGTAGTATATCGTTCATATTGTCACTGATGGGTGCCATGAATACGGATTAAATATAATAAAATGCCATGAAAAGTCCGCTGAAGTCGCAAATGCACGTATTACACACTATCCTAATGTAAGTTCAACATCCAATTGCTAGGAGAGGCATAGAAATATTTCTTTTGTAATACTAGTACACGTAAAACACACCAGAATTACACATAAAATTTGCTGTTTCCGTTTGGCCATTTGCAAGTACATAATCTGAAAAATACACACTCTATAAAAATTTCAGAGTGGTGTTTCGGTAGTTAGCTGTAGTATATCGTTCATATTGTCACTGATGGGTGCCATGAATACGGATTAAATATAATAAAATGCCATGAAAAGTCCGCTGAAGTCGCAAATGCACTTATTAAACGCTATCCTAATGCAAGTTCAACATCCAATTGCTAGGAGAGGCATAGAAATATTTCTTTTGCAATACTAGTACACGTAAAACACACCAGAATTACATATAAAATTTTTTGTTTCGGTTTGGCCATTTGCAAGTACATAATCTGAAAAATACACACTCAATAAAAAATTCAGAGTGGTGTTTCGGTAGCTAGCTGTAGTATATCGTTCATATTGTCACTGATGGGTGCCATGAATACGGATTAAATATAATAAAATGCAATGAAAAGTCCGCTGAAGTCGCAAATTCACTTATTAAACGCTATACTAATGAACATTCAGCATCCAAGTACTAGAAGAGCCATAGAAATATTTCTTTTGCAATACTAGTACACGTAAAACACACCAGAATTACACATAAAATTTGTTGTTTCCGTTTGGCCATTTGCAAGTACATAATCTGAAAAATACACACTCGATAAAAATTTCAGAGTGGTGTTTCGGTAGTTAGCTGTAGTATATCGTTCATATTGTCACTGATGGGTGCCATGAATACGGATTAAATATAATAAAATGCAATGAAATGTCCGCTGAAGTCGCAAATGCACTTATTAAACGCTATCCTAATGCAAGTTCAACATCCAATTGCTAGGAGAGGCATAGAAATATTTCTTTTGCAATACTAGTACACGTAAAACACACCAGAATTACACATAAAATTTGTTGTTTTCGTTTGGCCATTTGCAAGTACATAATCTGAAAAATACACACTCGATAAAAATTTCAGAGTGGTGTTTCGGTAGTTAGCTGTAGTATATCGTTCATATTGTCACTGATGGGTGCCATGAATACGGATTAAATATAATAAAATGCAATGAAAAGACCGCGGAAGTCGCAAATACACTTATTAAACGCTCTCCTAATGCAAGTTCAACATCCAATTGCTAGGAGAGGCATAGAAATATTTCTTTTGCAATACTAGTACACGTAAAACACACCAGCATTACACATAAAATTTGTTGTTTCCGTTTGGCCATTTGCAAGTACATAATCTGAAAAATACACACTCGATAAAAATTTCAGAGTGGTGTTTCGGTAGTTAGCTGTAGTATATCGTTCATATTGTTACTGATGGGTGCCATGAATACGGATTAAATATAATAAAATGCAATGAAAAGTCCGCTGAAGTCGCAAATGCACTTATTAAACGCTATCCTAATGCAAGTTCAACATCCAATTGCTAGGAGAGGCATAGAAATATTTCTTTTGCAATACTAGTACACGTAAAACACACTAGAATTACACATAAAATTTGTTGTTTCCGTTTGGCCATTTGCAAGAACATAATCTGAAAAATACACACTCGATAAAAATTTCAGAGTGGTGTTTCGGTAGTTAGCTGTAGTATATCGTTCATATTGTCACTGATGGGGGCCATGAATACGGATTAAATATAACAAAATGCAATGAAAGGACCGCTGAAGTCGCAAATGCACTTATTAAACGCTATCCTAATGCAAGTTCAACATCCAATTGCTAGGAGAGGCATAGAAATATTTCTTTTGCAATACTAGTACACGTAAAACACACCAGAATTACATATAAAATTTTTTGTTTCCGTTTGGCCATTTGCAAGTACATAATCTGAAAAATACACACTCGATAAAAAATTCAGAGTGGTGTTTCGGTAGCTAGCTGTAGTATATCGTTCATATTGTCACTGATGGGTGCCATGAATACGGATTAAATATAATAAAATGCAATGAAAAGTCCGCTGAAGTCGCAAATGCACTTATTAAACGCTATCCTAATGCAAGTTCAACATCCAATTGCTAGGAGAGGCATAGAAATATTTCTTTTGCAATACTAGTACACGTAAAACACACCAGAATTACACATAAAATTTGTTGTTTCCGTTTGGCCATTTGCAAGTACATAATCTGAAAAATACACACTCGATAAAAATTTCAGAGTGGTGTTTCGGTAGTTAGCTGTAGTATATCGTTCATATTGTTACTGATGTGTGCCATGAATACGGATTAAATATAATAAAATGCAATGAAAAGTCCGATGAAGTCGCAAATGCACTTATTAAACGCTATCCTAATGCAAGTTCAACATCCAATTGCTAGGAGAGGCATAGAAATATTTCTTTTGCAATACTAGTACACGTAAAACACACCAGAATTACACATAAAATTTGTTGTTTCCGTTTGGCCATTTGCAAGTACATAATCTGAAAAATACACACTCGATAAAAATTTCAGAGTGGTGTTTCGGTAGTTAGCTGTAGTATATCGTTCATATTGTTACTGATGGGTGCCATGAATACGGATTAAATATAATAAAATGCAATGAAAAGTCCGCTGAAGTCGCAAATGCACTTATTAAACGCTATCCTAATGCAAGTTCAACATCCAATTGCTAGGAGAGCCATAGAAATATTTCTTTTGCAATACTAGTACACGTAAAACACACCAGAATTACACATAAAATTTGTTGTTTCCGTTTGGCCATTTGCAAGTACATAATCTGAAAAATACACACTCGATAAAAATTTCAGAGTGGTGTTTCGGTAGTTAGCTGTAGTATATCGTTCATATTGTCACTGATGGGGGCCATGAATACGGATTAAATATAATAAAATGCAATGAAAGGACCGCTGAAGTCGCAAATGCACTTATTAAACGCTATCCTAATGCAAGTTCAACATCCAATTGCTAGGAGAGGCATAGAAATATTTCTTTTGCAATACTAGTACACGTAAAACACACCAGAATTACATATAAAATTTTTTGTTTCCGTTTGGCCATTTGCAAGTACATAATCTGAAAAATACACACTCGATAAAAAATTCAGAGTGGTGTTTCGGTAGCTAGCTGTAGTATATCGTTCATATTGCCACTGATGGGTGCCATGAATACGGATTAAATATAATAAAATGCAATGAAAAGTCCGCTGAAGTCGCAAATGCACTTATTAAACGCTATCCTAATGCAAGTTCAACATCCAATTGCTAGGAGAGGCATAGAAATATTTCTTTTGCAATACTAGTACACGTAAAACACACCAGAATTACATATAAAATTTTTTGTTTCCGTTTGGCCATTTGCAAGTACATAATCTGAAAAATACACACTCGATAAAAAATTCAGAGTGGTGTTTCGGAAGCTAGCTGTAGTATATCGTTCATATTGTCACTGATGGGTGCCATGAATACGGATTAAATATAATAAAATGCAATGAAAAGTCCGCTGAAGTCGCAAATGCACTTATTAAACGCTATCCTAATGCAAGTTCAACATCCAATTGCTAGGAGAGGCATAGAAATATTTCTTTTGCAATACTAGTACACGTAAAACACACCAGAATTACACATAAAATTTGTTGTTTCCGTTTGGCCATTTGCAAGTACATAATCTGAAAAATACACACTCGATAAAAATTTCAGAGTGGTGTTTCGGTAGTTAGCTGTAGTATATCGTTCATATTGTCACTGATGGGTGCCATGAATACGGATTAAATATAATAAAATGCAATGAAATGTCCGCTGAAGTCGCAAATGCACTTATTAAACGCTATCCTAATGCAAGTTCAACATCCAATTGCTAGGAGAGGCATAGAAATATTTCTTTTGCAATACTAGTACATATCATGAGAACAACGGATAACAGATGGACCAAAAGGGTATTAGAGTGGAGACCGAGGCAAGGAAGACGTAGTGTGGGCAGACCACCACTCCGATGGGCCGATGACATCGCAAGAGTGGCTGGAAAATTATGGCAAAGAAAAACATCTGATAGAGAGGAGTTGCGTATTAGAGGGGAGACCTATGTCCAAAACTGGATGGATGAGGGTTGAACGAAGAAGAAGAAGAAGAAGAATACTAGTACACGTAAACACACCAGAATTACACATAAAATTTGTTGTTTTCGTTTGGCCATTTGCAAGTACATAATCTGAAAAATACACACTCGATAAAAATTTCAGAGTGGTGTTTCGGTAGTTAGCTGTAGTATATAGTTCATATTGTCACTGATGGGTGCCATGAATACGGATTAAATATAATAAAATGCAATGAAAGGACCGCTGAAGTCGCAAATGCACTTATTAAACGCTATCCTAATGCAAGTTCAACATCCAATTGCTAGGAGAGGCATAGAAATATTTCTTTTGCAATACTAGTACACGTAAAACACACCAGAATTACATATAAAATTTTTTGTTTCGGTTTGGCCATTTGCAAGTACATAATCTGAAAAATACACACTCAATAAAAAATTCAGAGTGGTGTTTCGGTAGCTAGCTGTAGTATATCGTTCATATTGTCACTGATGGGTGCCATGAATACGGATTAAATATAATAAAATGCAATGAAAAGTCCGCTGAAGTCGCAAATTCACTTATTAAACGCTATACTAATGAACATTCAGCATCCAATTGCTAGGAGAGGCATAGAAATATTTCTTTTGCAATACTAGTACACGTAAAACACACCAGAATTACATATAAAATTTTTTGTTTCGGTTTGGCCATTTGCAAGTACATAATCTGAAAAATACACACTCAATAAAAAATTCAGAGTGGTGTTTCGGTAGCTAGCTGTAGTATATCGTTCATATTGTCACTGATGGGTGCCATGAATACGGATTAAATATAATAAAATGCAATGAAATGTCCGCTGAAGTCGCAAATGCACTTATTAAACGCTATCCTAATGCAAGTTCAACATCCAATTGCTAGGAGAGGCATAGAAATATTTCTTTTGCAATACTAGTACACGTAAAACACACCAGAATTACACATAAAATTTGTTGTTTTCGTTTGGCCATTTGCAAGTACATAATCTGAAAAATACACACTCGATAAAAATTTCAGAGTGGTGTTTCGGTAGTTAGCTGTAGTATATCGTTCATATTGTCACTGATGGGTGCCATGAATACGGATTAAATATAATAAAATGCAATGAAAAGGCCGCGGAAGTCGCAAATACACTTATTAAACGCTCTCCTAATGCAAGTTCAACATCCAATTGCTAGGAGAGGCATAGAAATATTTCTTTTGCAATACTAGTACACGTAAAACACACCAGCATTACACATAAAATTTGTTGTTTCCGTTTGGCCATTTGCAAGTACATAATCTGAAAAATACACACTCGATAAAAATTTCAGAGTGGTGTTTCGGTAGTTAGCTGTAGTATATCGTTCATATTGTTACTGATGGGTGCCATGAATACGGATTAAATATAATAAAATGCAATGAAAAGTCCGCTGAAGTCGCAAATGCACTTATTAAACGCTATCCTAATGCAAGTTCAACATCCAATTGCTAGGAGAGGCATAGAAATATTTCTTTTGCAATACTAGTACACGTAAAACACACTAGAATTACACATAAAATTTGTTGTTTCCGTTTGGCCATTTGCAAGAACATAATCTGAAAAATACACACTCGATAAAAATTTCAGAGTGGTGTTTCGGTAGTTAGCTGTAGTATATCGTTCATATTGTCACTGATGGGGGCCATGAATACGGATTAAATATAACAAAATGCAATGAAAGGACCGCTGAAGTCGCAAATGCACTTATTAAACGCTATCCTAATGCAAGTTCAACATCCAATTGCTAGGAGAGGCATAGAAATATTTCTTTTGCAATACTAGTACACGTAAAACACACCAGAATTACATATAAAATTTTTTGTTTCCGTTTGGCCATTTGCAAGTACATAATCTGAAAAATACACACTCGATAAAAAATTCAGAGTGGTGTTTCGGTAGCTAGCTGTAGTATATCGTTCATATTGTCACTGATGGGTGCCATGAATACGGATTAAATATAATAAAATGCAATGAAAAGTCCGCTGAAGTCGCAAATGCACTTATTAAACGCTATCCTAATGCAAGTTCAACATCCAATTGCTAGGAGAGGCATAGAAATATTTCTTTTGCAATACTAGTACACGTAAAACACACCAGAATTACACATAAAATTTGTTGTTTCCGTTTGGCCATTTGCAAGTACATAATCTGAAAAATACACACTCGATAAAAATTTCAGAGTGGTGTTTCGGTAGTTAGCTGTAGTATATCGTTCATATTGTTACTGATGTGTGCCATGAATACGGATTAAATATAATAAAATGCAATGAAAAGTCCGATGAAGTCGCAAATGCACTTATTAAACGCTATCCTAATGCAAGTTCAACATCCAATTGCTAGGAGAGGCATAGAAATATTTCTTTTGCAATACTAGTACACGTAAAACACACCAGAATTACACATAAAATTTGTTGTTTCCGTTTGGCCATTTGCAAGTACATAATCTGAAAAATACACACTCGATAAAAATTTCAGAGTGGTGTTTCGGTAGTTAGCTGTAGTATATCGTTCATATTGTTACTGATGGGTGCCATGAATACGGATTAAATATAATAAAATGCAATGAAAAGTCCGCTGAAGTCGCAAATGCACTTATTAAACGCTATCCTAATGCAAGTTCAACATCCAATTGCTAGGAGAGGCATAGAAATATTTCTTTTGCAATACTAGTACACGTAAAACACACCAGAATTACACATAAAATTTGTTGTTTCCGTTTGGCCATTTGCAAGTACATAATCTGAAAAATACACACTCGATAAAAATTTCAGAGTGGTGTTTCGGTAGTTAGCTGTAGTATATCGTTCATATTGTCACTGATGGGGGCCATGAATACGGATTAAATATAATAAA
Organism: Agriotes lineatus; assembly: GCA_940337035.1. Classification (NCBI taxonomy): domain Eukaryota; kingdom Metazoa; phylum Arthropoda; class Insecta; order Coleoptera; family Elateridae; genus Agriotes; species Agriotes lineatus. Next base: position 87,008,881 of record OW679194.1, on the reverse strand, counting down.
ATGCAATGAAAGGACCGCTGAAGTCGCAAATGCACTTATTAAACGCTATCCTAATGCAAGTTCAACATCCAATTGCTAGGAGAGGCATAGAAATATTTCTTTTGCAATACTAGTACACGTAAAACACACCAGAATTACATATAAAATTTTTTGTTTCCGTTTGGCCATTTGCAAGTACATAATCTGAAAAATACACACTCGATAAAAAATTCAGAGTGGTGTTTCGGTAGCTAGCTGTAGTATATCGTTCATATTGCCACTGATGGGTGCCATGAATACGGATTAAATATAATAAAATGCAATGAAAAGTCCGCTGAAGTCGCAAATGCACTTATTAAACGCTATCCTAATGCAAGTTCAACATCCAATTGCTAGGAGAGGCATAGAAATATTTCTTTTGCAATACTAGTACACGTAAAACACACTAGAATTACACATAAAATTTGTTGTTTCCGTTTGGCCATTTGCAAGTACATAATCTGAAAAATACACACTCGATAAAAATTTCAGAGTGGTGTTTCGGTAGTTAGCTGTAGTATATCGTTCATATTGTCACTGATGGGGGCCATGAATACGGATTAAATATAATAAAATGCAATGAAAGGACCGCTGAAGTCGCAAATGCACTTATTAAACGCTATCCTAATGCAAGTTCAACATCCAATTGCTAGGAGAGGCATAGAAATATTTCTTTTGCAATACTAGTACACGTAAAACACACCAGAATTACATATAAAATTTTTTGTTTCCGTTTGGCCATTTGCAAGTACATAATCTGAAAAATACACACTCGATAAAAAATTCAGAGTGGTGTTTCGGTAGCTAGCTGTAGTATATCGTTCATATTGCCACTGATGGGTGCCATGAATACGGATTAAATATAATAAAATGCAATGAAAAGTCCGCTGAAGTCGCAAATGCACTTATTAAACGCTATCCTAATGCAAGTTCAACATCCAATTGCTAGGAGAGGCATAGAAATATTTCTTTTGCAATACTAGTACACGTAAAACACACTAGAATTACACATAAAATTTGTTGTTTCCGTTTGGCCATTTGCAAGTACATAATCTGAAAAATACACACTCGATAAAAATTTCAGAGTGGTGTTTCGGTAGTTAGCTGTAGTATATCGTTCATATTGTCACTGATGGGGGCCATGAATACGGATTAAATATAATAAAATGCAATGAAAGGACCGCTGAAGTCGCAAATGCACTTATTAAACGCTATCCTAATGCAAGTTCAACATCCAATTGCTAGGAGAGGCATAGAAATATTTCTTTTACAATACTAGTACACGTAAAACACACCAGAATTACATATAAAATTTTTTGTTTCCGTTTGGCCATTTGCAAGTACATAATCTGAAAAATACACACTCGATAAAAATTTCAGAGTGGTGTTTCGGTAGCTAGCTGTAGTATATCGTTCATATTGTCACTGATGGGTGCCATGAATACGGATTAAATATAATAAAATGCAATGAAAAGTCCGCTGAAGTCGCAAATGCACTTATTAAACGCTATCCTAATGCAAGTTCAACATCCAATTGCTAGGAGAGGCATAGAAATATTTCTTTTGCAATACTAGTACACGTAAAACACACTAGAATTACACATAAAATTTGTTGTTTCCGTTTGGCCATTTGCAAGTACATAATCTGAAAAATACACACTCGATAAAAATTTCAGAGTGGTGTTTCGGTAGTTAGCTGTAGTATATCGTTCATATTGTCACTGATGGGGGCCATGAATACGGATTAAATATAATAAAATGCAATGAAAGGACCGCTGAAGTCGCAAATGCACTTATTAAACGCTATCCTAATGCAAGTTCAACATCCAATTGCTAGGAGAGGCATAGAAATATTTCTTTTACAATACTAGTACACGTAAAACACACCAGAATTACATATAAAATTTTTTGTTTCCGATTGGCCATTTGCAAGTACATAATCTAAAAAATACACACTCGATAAAAAATTCAGAGTGGTGTTTCGGTAGCTAGCTGTAGTATATCGTTCATATTGTCACTGATGGGTGCCATGAATACGGATTAAATATAATAAAATGCAATGAAAAGTCCGCTGAAGTCGCAAATGCACTTATTAAACGCTATCCTAATGCAAGTTCAACATCCAATTGCTAGGAGAGGCATAGAAATATTTCTTTTGCAATACTAGTACACGTAAAACACACCAGAATTACACATAAAATTTGTTGTTTCCGTTTGGCCATTTGCAAGTACATAATCTGAAAAATACACACTCGATAAAAATTTCAGAGTGGTGTTTCGGTAGTTAGCTGTAGTATATCGTTCATATTGTTACTGATGGGTGCCATGAATACGGATTAAATATAATAAAATGCAATGAAAAGTCCGCTGAAGTCGCAAATGCACTTATTAAACGCTATCCTAATGCAAGTTCAACATCCAATTGCTAGGAGAGGCATAGAAATATTTCTTTTGCAATACTAGTACACGTAAAACACATCAGAATTACACATAAAATTTGTTGTTTCCGTTTGGCCATTTGCAAGTACATAATCTGAAAAATACACACGATAAAAATTTCAGAGTGGTGTTTCGGTAGTTAGCTGTAGTATATCGTTCATATTGTCACTGATGGGTGCCATGAATACGGATTAAATATAATAAAATGCAATGAAAAGTCCGCTGAAGTCGCAAATGCACTTATTAATTGCTATCCTAATGCAAGTTCAACATCCAATTGCTAGGAGAGGCATAGAAATATTTCTTTTGCAATACTAGTACACGTAAAACACACCAGAATTACACATAAAATTTGTTGTTTCCGTTTGGCCATTTGCAAGTACATAATCTGAAAAATACACACTCGATAAAAATTTCAGAGTGGTGTTTCGGTAGTTAGCTGTAGTATATCGTTCATATTGTCACTGATGGGTGCCATGAATACGGATTAAATATAATAAAATGCAATGAAAAGACCGCTGAAGTCGCAAATGCACTTATTAAACGCTATCCTAATGCAAGTTCAACATCCAATTGCTAGGAGAGGCATAGAAATATTTCTTTTGCAATACTAGTACACGTAAAACACACTAGAATTACACATAAAATTTGTTGTTTCCGTTTGGCCATTTGCAAGTACATAATCTGAAAAATACACACTCGATAAAAATTTCAGAGTGGTGTTTCGGTAGTTAGCTGTAGTATATCGTTCATATTGTCACTGATGGGGGCAATGAATACGGATTAAATATAATAAAATGCAATGAAAGGACCGCTGAAGTCGCAAATGCACTTATTAAACGCTATCCTAATGCAAGTTCAACATCCAATTGCTAGGAGAGGCATAGAAATATTTCTTTTGCAATACTAGTACACGTAAAACACACCAGAATTACATATAAAATTTTTTGTTTCCGTTTGGCCATTTGCAAGTACATAATCTGAAAAATACACACTCGATAAAAAATTCAGAGTGGTGTTTCGGTAGCTAGCTGTAGTATATCGTTCATATTGTCACTGATGGGTGCCATGAATACGGATTAAATATAATAAAATGCAATGAAAAGTCCGCTGAAGTCGCAAATGCACTTATTAAACGCTATCCTAATGCAAGTTCAACATCCAATTGCTAGGAGAGGCATAGAAATATTTCTTTTGCAATACTAGTACACGTAAAACACACCAGAATTACACATAAAATTTGTTGTTTCCGTTTGGCCATTTGCAAGTACATAATCTGAAAAATACACACTCGATAAAAATTTCAGAGTGGTGTTTCGTTAGTTAGCTGTAGTATATCGTTCATATTGTTACTGATGTGTGCCATGAATACGGATTAAATATAATAAAATGCAATGAAAAGTCCGATGAAGTCGCAAATGCACTAATTAAACGCTATCCTAATGCAAGTTCAACATCCAATTGCTAGGAGAGGCATAGAAATATTTCTTTTGCAATACTAGTACACGTAAAACACACCAGAATTACACATAAAATTTGTTGTTTCCGTTTGGCCATTTGCAAGTACATAATATGAAAAATACACACTCGATAAAAATTTCAGAGTGGTGTTTCGGTAGTTAGCTGTAGTATATCGTTCATATTGTTACTGATGGGTGCCATGAATACGGATTAAATATAATAAAATGCAATGAAAAGTCCGCTGAAGTCGCAAATGCACTTATTAAACGCTATCCTAATGCAAGTTCAACATCCAATTGCTAGGAGAGGCATAGAAATATTTCTTTTGCAATACTAGTACACGTAAAACACACCAGAATTACACATAAAATTTGTTGTTTCCGTTTGGCCATTTGCAAGTACATAATCTGAAAAATACACACTCGATAAAAATTTCAGAGTGGTGCTTCGGTAGTTAGCTGTAGTATATCGTTCATATTGTCACAGATGGGGGCCATGAATACGGATTAAATATAATAAAATGCAATGAAAGGACCGCTGAAGTCGCAAATGCACTTATTAAACGCTATCCTAATGCAAGTTCAACATCCAATTGCTAGGAGAGGCATAGAAATATTTCTTTTGCAATACTAGTACACGTAAAACACACCAGAATTACATATAAAATTTTTTGTTTCCGTTTGGCCATTTGCAAGTACATAATCTGAAAAATACACACTCGATAAAAAATTCAGAGTGGTGTTTCGGTAGCTAGCTGTAGTATATCGTTCATATTGCCACTGATGGGTGCCATGAATACGGATTAAATATAATAAAATGCAATGAAAAGTCCGCTGAAGTCGCAAATGCACTTATTAAACGCTATCCTAATGCAAGTTCAACATCCAATTGCTAGGAGAGGCATAGAAATATTTCTTTTGCAATACTAGTACACGTAAAACACACCAGAATTACATATAAAATTTTTTGTTTCCGTTTGGCCATTTGCAAGTACATAATCTGAAAAATACACACTCGATAAAAAATTCAGAGTGGTGTTTCGGAAGCTAGCTGTAGTATATCGTTCATATTGTCACTGATGGGTGCCATGAATACGGATTAAATATAATAAAATGCAATGAAAAGTCCGCTGAAGTCGCAAATGCACTTATTAAACGCTATCCTAATGCAAGTTCAACATCCAATTGCTAGGAGAGGCATAGAAATATTTCTTTTGCAATACTAGTACACGTAAAACACACTAGAATTACACATAAAATTTGTTGTTTCCGTTTGGCCATTTGCAAGTACTGTAATATCCCGCCCCTCTTTGTAGGGGTTGTACTATTGAATTTACCACGGGTTAGCTCATTATCGGAGATAGGTTCGATCGCTAGCTCAGATATACCATAAATAAGCAAAACACACTAACGGAGTATCCTGTATAACATTTATTATGTTTATCTATGATACATTAGTAAATGGTTCGCGTAATTAATTAAACGAGATGTAAATTGCTCAAATTAACGATAGTATAAAAACGCGGCTTCCTGGTTCAAGCGGCTGCGGATTCTACGGACGGAAGCAGCTTCCTGGTTGTAGCGGGCGTGACCTCGGGGACGCAATTCGCTTGAAGACGTCGTGATCGGCCGGACTGCTACTTCGTTGCTCTTCGGGACGAGCTGCGCGCTGAATGCAACGCCGGGCAGCCTGTCAAATTTGCCGGTTTGCGGTTTCTGATTTCTGTAAACAAATAACAATTAAAACTGCTAATGCGGGTTTTCACCCTAAACGTGTAACTATAGTTCGGTGGTGAAATACTTCGAGGAATTCGCCGCACGACGGGACTTCGTTTGAAGAACGAAATTTCGTGTCGGCGTGAGTTTTTGAGGTTAACTAACTCAAAACCTCCAGGTGAATTCCATGGCGAAGCTACAAGTGCAACCCACAGAGTTCTCAAGCAAAACGGCCGCTACAATTCTCACGGATTAATTCAGGTAAATTCTACTTAGGTAGCTTGCAGCTTTTAATTCTGCTTGATTAGCACGGCGGTGAATTTAAAATGCAAGTTAATTATTACTGAATTACAAGCGGTTTTCGGTGTGAAATTTTTACAAGGAAAATATTGCTGAGTGTCAGGCGTTTCTCTGGGAAACCACTAACTTGAACTCGGCTTCGGAAGGTACGGGAAAATATTACTGAGTGTCAGGCGTTGATATACAACCACTAACTTAAACTCGGCTTATCAGGAGCTTTCGGGAAAATATTGCTGAGTGTCAGGCGTTTCTTTGAAACCACTAACTTAAACTCAGCTTATCAGGAGCTTTCGGGAAAATATTGCGGAGTGTCAGGCGTTTCTTTGAAACCACTAACTTAAACTCAGCTTCGGAACGGATCCCCAGGTACTGGTAGAGTCAACGGAGAGACTCTCTGGACAGGGCAGGATGAAGGATTTGGGAACTAGGTGTTTGCTGGAGGAGTATCAGGTATCTCTGAGAAATCTCTCGGGAATCTCTCTTGAAATACACTCTGCAACTAGTTTTATAGGTCTTGAAAGGCTGTTAGGTGGGGAGAAACGGCGCGCGTCATCACTTTGTTTGCGCTGTTTTCACGGGCGGAACTTCGGACTGGCTATCTTATCTCGCTGGAACACACCGGGTTCTTGATAACGCTAAAGGTCAGCGACGTTTAAATCAGCAAATATTATTTAATATTGAATTAATCGGATTCAAACGGGAGCTAGCGTTACATATGCCGGTCCCTTCGGAGAAAACGGGAGTTCGGTGGGCACCTCCTTCAAGGGGGTTCTCAAAACAACGCAGAGATCACCTGGAGATCTCGTGATTATTGAGACCGGACACAGAAAACATTCAAACTGGGGGATAATCGGGAACTATATACAGGCTGAGTAAAATTGTAATCTTTAGAAACTATATACAGGATGAGTACAATTTTAACGGGTGTTTCTTTCGAAACTATATACAGGATGAGTACAATTTTAACGGGTGTTTCTTTCGAAACTATATACAGGATGAGTACAATTTTAACGGGTGTTTCTTTCGAAACTATATACAGGATGAGTACAATTTTAACGGGTGTTTCTTTCGAAACTATATACAGGATGAGTACAATTTTAACGGGTGTTTCTTTCGAAACTATATACAGGATGAGTACAATTTGTACTCTAAATTCTGGCCTAGTCGAATACAGAGGTTGCGGTTTCAACCTATATTCTGTCGGCGGAGGAACATACATATGCGATGCACATGCACCCTTCAGGACACGGCGGCGTCGCGGTTTCGACCTACAGGTCCTACAGGATATCATTCACATTCATTCGGCATACATTCTGGGATTATGTATTCCTGGCAATGGCCTGGATGCCATTTCATAGGGTGCATTCTATTGCACAAAAATGTGCACTCGACGGAGTGAACGCGCGCTTCTTACAGGCACTGGGGCGAAATGCTGCGTTCAAGGAGTGCACACAAACTTATGTTGCAGGCGGTTGCAAAACTGCGGTTTCAGTTTGCAATTCGGCCAACGTTCAAACTTTCAACATTTAAATACTGGAGCCGGTACAGTCGCGGTTTCGACCTTCAAGTATTCCGGGATTCTCTCAGCGTGTGAAACATCTAGGTTTCAGGATAACCTATACTCAGACATTCTCACACAATTACTCGGGAAATTGTAGAGGCTGCGGAGACCAGCATACAATTTCAAAAAAAAACGGTGCGCAGGATCGCTCTGGGACGCATTTTAAAATACGCTCTCTGGACGGTATTCTGGTACGGAAAACACCTTCTCTCCTTCGAGCTTCGACTATTCGTCTACGATCTCCTGTCATTATCCGGTTTTACGGTGGCAGAGAGCACGCTCCAAAAGGAAGAATGACATTCGGGATAGCACTAGCAAACATTCTGGCATTCTAGCCTTCTCACTAACTAGGGCGGCATTTAAACTCGCATTCGGCAATCATGTATATTTACATTCATTCATTTACAGGCGCACCAGGTGCTTACACGGGTACCTGCAGATATTCCGGCGGACGAGACATCAGGATTGTCTTCATCTGGCATTTCACGGACGGGCTGCGGATTACGGACTTTTTCTGGAATTCTTCTGGCATGCAGAAGACGGTACTACGCGGGCGGTCCGTAGTATTGTCGGCAATTTAGCTAAGGTACCTCGGGGACGCAAAATCCCGTACCAGCAGTGAAGCTGCTGGCCCCGGAGGGTCGGAGAAGGATTTTCTGGACTGGACGGGATCTCGGAAAGATCTTATCTGGAACGGACAGGACCTGGACGGGTATCTGGGAATTCTAGACTGGAACATCTCGGTTTCTGGGCTCTGGTAGATTCCCCTGGACGGCTAGGCTGAAACAGGTTTTGTGCATTATTCAAATTACAACAAAATTTACTGGTTCGGTATTTTCAGAGTTTACCGGGCTCGGGCGCCATCTGGAGCTGCAGGTGTGTGTTTGCCAATTTATGTACATATATCTGAGTTCACGTTCCTGCTCGTACGCGCCATGTAATAATTGCTCCCCTGCTTCTAGGGGTTGTACTATTTATTTACCACGGGTTAGCTCATATTTCGGAGATAGGGTTCGATCGCAAGCTCAGATATACCATAAATAAGCAAAACACACTAACGGAGTATCCTGTATGACATTTATTATGTTTATCTATGATACATTAGTAAATTGTTCGTGTAATTAATTAAACGAGATGTAAATAACTCAAAATTAGTTATCGTATAAAAACGCGGCTTTCTGGTTGTAGCGGGCGGATTCTGCGGACGGAAGCAGCTTCCTGGTTGTAGCGGGCGTGACCTCGGGGACGCAATTCGCTTGAAGACGTCGTGATCGGCCGGACTGCAACTTCGTAGCTCTTCGGGACGAGCTGCGCGCTGAATGCAATACCGGGCAGCCTGTCAAATTTCGCCGAACTGCAGATTCGGGTTTCTGTAAACAAATAACAATTAAAACTGCTAATGCGGGTTTTCACCCTATACGTGTAACTATAGTTCGGTGGTGAAATACTCCGCGGAATTCGCCGCACGACGGGACTTCGTTTGAGGAACGAAGCTCCGGCTCGGCGTGACTTTTGAGGTTATCAATCCTCGACACCTGCAGGAGAGCTCTTTGGCGACGCTATCAGTGCGGTCCGCAGAGTTCCCAAGCAAGTCGGCCGCTACAATTCTCAGGGGTTAATTCAGGTAAATTCTAATTAGGTAGCTTGAAGCTTTTAATTCTGCTTGAATAGCACGGCGGTGAATTTAAAATACAAGGGAGCTGGGATTTTGACATTACGTTAATTGCTATTTGACCAGCGGGTTTCGGCGTAGGAGATTTTCAGGATTAATTAGCGGGCGTTCCAGGGTTAATTAGCTGGCGTTCCAGGCGTTCACAAAGAACCACTGAATTAAACTCAGCTGTCAGGGATTTTCAGGATTAATTAGCTGGCGTTCCAGGCGTTCGCAAAGAACCACTGAATTAAACTCAGCTGTCGGGGATTTTCAGGATTAATTAGCTGGCGTTCCAGGCGTTCGCAAAGAACCACTGAATTAAACTCAGTCTCAGGACGGCTTGGTGGAGGGACTCTCTGGACAGGGCAGGATGAAGGACCGGGGACTAGGTGTTTGCTGGAGGAGTGTTAGGTATCTCTGGGAAATCTCTGGGGAATCTCTCTTGAAATACGGTCTGCAACTAGTTTTATAGGTCTTGAAATGCTGTTAGGTGGGGAGAAACGGCGCGCGTCATACCTTTGTTTGCGCTGTTTTCACGGGCTGCGCTATCTTATCTTGCTGGGACACGCCGGGTTCTTGATAACGCTAGAGGTCGGCGACGTTTAAATCAGCAAATATTATTTAATATTGAATTAATCGGATTCAAACGGGAGCTAGCGTTACACTATAAACTCTAGGTATGTTTGAAGAAATATCAAAGTCCATATTTGAATAAGTTACGTATAAGATTGTCAGAACAAAACATACTGTATGCAGTTAAAACTAATGCAGGGTGTTAGTTTTAAACATTTTGTATAAAAGGAATATTACTATAGTAAATTGTAAATACAGAATAACAACTTCTTTTTGATTTCTAAGATGTAGATATAATTCATTTGTATCGTTAAATTGACTAAATAAATCCTTTTATAATCGATAATTTATTAATGGAGTGATGTACAAGAAAGCAACGAAATAAATTAATTAAAAATAAAAGAAATAAATAAGGATTTTAAAATGAAACAAACTTTAACATGAAGAAGAAGACTATTTAATTAATAAAGGAAGAATTTAGAATATTGGAATTGGTTAGGTGCGTTTGTTCGAGCTGGAGTGATTGGAAGAGTTGCGATTTGAGTTGGTGCTAAGACGGAGATATCTGTAACCGATTTGAATAAGTATGCTGTCATAAAGTTATTATTGGAGTAAATACAACCTAGACCTGTGGTTGCTGGTTGAATTCCATACGAATCGCAGTTGAGGTGAAGACATCTGTGTTTGATTTCGATTGGGTACGCTGTTGCAAAAGTCATCATTGAAGTACATGCTTATGGAATTGGAGCTACTGATTAGATTCCATACGAGTTGCTATAGAAAGGAAGACATCTTGGAATTGCTGTTGGAGGAGATACAAAGGATCTACCATCTGGGAGACCGGGTTGGTTGTTGAGGTTGGTGTATGAGACTTTAATAGTGTTCTATCCATAGTCACACTGTGGGTTGAAATTGAAGTAGGAATTCTGATTGGAGATACAAACATAATATGTGACAGAATAAGCTGGTTGCATTTGTACTTTTTTGACAGGAGCATTGGATTAATTCAATTAAGGGAAGATAACCAGGTATATGTAAAGATTAACATTAATCAATTTCAAAAATTAAATTAATAGTACATAAATACTTACACTTGTTAACATATTTGAACTAACATGTATTGATTGAATATGAATTCAGCTTAGATGTCATATTAACAGTCTTACAGTGATAATTGAGAGATCTCAAATAATTCTGAAATAACTTTTCATTAACCAAACTTTTTTTTTATACTTTGTCTAACGCAAGAACCTACCTGAGATAAGAGAGATTGTTCTATTGCCTGATCTATTAAAAGAAATAAATAATTTAATTAAATAAATTTGAATTAGGCAAATATTTAATTTAGTGTTTTGAGTTGAATAAATAGGAATAGTTTAGCAGTCTAGTAACTATTATGTAAATATTGGTACAGTCAATACTATCAGTATATTATGAGTATAGATACTAACAAAAATTAACTCATAAGGTGATATAACTACAGGTTACAGAATCTAGATTGAGACGCCGTGAAAATCGAAACTAATGTTAGAATCTAGTAATTTCCAAGTTTCGTACTGGTAACATTCATTCATCTATCATATTGACATTAAATTGTTAACCTTATTTAAGCTAAATGACACAATAAATCAGAGGTGTACGCAACATTGCGGTATGGTGTATTATCAGTTCTTGAATGTTAAAAGGATTGCGGAAATAATGGTGTTAAGTTGAACAACCAGGCTCTGCTAAACCTTCTACCCCAGCAACAGCAATTTTCATACTTTAAAACACAAAGAATCTGTCATATGACGTTAGTCACTGCACAAATGAAATCCTTCTACCCACCGTTACTGATTACTTGTCATTTAAAATGTATCCAAACTTTGTATGTTTGACAACTTTCCACATATTGCCAATTCATCAAATATGATCACAGCGTCTTTCATGGCCTACCTTGAGTGTCAATCTAGTTTCTGTGACCTGTACACGTATACCTAAACCTGGGATTTTTATTTCAGCGAATACTTAGACGACTTGAGTTTCTTTAGTGCATGCTTCATAAGATGCAAAAAAATGTTGCATGTCCTTAAATGGCTAAAATATTATTTATGCCGTAGAATAGCATTCGAAGGCAAGTTTCATAAAATAAGTGCATACCTAAGTTATATGGGTTCTTATTTTCCACTATTAAATGTTATTTTGCTGTTTAAATAAACGTAGATAGAATTTATTTGTTTAAAATTTAAAGTGTTAATCTTTTAAGTGTTATACTGCTGTAAACTACTGGAACAAGATAAAAACATTCTCGAATTTTGCTAAAACGAAGTAGTGGGCGCACGAGTTTTTGAAAAATCATTGGGCGCATGGATCACAATAGTATTCTACGTTTACTAGCCTTCTGTAAGCCAAACTATGTTGGTAATTGAATTTGAAATTTGAATATATTGTTTGGTAACTATTATATTTGTTGTTAATAATAAGTAAAAACCTAAAATAATTTATTATAAACGATAGGCATGTTAAAGGCACCAGTATACATTAGAGCAACCTGAAAATGTATTACATAGTATACGAGGGCAGTACCCATAATTTCTGAAAACTAATAGATCAAGTGCAACATCGAAATCAAACTTGCCATGAAACAAATCTTAGTTATTTCTAGTTTGACACTTCAAATTTAGTTTTTAAAATTGCTACAGTTGTTATAAAAGTTAATTTAGAAGTAAGTGTTCTAGAAAGAAAAGGAATTTAGCGAGAAAAAATTTTAGAGCCATGATTTACTATGACTTTTAACAGTTCCCTATCTCGGAAAGAAAGCTTTGGACGACATCGTGCTTTATTTGGTAACCAACCCTTCGCAGAGGACTGTTTATAACTGGTTTAATGAATATAAATTTGAACAGGTTTTGCTCAGCGACAATATTGGCGAAGGAAGGCCAATTTCAGCAGTTACCGAAACGCCGGGGCAAACAATGATTCAAGAGAACAATCGAATCACATGTAGAATTATTAGGAGCACCTTTGACATTGGCATGACTGCAATTAATAAGATTATACATAATCAATTGGTTGTAAGAAAGGTATGTTGTCGATGGACACCACACAGCTTAACAGAAGCACAAAAACAACAGTCTGTGAAATGATGCAAGAAAGCTCTTAAGGAAATAGAATTAATAGAGAGAAAATATGACATTTTTTACATGCATAAGAAGATCAAAGAAATAACAGGGTACAAAAAGAAAAGTAGGAACGACAACAATGTGATCAAAGATACCAATGGTCATATTTTAGTGGACATACAAGATCAACTGGAGAGATGGAAGACCTACGTCCAAGTTACTATTTAATGACGAAAGAACACCAAATACTGTTCTTGAAGTAGACACTGAAAATCTAAAAATATTGAAACCAGAACTAATGCATGCCTTAGAGAACATGAAACCGGGTAAAGCTGCTGGCCCTGATGAAATACCAGTAAAACTCATTAAACTCTTTGACGATGAACTAACTGATATTCTCCTAGACCTTTTCAACACTGTTTATAACACTGGACTAATTCCTAAACAATGGCTGCTGTCTAAGTTTGTACTGATCCCCACGAAAGCTAATGCAAAAGAAGGCGAAGACTCTCGAACAATTGCACTCATGAGTCATACATTAAAATTGTTCTTAAAGATTATTCACAAGAGCATATAAAACACGCTGGAAGAAGATATAAGCAATACCCAATTTGATTTCCGGGCAGGCCTTGGAACAAGAGAGGCCATCTTTGGGGTTAATGTACTTTGCCATCGCTGTTTAGATATGAACCAAGATGTGTATGCTTCATCGACTTCCAAACGGCATTCAATAAGGTGTAACATGGAAAATTACAGCAGCTTCTCCATATGAAGGACATTGACATAAGAGATGTAAGAATAATTACTAACTTATATTGGGGACAGACTGCCAATATAAAAGTAAAACGACAAACGACTGAAGAAATCGAGATACGTCGTGGAGTGAGACAGGGATGTATTTTGTCTCCGCTTCTATTTAACATGTACAGCTAAGCCATCTTTAGATAAGCTATGGGTGAAGAATCAGCGAGAATTGTCATAAACAACCTCATAGACTTACAACACTTGCTTGAAAAATTGAATGACAGCTGCAATAATTACGGATTGACAATAAATCTCAATAAGACCAAATGGATGGTAATTACAAAGTCCTCACAGAACCGAGGAAATTTAAGAATCGCAAACGCCACCATAGAAAGAGTACAGACTTATAAATACCTTGGAACTTGGTTAGAACAAACAGGAAAAGAAACAACGGAAATAAGAGCACGCAGAGAAACGGCCAGATCCTTGTTTGTAAAATTCAAGAAAGTGCTTTGTAGTCGGAACATCAACATTGAAGTTCGTATGCGGATGCTTCCATGCTACGTGTTTTCCATCTTACTCTATGGTGTTGAAACTTGGACACTTAAGAAAAAACATTTGGATAAAATAAAAACATTTGAAATGTGGTGCTACCGCAGAATGTGGCGTATAGATTAGGTCGATAGAATCAGTAATAGAGAGATTCTTGAGAGGATGAATAAAGAATGTGAGGTTATATACAGGATAAAAAAGAGAAAAATTGTGTATTTGGGTCATATAATGAGAAATTCCAAATATGCACTGCTCCAACTCATAATTCAAGGAAAAATAAAAGGAAAAAGGAATGCTGGCAGGCGGAAGATATCAAGCTGAAAAACTTACGAGATTGGTTTAATTGCCGCAGCACCAAATTATTCCGAGCCGCCGTCATAAAATACGTATAACAATGACTATTCAATTCACCTGTCATCTGTCAAAAAGTGACCAATGAAAATCCAGAATTCTGACGTTTCTTGACCAATCAAAAAAATATAAGTGGATATATCTTCCTAGAAGGTATTCAAGTGACTATTTTTAACAAATGCGATTTTTATTAGAAAAAGTCAATATTAGTGTTCTGTTACTATAGAAATTGCGTAGTTTTTTGCTAGATTTACTGAAAACTAATTTGAAAAAGTAGTTTGGTTCATTAAATAGTCCCTCGAATACCATTCTTAGTCAAAGTTAAGTAGATTATTTTTGCGGTGGTATCACCACTCATGTCCATTGCGCTTGGGATTATCGTACCAAAGCGCAATGGACATTCGTGACACCACCGCAAAAATTGTCGACATAACTTTGACTACTCATGGTATTATAAGTGATTATTTTTTTCGTAGCGACCTCAACCAATCAGAAGGCTGGATTTAGTTAAGTTATCTTGTATAATTTCGACTATGCAAAATCGATTATATTAGAGTAACCTCACTAGGCTACGCAATACATAAAACTGTTGTTAATTTGATGTTGTTTTCATGGAGATGACTTTCAGCTAAGTTAATACAAACAAATCGAGCTGCCAATAAAATATTTATTTGTTCCTAATATTAAAATTTACTCCAAAAATAATCAAATCGAATACAATGCGTACTTCGAACATGTTATACGTTTCAAACTTTCTCCACAATAACAAATCGTGTCAGTTTGACAGAATAATCCTCCCGCTGACCTGGTCGGATTATTTAACTTGTCAAACTGACACTTATAGTATTGTGCAACAAGTTATCGACATATAACTCGATAATGTCGAAGTACTTATAGTATTACTTCTGATGATAGCCAACCTCCGATAGGAGAAGGACTATAACAAGAAGAAGGTTTAAAGCAGTTCACAACATCATAACCGGTGACGAAAGCTGGATATATGCATTTGAACCCGAATCTAAGCAGCAGTCTGCACAAGGGGTGTTCCAACAGATCTTAATGCAGTTAAAGTAATGCGATCTCAAAGTGTTGGTAAGAAAATTATTCATTGCTTCTTTTCAGAATCAGTACATATCACAACTGTCGTGCTTGAAAATAAACGTACGGTTATCGCAAAATGGTACACAACGATATGCCTGCCAGACGTTATTCAAAAAGCTCGTTTGGGATACGCAAGAAGCGAGATCGTTCTGCACCATGACAATTCTCCAAGTCATATCGCACATCAAACAAAAGAATTTTTATAGGCTTTCAAGTTAAAATTGCTACGCCATCCCCCACGCAGTCTCAGCCTAGCACATTCCGATTACTTTCTATTTTCTCGATTAAAAGATAAAATGCGTTGTGTGCGATTTGGAACTCCCGAAGGTGCTGTGCAAAAGCTTCAAAAACCGTGTTTCTCAAATGACTCAAGAAGAGTGGCATTTATGTTTTGAAAATTGGTTTTATCGAATGCGTAAATGTATAGAGTTTAAGGGCAAAGATTTTTAAAAACAATAAATAAAATCAATTCAGCTACAACGCTTTGTTTTATTAGATTGCAGAAATTTACGGTGTTACCACGACTGCATTATTTTGCCATAGAAACATATTTAAATAATTATGAAACTGATGAAGAAATAAACTAAACATGAGTAATCATTATTCATTTAAAATTATTATTATTATTATTATATACAATTCAAACACGTTTGTTTTAGGTGCTGTGAGCACGTTCAGCTTCCGCAGTTTTTACAAGTCGCATGTTATTTCACAAATATACGTTCTTTGAATTTTTGGTTTTCTTTGTCCCTCCATAGTTACTTTGAATGGCATTCTTATTTTTCTGCCAATTTGGCAATTTTTACGTCCCTCGTCTAAAGCTGAAGGAACTAACGTAATCATAAAAAAGTGCATATTTTCTCAATTCCGTCTGTCCGACTATTGTAGGTATAGCTCAAAACTTATTTGTTGGAGAAAAATGTCTACTTGGCTCGAAAGCGAATATACTTTCGGTCAAATATACACAGGGTGAGCAAGTAAAAAAATTAATTTGTAAACCAAAAAATGTTGTTATAGGGGATTAGGAAGAAGGGAGTAGTTACATAAAAACTAGGACACGTAAATACAAGACGTTGTGAGCTATGTGAAGGGACCAATATCTCCTGTTTGGTATAATTGGCAACCGCGTTATTTATTGCTATTTTGTGTTAATGAACTTAAGCAATTTTTAACAAACATGTTTATGACTAACCATCAAAAGCAAAAGTGTAAACTGCTTATTTTCTAATCGATTGATTTTTCTTAATTCCTTGATTTAAAAAGTATATCTCATAAGTCTGTTAGAATTAAAACATTTTTTAAAATTATTTCTCGAATTAACTTTTATATTTACGTCTACAATTTTAGTATATATCGCTGTTATGGTATGTGTTACTCGTATTATAAATAAAGGACTTTATAATCTAAAAATAAAATGACTAAAATTACTCTTATCTCATGGTCTCCTGGGTCGGGTCTCTACATCCTAGCAAGTATTAATAAATTATAGGTATTAATTCAAATACATTTGCTATCAAATTTAATATTTGGGTCCTTCTATAATAATTTAAAAAACTGATAGTTTTGAATAATACGCATTTAACTACTGGGATCGTTTGCGGAAATTATAGCTAATGCGAACTCAAGTAAAAAATATGGCGTTCCAACCTAACAAATTGTACCAAACAAATTCGCTTTGCTTCAAGAAACAGTTCAGTTCTACGTCATTATACGTTTCCTAAGCGACAACAAAAGCGTAAGTATAAATGCCACAAAAAAACACTTAAGAGACGCTCTTGCCGGAAGTTGATATAAAATAGAAGCCACTTTTAATTTTTAAGAATAATGCTTTCTAGAATAACTTCCCTCACCTGTTCTCCTGTGCCTGCGGTGGATAATAGGGTTCCAAAGAACCACGCAGTAAATTTCATGTCACAGTAGGCCCCTGTGCTAATGAAAATGGCTGTAATGACCCATACACCTCGCTTGGTTGCCGCCGGAACTTTCTCGGTTGCTACTCGGCACCACTCCGTCTTTTGCCCCATGCTAGGGCTCCAAACTGCTTCAGGACAACCCGCTGCCCCGTTCACGTTCGCCCTATCTGCCTGTCCAAAAACTGCCTCGGAGTCCCCAGCTGCTGTTTGATCAACTTCGAAGCACTATTTTCCCTGGTCGGAAGCACTACCATCACCAACCAAACTTCCATAGTTTACACAAGACGCTCCTAATAAATTATACAAGTTTTAATCAGAGCTGGGGTATTTATTTATTGATAATTTAAGTTTAAATTGGGGAAGCCAAACAGAACAGCTCCAAGCTTGGCTTCCGCTCCCCAATTGTTTTGTTTACATATTTTATTGTTGTCATGACAATCCAAAGACTATTCTAATTACATTTTTTCGCTGTAAAGCTAATATGATTTCAATACAATTTTTAACAAAATTATTTTCACATCCATCATCCATAGTAATATTGTACAAAGATGAAATCACAAAGCAACACATTATGGAACATTTTTAGATATTATTTGACATTCATGAAACGTTATTATTTACACTAATACCTAATTATGGAAGCTCAAAATTGTGTTCATATCAATAATTTAGTCTACCTTTTTAAGGAAGTTACATAGGAAAACAGGATACCGCATACTTTTTCAGTGAAGTTTTTGCCATTGTCGCTAAATGGCACTGAAAACGTGAAAAAACACAAAGTCACTGCAACATTCTGATTGTGAGGTACCGCCATTCGATTCCTCGCGTGAGAAAAGATACAAATATAAAATGCAAATATCTCGAAGTGCAATAAACATGAAAGCTTTGGGTATTTTTTTATGTAATGGCACTACTGTATAGATCAAAATAGTTAGGTTATGTCATTTATTGTCTATCAACAGTAGGCAGTATTTGTCAAAGTTACGTGAAAACATTTTTTTGCATAGTGGTCACGAAAATCGTCTTTTTAACGAAAATTCGTATTGAAAGTACCACTTTTTTAAACTCAAAATCGTGAAAAAGTAAACTTTTTTAAACTATTTTATTGAAATGTCACTTTGACAGTTGTAAATCCCGAAGTCCTTTTCGACTAAATTTCGAGTTACAAGAGATCACTATGCAAAAAAACTACGTGTACAACACCTTACAATTATTGACTTTTAATTGACTGTTCGTTGATTTTAGATCTTGTTACAATTTATGAATATAATGTTTAAGATGTACATATGTTTTTTATTTTATTCTCATTGTTATACTACAACTGTAACTTTATCAATCTATGAAAAGGAAACGCCAATTGCCTACACATTTCCAAAGGGTGGGTGAAGTTTAAATAAGAGATTGAGAACTTCTTTGGGAATAATACGTATTATTTATTCCTTACCTATAATTGTGTTACAGCGTTTGTTGATTTAGTGTATTCGGTAGAGGAAAATTTAAACAAAAAAGTTTGTAGCCCAACAAAGAACAGCTATCTTGATAGTATACTGTAAGGATCAAGGAATTTTCGCGCAGCCAAAGAAACAATATGGGGAGATTTATTTTTGTGAAGTCAAAAGAAGTTATAAGGTTATCTCTAATAAAATTGACCTGTATGTTTTATTGTTATTATGTGTCCGTATTTTGCGTAAATACATACGATTGTGTGCAGTTTAATTTTAGCCTACTGCATATAGGTAGTCTTATTTAATTTTAAAACTTCTCACATACTTCAAAATGAATTGCAAATAAAGAATGTGGAAAAAAATATTTTAACGTCTTTAACCAAGAAAGTACACTAAAAACACTTTTGCTAGATCGAATAACGGTTGACGAATGTTCATAATTTAATTAGGTACAAAATAACAATCAAGCGTAACACCTAGCAATGTAAACTACATTAATTCGCAAAAATAAACCACTCTGTCAATGGCATACCACATACCACAAGGCTTATCTCTGTATTATGAAGGTCATTGTGACGACATCAGGAAGTTAATTCGAGTGTGGACGAAATCGACCCAATTGGTGATGATGAAAACTTGACAAACTGAGGCACGCAGGCACCACAAACGTTTATATAGATTGTGCTTGATGGCATACGAAACATAGGGAAAGTCGTTAAATTTTGTTAAAAGAAAAAATAGAGTGAAATTCTAAACGATACGACTAATCATCGCTGTACAGCGCAGAGGTATAATAAAATCATCGAAATAACAATCTCTTTTTTCAGTAATACTTGCAAACTTGCCGGTGCATTTAAGTATAATGTATAACATTTTAATTGCTATTGTTTTATTTACTGATATGTGGCCTTTTTCCGCTAGTACTCCTTTATTTTCCGGTTATATTTTTCAGTGCCTTTCTTCTGTCTTGTAACTTTGTTACTTCTAAAAATAAACTTAGGTACTCGCTCTGATATATTAAAATTATTATATTGATACATATGATCACCCACCTTCGAGGTCTATTTAAACACCCGAATTTAATGTAAATTTCTAGAAACGTTGCAGATCTGTAAAATAATAACATTTAAAGACACTTTGCGTTATTACTCAAAAAGCAAGAACTGAAAGCTTCAGTTTTTCAATTCTATATTGAAAATAATAAAATAGATGCAGAATTTCAATATTGCCAGAGTAATACTTAGTTGCTGAACATTTTATCTAATCAAATCTCAACCTCTTTAAGAAATTCCCACACAACGTATAATAACTATTCGACCCTCACTAACGTCTGCAATGATTTAAAAGGTCAAAGTGTGTTTTTAGTTGTCTTCGCTGCCATCGTAGACCTCGTTGTTAACATCCCCACTGCATGGGTATCGATCTTCTTAGGAGGTTTAGGTATCAAGACACTGACACTGCCGAATCTGCTGGTTCAGAATCAGGGGTATAACTACTGAGCCACCTCCACTGCTCTCAAATTTTTGTACTATACCTCCCATATGTGCTATAATTTTATTAAAACAATTCTCTGGGTTTTACTTGTATAAACACCTCTAAAAATAAGA
The DNA here is from genome assembly GCA_940337035.1 of Agriotes lineatus. Taxonomy (NCBI): domain Eukaryota; kingdom Metazoa; phylum Arthropoda; class Insecta; order Coleoptera; family Elateridae; genus Agriotes; species Agriotes lineatus. The sequence continues at coordinate 86,988,346 of OW679194.1, read as the reverse complement.
TGCTGTAGCCTGTAGCCGTATAGCTATGTTTATGGTTTTAATTTCAAACAAATGCTACAGGTGATTGATAATGTATTTTAATGCTATGTTAATTAATTGTACTTGAAAATACTTCTTGAAAATCTGATTAGATAAAAATCCTGCTACATAGGATTCTTTCTATGGACATATCTGAAAGGCATTTAAACAACTTGCAGCAATTATTAGAATATTATCGTTTTGCTTTAAAGGTTCACAAAAAACATATTTAGCAACTGTAGGGATACTAATTTTAGAATGTATTTATCTTTTACTGAATATGCTGCTATTCAACTATGTAAATTATATATTAACAAAACCATAGAAAGCGGTGTCACAGTAGACCTTGCGGAGTGAGTACTCCGATACTAGTTATTTAAAAAAATTGATACGGACGTAAATTCTAGGAAAGTTTTAATAGTTTAATTTATTATATACACATTTTCTTCGTACAATGTGTTGAAAAAGCTTTATTGTCGAAAACACGTTTTTAAGTGCCATTTTTTTCAATTTGTCGGCGCGAGCGGTAACGATACGAGGTAGCAAAGTAAAAATTCAAAATGGAAGTTGGAAATCTATAAAAATGTCAAATATCAAAACTCCTGAAACACTGTCCAGGTAAAACTACAAAATTACTGGACTACAAAAGACGCAAAATATTATCTTTAAAATGCACAAGAATTGCAGCTTTCGTGTTTTTTTAATATATAGTTTTATATTCAGTGAGTCAGTGGGAAAACATTTCTCCAAAGTACAGCTAAAGAATCGTAAAATGAATAACTTTATAGATCTCTTTAGATTTATTCATATATTCAAGCACTATTATGTTGAACCGAAAGGAAAACTTATAATTTCTAGGCCATAAACTCCCAATTGCAGATACACCTTTGTCATCATTTGCGCCACATTTATTTCGAGATATGAATTTCCAAGGCGCCACTGCACTTTCAGTTTGATATAGCATTGTCTGACTTGTCCTCTGCACACTTCCTCCCAATGCAGCATTTGCTGTGCGAATGTTAAGATTTTATTTTAAAATCTGTATTCTACAGCATGGTTTATTTAGTTGTTTCATAAGTAATTGAGTATCATTACATTTTTACGATATTTTTTGTTTTTAATAAGTTGTAATGGTTAAGGGGTTTTATCACTCAAGATGCTACCTAAATGTATAGATTTAGTTTAAAGCAGGCGTGTAGAGATAAAAACACCGATACTTCCCTGGAGCACATGAAATAGATCTGGTATTTTTATAATTTATCTATAAATTTGCGTACAATGTACTGAAATGGTTCAGGCTCTTTCTTTGTTTTACCTATGAGTATATGTTTATAATTATCTTTTAGTCAATTTAAATTACCCTATTTATTATATTTGAATATTAAAAATTGTCCTTTTGGTTAGCTCCTGAAAATCAGGTGTGGATGCCTTTTATCTAAATTGCTTATTCTGAAATTTGATGTTCCGATATTAATTTTGACGACTCAAAATAACTTCTGTCAAATGGTACGTCAAGCAACTTTGAACTTTCAATGACAAATACCTGATCGTTATATTTGTTATATAACAATATCCAACAGTAAGTAATTCCATAATAATTATTTCACTTTTAATCTTTATTTTCTTTCAGTGCTTATTTTAAATATCTACACTCATTTACCTTTTATTTGAACTTACGATACCAATGTCCTCGGCAGTAACCAACTCATCCCACTCTGCTACAGCTCACAACTGTTACACCTAATAAATACGGTGAAGGCGTCCACTGACAACCAAAATGTCAAAACAGCCTAGAATCAGAAACAGAACCTTCCCCAAAGCATGGATCCAAACATACCCTAGTCGTTGTCACATATCTCCAACACCGTATAAAAAACAACTCTCCCAAAGTATTCCACCGACCAGCACCAAGGACCCCGCACAAGGACAAGACACCAGACCTCAATTGCCAAATCCTTCAAACATGTTCCCCCCGCTAACTAATTCCCTGCAACTCTTCTTCCATGTTAATAGTTTGTTGTAATACAACTCAATTGAAGCACAATGTCAAATGTAAATCCTCAATAAACTTAATTCAATATTTCTTTCTATTTAATTTCTTCTATAGATTAGCACCGCTTTAGTCAAATCTTCTCACCATTTTCTTTGTTATCGTTCATTTTGGTATAATCATCCCTTATTTTAAAATTTCATTTTTATTCCACCACGCAATTTTTTTCTTAATTGTAACTTTTTTTATTTTCCAAACATTTACTTTTTAAAATAGGCTTTATTTCATAATTTCAAGTTACACAAATTAATTACAGCTTTTCATTTTCAAATTTGTTATTTTAATAATCAAAACGAAGTCCTTAACGATATCATATTTTCTCCTTCCAACACACTATATAAACTTTATTTTGATTTCTACCCATTGTGTGCAATAATCTATCTCGATTAAGTATTTGTCATTATTTTCCAATTTCATATTTAGCTATTACATTAAATTCAAATTCTTCTGTTGCTCAATAATTAGCCTCATATTATTCAATTATAATTTTTTTTCTATAGCACATGTTAAAGTGTGCTTTTATCAACTCAAAACAAAAGGTCAAGTTTTACTTTAACAGCAAGGGTAGATAAAGTAGCACTATAACATCAAGAATAGATAATAGTTATTTATTGTATAAGGGTTTTAAATAGCATTTTATTCACGCAAGAGTGTTTAAACGCGAGAGCTTGCGCGAACGTTTAATTTCCTCAAGTGAATAAAATGCATCTAAAACCCGTATGCAATACAGCGTTTTATCCACAATCACACTCATTTAGAATCATAATCGCCGAATTTTCATCTAATGTTATCAAAAAATTGTTTGACAATTCACTCTGACAGCGGATGTCACCTCGAAAATCATTTTCCGCGTTCCATTTTTCGTAGTACCTTAGCTTTACTGCTACTGTTTTTGTTTATAGAAACGAGATTTATATAAACAACGTTTGTGTTCGTTCGAAAAATGGAAGAAAGTGAGTCTTTACCAGAAAAAATTACCGCAGCCGCCGAAAAAGAGTTTGCCCTATTTAATAAGTGCAGGGAAGAAAAAGGCGTAAGCATAATAAATGAAGATGTCGTGTTGGCGTACTTTTCAAATTTGAAACGAAAATTTGCCCCCTCGTCGATGTGGACAAAATATTCAATGTTAAGAGTTCATAAAAATATGGATATATCAACATTCGGCAAGCTACCTGCTTTTCTGAAGAGTGTTTCGAAAAACTACAATCCAAAAAAGGCAAAGATGCTGCAAAGGGAACACATTGAACAATTTTTAAAAGAGGCACCTGACGAGGAATATTTATTGATGAAGGTAAAACTTTTTTTCTCAATTCTCTGTATAAGTATTTGGATTTTTTTAGGTTGCCGTCATAATGGGGGTTGCTGGTGGCTTGCGATGCAATGAACTGACAAACCTGAATATTACAAATGTACAGGATAAGGGTGCCCATTTGTACGTGACCATCCCAGACACTACAACTAATATTTCGAGAAGTTTCACAGTATTGGATGAAGAATTTTCTGTGAATAATATTCTTGAGATGTGCAGAAAATATATGCGATTATGTTCAGCCTGTGACGGTTGCCAAGGCAGGTTTTTTTGCGCTATAAGAACTTAAAATGTGCGATGCAACCTGTGGGCATTAACACATTGTCTAAAATTCCTTCTTTTCTAAAATTGAATAATCCTAAATTGTATACTGGTCATAGCATGCGACATCATCACCTTGAAGAGGCACGGAGGGTGGAGGTCCTCCAGTGTTGTGGAAGGATATATTGACGAAAATAAATCAAGTAAAATGGAAATTGCAAGAAAGTTTCAAGGAAACTTCAGCACAATTCAAGAGAACTCTGCATCTTCTTCAAAAACTATTTCTATGAAGCTTAACCCGGATGTCACGGTTGAAACCAATGAATTGGGCATTAAAATCCCATCTAAAATGCAATTTGATGTTAATCTGAATATTAATATTCATGTTAATAAATAATTTTTTTTTAATTACGTAATATTTTATAATTTGCATCTGATGTTATCAAAAAATTATTTGACATTTCACTCTGACAGCGGATGTCACCTCAACAATCATTAAAATTTCACGTGTTTTATATATAAAACCTCTAGAGTTTTATAGACCACATTAGACGTTGCCAAGGAGTTCAGTTATTACCTTACTATATAGTGATTGTGAATAAAGTAATTTAATTTTCTAACTTTTGTTTAAATTAAATATGACAGCTTCGTTTTATCGTAGCAACCCAATCTAGTTACTGACATTTTGAAATTGATTGATTGTCCTTATTTTCTATTCAAATAGTTAAAGTTCTTGCTATAGAAAAAAATTGTATTATACACGACGATAAAGTTATTTCTATCCACTCTTGAATCATTAACGTCTCGACGTTAAACGATTCACTCGTGGATAAAATTTAACTTTATCATCTTGTATAATAAATTACTATTATTTCCTTTTCTAATTACATACCAATTATTCAAATACCCAATTCATATTCAAATTGATCCCTATAATATTCAACTACTGTAATCCCTTAATCCTATTTTAAAATTAATTTTTATACCCCTGTATTCATATCAATATAGTACATATGTAAAAAAATGTCTAAGCAGCAGTCTCCTCTACTGTGATGCCCGGTGACTGATGGAATATTACATCAACCATAATCTCTTCTGCCTTGGCATGGCGGCATAAAACCAAAAATGCTGATATTGGAAGCAGGCTAAATAAGATTCAATAAATGGTCTGCATAGAAAAATAACGTGGGTTATGTTTACGTCTCCCACAGCCAAATCAAAATTCTTTGCACCTGAGCATGATAGCAAAGGCACGTCTGTGGATTGTACGATTAATTATCACACCGACGTCTTTAAAGATATAAACCTACACTTCATATTGCAAGCGAAGCCAGATAAAATAACAATCGTCTATGATTTCCAAAAACCATTTAAAGCTTTTTAATACCAAATCGGAAAGACTGGAACAAGGATATTGATACACACTGAATAGATAAATTAGGTTCGGAGACCGATCGACGAATACACGAGCAGGAACGGTATCTTGAACCATAAAATGCTCTAAGCATTAATTTATATGGGTAAATGCGCAACCGTGTTCCAAGTTCAGATAACAATTCTCATCTGTGCTCTATATAGTTAGTCAGTTTACTTATAAGCTGGTTCCAGAATGCCACGAAGAATTGATGCATCTGGGTGAAAACAACAGGCTTAAGCTGATTTTGGTACCAGGGCACCAAGAAATAGTTGGTAGCGAAAACACGAGCCAGTTTAAAAAAGGTACCAGAACCAGAGCCCATCTGAGGCATAGTATATGTAACTGCTAGAGAAGAGAAAACACACCGTTAAATTGCTTAAGTGGACCAAAATAGCAGGCTATGGATGGCAATATTAGTGCAGAACACTTCAATGTGTTCTTGGGGGAACCCTCAAGGAATGCAGCCGAAAGTTACTCAAGTACGACGCAGACAAAATAATGCAGATAACTGGAATGGTCACAGGCCAATGCTGCATGCACAAACATCTACTTAATATAGGACTAGAAATCAGACTACTGTGCAGCTCTTGTGAAGATGATGACGAAATTCTTATTCATTGCCTTTGCGAAAAACTAAAAACCTTAGCTATTAAACACTTTGTGGAATAAAAATTAATACTCGAAATGCTTAGGAACATATATAGAGAAAATGTAAACCTTTGAAAATGTGTATATGTCTGTATGAAGCTCATCAACACCTGGGAGTACAGTGAGTACTTGCAACGGTTACCATATTTTAAAGAAAACTAGTTTAACCAATGCCAAATTGGATATATTTTACGCTAAAACAAAGAATACGATTTGGATTCAACACAAAATAATTATATAAATTCATCAGCCAGTATTCAAAATTGGTCATGTTACGCGAAACCTTAGGTTGACGTTAGGAATAAGTAAACTGATGCACGGGGCTGTAGGGTTACCGCTCAAAAGCGGGTAACTAGTTTCGAGTTCGCCGGAGACTCGAAACACTTTTGTCTCACTTTAACACGTCAATTATATCGCGCGCTGTTCGATGCCTATTATCTGAAATTTAAAGGCTCTTGCAGCAGCTAACAACAGTTTGCTACAATTTTCGTTATTGTGCACTGTATAAAGGTTTTTTCTGGTTTCTTTTTGGGTACAGTTTAACCAGATTCAAGCGCACTGCGCACTCAATGTGCCTATTGTGCTACATCCAAGTCATGTGTGTGTATATGTTTTGTGTGTAGTCTTGTTACCCTATCTCATAAACCAGTCTTCAGAGGAGAAGGACGTTAATTGTATACGTTGAATGGTCACCCGGAAATCACTACGCCAGTATTTTTACAGTTTTGAGCTACACACCAATGATTGTAAGAATATTTCTGATCTGCAGAAATTTTTAACCTTAAATAAAATCCTGGCTTTCTTTTTCTCAAGATATAAAAAATAGTTTAGAAGATGTGCCAGTATCCCACACGATTTCTTTTGAGGATGTGCCTAATTTTAAATATGCAGCGGTAGTAACATCCTGTGATATAGAGAGGCGATTCTTTCTATATATAAACTGTCTGGCAGACAACAGACAGACATTACTACTAAGAATATCAAAGACACTCTTAGTTTGTTATGATAATGCAAAATTTAGTACTAAAAATAATACTAACAGCAGCTTATTTCGAATGCCTTGCACTATAATTAAAATTTCTTGCATTTTTTTGCAGTTTAGTGGCTTAAAAAGCAGCCTCCTACCCATTACATGCTTATAATGATACAGATAGTACGCTTCTGCTCTAGCTAGACGACCACCAAGTTTCTTTTCGTTTCATTACTGATATTGGTATTAATATAAATTTGACATCCTTACAGAGGATCAAGTATTCGATCATATGATAAAAAAAAGTTCGGGCACTTCATTCTAAGCAGAAACATAACCTGAGACTCGGCGAGTCAGGGTCGCCGAAATATCTTTTTCCGATACCCAGTCATCTGGTACACGTTAACGGTGTACTGGGTGATGTCGCAGAAAAAGATTAACTCGTGGAAAACTTTGCGGGAGATCGCCTTACGAAAGATGCATATAAATCTTTACAAAGAATAGAATCAAGAGCCCTCAAAATCTGCAAATTAAGGTTAGAGTGTGCTGTTGTTTATTTTGCTAAGGTTTGATGGAAATATAAAAAATACAATTATTGTTTCGCTCTTTTTGTAGTACATTTTTACGACACAAAATTAGGTTACTTTTGGGCCATTTATGTGCATGCACATGTTTTATGTACTATTGATGCAAAAACAAAACTAAGACAAAGTTGTTTAGGTATGTGAATCTGCAATTGTATTTGGTGACTGAGGTGTCAATAAATTTAAAATTTCGCTGTCTATCATGCCTCGAGTAAGTTTAGTTTCAAAAGCTAGTATTATTTCTTACTTAGAAAACGGTATAACTATTCGGCAAATTTCACATTTATCTAGTTTTATAATTGTTATATTTGGGATTTTTATATTAAAATTTGATGACCGGATTGACCTATTCAAATCATAGTTAAGGTCATTTAGTAAATTAAAATAATAAAAATTGATTGCTAAACAATTTCGACTTTGTTTTTGTATCAATAATATCTATTTATCACACTTAAAACATGCACGGACGATTACTAACTAATATAATGCTAATACTACGGTTTAATTCTGTCTCTTGTTTCGGGACTTACGATTAATAGTCCAGTTACATTAGGTTGAAAAAGGCAGCATCTGCCGAAAACCTCCAAGTCAACTGAAATTTTGCATACACATTTATTTTGACTTAACAAATAATGTCTCAATAGTCCCCATCGATATTGCGCTTGCGTTTTGAGTTATTCAAGGTCAAAGGTCACAGAAATAAGTTTTTCGCAAATATCTCGCTTTCTATGGGTCGTATGACTTTTTTAGTACCTAATTACAAAAAAATGAAGGCTACGAAATTATCTACAAGAAAGATTATACAGGTTTTTTACGTACAACTAACCATTTAGTAAATAACACACTGTTAAGTTTTGCAAACAGGTTTCGAAATTGAGTTTTCAACAGATCTTCACGTTTTAGAGTCCCCTGAACCCAAAAAACATGTTTGTGTTCATTGCTCTGTCTGTCAGTCTGTCTGTGTATCTGTGTGCGAACAGAATATCTCAAAAACGAAAAGAGGTATGACGATGAAACTTCATATATAAGTTTTGCGTACTGTCTAAATGGTCACAGCAACTGGAATATATATCAAATCGTTTCTTGTAAGCCTTGTTTGATTTCGAGGGCATTAAGCCCTCAGTATCCGCTATTTTCCGTAACGCGGGCGAAGTACAGGGTACAGGGTAAGTCATTAGTACTCATGATAAATTATAGATGGGTAATTTGATTTTTAACTTTCACAAATTAATATTTGTCAAAATTTTAACGTCAACATTTGAACATTAAAATTTTGAGCGCTCTTAACGAATAGCCTTTGAAACTTGCCTAAATATAGTTACTAAATTTACCAGATTTGGTCCTAGCAATTTTTATAGCGTTTTTTCGTTAATTCGCCTCAATAGAAAAAATAGTAAAAAGAACTCGTCTTGGCACACTCGTCCATTGAAAAACTCGGACGCTACGCTCCCACATTTTTCAAACTTGGACTTGTACGTTAAGACAATGAAACAAGTTTTTTAATATACTATTATTGTTTCTTTTACATAATGGCAAGTATGTAAACTCGTAGGTAATTTAAAAACTGAACACAATATTTAAGTATAACCGCTAAACAAACTTTTTCACTCGCAACCTATATTTGGGGTTTGCTTGTGTGTTTGTTTGTAATGGACAAGGTCTAGGCATGCGGAGTACTAGGTACCTTAGACACCAACTGCTATGGTCATATGGTCAAAGTCCTACTTATAATTTTGCCGAGACTAAAGAGTTCCAACCCTAGCAAGGGATATATTTGGGGTTGACACATAGGAAAAAGATAATTAAGATTTTCTCAAGAACAGGTAATCATGTTTAGCTATTAAGACGATACTTATGTTCACGAATTTCATATTATAATTCGTTGATTGCGTTTGGCTGTGTGATTTTGAGAAATTTTTTAATTTGGATTTAGGATTCGGACGGAAGATGAAAAAGTAGAACAGGGACGTTTGTAATACCAAATTTCTATTTCGTAAGGAACATGGACAAAATATAAAATAAATGTTAAGAATATCTCTTTACATACTTCTCTCGCAAGTGTGGTTAACGTTGGCTGCTGCAAATGTCTGCTCGCGGTAAGTGCGGTGCGCTTCGATCACTGTTACGATGTTAAAGCTGTATCTGTTATATCCAAAGCGTGGCGATTTTTACCAAGGGTAAAATTATTTTACTGTAATTTATTCCAGTCAACTAAAGAAGGTTTGGTCACTGTTGTACTTTTGAGTGCTAGTAAAATACAATAGCAATTAGAATTAGGTAACATCATCCGTTACACTGGTAATACAACAGAATGAATATGTAGAAAGAAATTATTTCAGGTTTAGTAAATTTAGTAGTAAATTAAAGGAACTATTATGATGACTTTAAAATCTTAATGCTAAATACTTTGCAAATTATATGGGTACAAGCTCAACACGTCCGCCATAAAACAAAAGGAGAAGCTATGATTTTTCAACTGTAACATCAAGAAGTATTTGACTACCTTCAATCTTTCTTCCTCTACCACCATTAGCCTTCCTTGTTTTGCAACTTTACGCCTTTCTTCTAGGCTGAATGGTGCACCTACTTTTCCGGTCCTTTGCCAATCTCTACTCCAACCATCTTAGACATTTTTTTTTGGTCTACCTATATCGATCATTTGGATCATCTCCTGTATTAGAATAATAAATTCTTGAATTTTACCATTTGCTGACACTAAATCACTTATTTAAAAACGTGAGGAAAATAAATTAAAGACAGCGGTAAAGTTTTTGCCATTGACATTAGATGGCGCGACCCCATCTGGGGACGAAGTAAAATATATACTCGTATGATAAAGTAAAAACCGATTTAGCAATGCAAACCTTAAGCATAATGAAATATTCTGCTTTCCTACAAATTTTATGTTTGATAACTAAAAAGAAAGCTCAGAATATCTTCACTCGCTAATGTAGTAGTTTTTCTAGCCTGGAGAGAAATAGGAACACAAAAAAGGTTGTATTAATTTTCAGAATAATTATGTGAAGGAGTTCTAATTTCAACATCACACTTCTGGGATATAAATTTAATATTCGTTTGATAATTTCCTACTTCATCCAAATATGTTATTCCATTATCGGTTTTCATTAAATAATCAATAATATCCTAACCTGTAAACCAACAATAATGAAAAGTCGGTAACTAAATGAAGACAGAAATCCCCATACTCTAAAATATTTTTCAACTACCGAATAATTTAGAAGTTTCCACACCATGTAAATATTGTTCATAAGTTAAAATACAATGGTATTTGAATTTCGTCTGTAATTTGTTCACGAAACTTATGATAAAACAAAGAATAGTTTTTTACCACTTCAAGTAACGGTACTGTATTTTGTTATTTTAAAATTGTTTCATAATTGCCTCCGGCACTTAAATAATAATGCCATTAATTAATATTCGTCTCAACTGATCTTTTTTCTATTTATAGAGACAACAACGTGTGCAACATATTCTTTTGCATGATCTTTAGGCACAAAATCCAATGAATTATATGTATAATTTCAGCTTAGTTGCGTTGGTCTGTCGAAAGGGTAGGTAATGCTGAAAACCAACACTATTTATTCTAACCTAAAATACACTTAAATATATGCGTTCATCTTAATTTAAGCATAATTTACGTTCTTTGGAGGATTATTCAAGGCTCTGGTATTTTAACCATTAAACCAATAATTTAGTTATATTTAGATATTTATATCGAAAATTAAACCAATAATTTAGTTATATTTAGATATTTATATCGAAAATAAAATTTAAAATTTACCCTGGATAGATACGTGAGCAATATCAGACAATTTGAATTAGTGATTTAAACTGTTCAACGATAGTTAACCGTTAATAGTTTGAGATATCTATAAGTATATTTTAAGATAACTATAATTACCAAAATATGTGTATTATACGTTCATCCTAATAATAAGATTATTACGTCAGTTCAGCTTCGTTGATCCAATTAAGTTTTATATCTCCCAGGTTTAAATTCCTTCAAAGCAAACCAAATTGGTCGAACCGCGGTCCTTTCCTCGCAAAGGATAATCTAAAGTCCACCGCCGTATATCTGGTTGCCAGAAATATGTCGTGTTCTTCTTTCCAAGCCATAAATCCTGCAAAAGCGAGCGGGACAATTGTGCTTGCGGTCACCCTGATGGCCTCAGGTCAGTAGCAAGTCAGGTCGACTATTTATTAGCGCATAGAGTGAACACGCCGCGAATAATCCTCTTATGTTAGCCACGGTATCTTTAAGGTATTAAACTTGGCGGAAGTTATGCTACACAACCAACCGTTGTAGTAAATTAACAAACCGACGGGGACCAGAATAACTCATTAAAACGTATATTTATTGAAATCGCTACTTATGCTATAGCCTCCACTAGCAAAGGCAGGACACAGGAACAACTTCAACTAATTCAAAACGGGAAGGGTTTGATTTAAGGAATAATTTTTATTTACAAAATATTCATAAATACAAAGTTTCCATTTACCCCGATTAAATTTGAACATTTCAATTGTCATGTACGACTTTTCTTATTTTTCTATTTATTTGCTCTTGAGCCAACAGTCTCTGGAGAATCAACCCGCAGGTGTGCAGACTTTAAGATACCGCCAAAGTCTTTGTTAGAAGTTTCTGCGAGAAGACTTACTGACAAATTTCCCAAGCGGATTTAACAGAAAAAACATCACATCGGGGACAAACTATGAGATTTTCTTTTATAGTAAACAGCGTTTCATATCCTGCTGCTAAGATGAAATGTCAACTGCCGTTATAATAACAATATTATAAATTGTTTTTAAATTTGAGGTATAATATTCATACTTATCAAATTTTTAAGATTCACTTTTACACATTAATATTAATATTCTATTCCCGTGTTTGTAGATATTTCTTCAGTCCTTTTTATTTTAAAACATATTATGCATTTTTAAATAACGCTTACCATTTATATATCCTTTAACATACTCATACCACGTATCTAGTATAGGCTGAAGAGATGGATTTTCCTTTCAAATTTAATTAAGGTCGTGTCCAATATCATCTTATGAATATTAATGCAAAAAAATATATTTTACTGCCAAATGTTTACTATATAGCTAAGTGGATCAGTTTCTACACCTAAGTGAAATAATTTACTTTGTTTCATGCAGCCACAATAAACTGCTGAGTTGCAACAAAAGTTATTAAAACATTCTATTTGAAAATCCGGTCTTTACTTTTTATTCCATTATGATGTGCTTACCTGCTCTTAGCTTATAGCAGAGGTATGTTATAAAATTTTCCAACTAAACCAAACTAACCTAAAATCATATTATAAATAACTACTTTCGCTGAAAGCATAGTTTAATAAATTTAAGAAGCTGCTGCTCTTAAGGTATCCAAGCTAAAGAAAAGGAATATTAAATCTCTAGAATATCTATTATAGAATATGTAAAGTATTTTCAAGCAAAGTGGTCAACTTTTATTAAATGGCAGTGCCTTAGAACAGCAATCGAACGACATCGATCGCCGTTACAAGCCAGCTGGTCCTTTAGAAAGCTTTTCGTACACAAACTTTAAAGAATATTGGCGATTACTGCAAAGAATATGGGTGCTTCAAATTCTGAGTCCTGTGGAGTAATTCCAAAGTGTCGTTTTACATAATTGGGTACGCTGTTTAATAACTTGGAAAGTTTTAATAAGTATTTGATATACCGCATTCCCCGAAACCCTATCCTAAAGTTTAAAATTGCAAGACATCAAGATTTAGTAAATATTGAAGATCCGAAACTCTTGCACGTTTCAGCAGCAAAATGACGCCAAGTATCAATGTTAACTTTAGATGTACTTGCTAAATACGTAAGATATTAGAAATATGCACAACATGTATAATATATTTGTAAGTGTGCAAATGAGAATATAATTAACTAATGGTAATTATATAAAGGACTTTTAAAAGCATTATCTCAGTACAACCTTACTATCAGTATATTTTTATTAGGATTCCACTGACTTTGCTGTTGAAATAGTAGTTATTAAATTTAACTAAAGCATCGTTGTGGACTGGTCGTAAAGAAACCATTTACCCGTAAATATTCTTTCTGTGTGACATATCCTCTAAGTTCATTTTCTTTTGCCTTTTTATTATAATATTAATGTTTGTGATCTCCTTGGGTAGGATAGTAATTAGAGATTTGGGAATTATTTTCGATAGCATATTAATTTTTAACCTTCAAATACAAAGTTGCAGTAATAAATCTCTGGGGTTCATACTGCGCAAGTCAGCCGATTTAACTAATTCTGTATTCTTTCTGTATTTATACAATTGGTATGCTATTATTTGGTTCCTTTGCTACACCGTTGTAACGGAAAGTTTACATAGCCGTATTCTCTACTGTACTATTAATTTAAATTTCCCTGGGTTCGCTAGCTTAGACAGTCGTAGACACATAAAACTCAATTAAAAACGTCAGTACGGCTAAGGGAAGTCAATGTTGCTCTGGGTTTGCTCGTTGTCACCTGGACTGATAAAATTATGCATGCAAACACTGCCAGCAGTAAAAACCCAACAGTTTTCACAAAAAATATGTAATCTGTAAGAAAAACACATACATTTACATAAAACACCACAAATAAACAGTGCCAAATCATGCAACTGAACCTGTCAACGATATAAGCTCCTTAATGTAAATACCTACGGCGAAAGCTGTTTCTACTAGCATTATCGATGCCTTCATAGGTTGTGTTCCCACCCACGAACCTCTTTGGGTAGGCGGTGATTAATTTAGGTCAACACCACACTACTCTGTGCACTTTGTTGCCTTTATTAGCATGGCGTTCCTTGGGCTTATTTGGGACGACACATATGGTCGCTACCTTAGGCGCGAATGACTGCGCGGTCATTTGCCCGCGCTGACTTCGTTCTGTTTTTAACTACACGTCTTTGATCTGCTCCGTTCGCACATTCCACTTCCGCATGTCCGCGGACGCATAACAACTTAATTAATACATAATGGAAACTACAGTGCAGTTTTATTACTGACAGGATATGGCGAAAAGGAGTGAAGAGTACATATAGGGTGACACGAATTGGCCCATTATACCGTGTACCAAAATAAAATTTATAGGTGTAAAACAAGTTTAAAGATTTGTGTATATTCGTATATCCACATAAATAGAAGTTAGAAACGTTTGCTTTTTGAGTTTAAATTTTGTAGTCTAGAAATTAAATATACTACTAGCTGTACAAACTATGAATTTCATTCTCATCTATACAAAATGCTGCGAATTATAAACCATGCCAAACCATAGAAATTTTTAATGATGCTCAATTTTTTAAACACGCATTACCTATGTCGTTACTGAACTGTTAGCTAATGTTAACTGCATGTTACTTGTATTAATTTGTCAATTATTTTATTATTATTTCTGTTAGCTTGCATTCTGATTCTAATGATAAAACGTTCGGTTGGCCGATTGCAGGTGTATGATGTTTTGGTTTGTTAATTAGTAATCACTATTTACATACATATACGTACATACTATGTACAATTACACTTGCTATATTATGCTGATGATTAGGTTTACGTCACCATCTGATTTATAAATCTATTGTATTTAGTTTTAATTTCAAGCTGTTATTGGGGGTTTCCTGTTGGTTGACAAAATAAATAAAATAAAGAACTGTTAGTAAAAGAAACTAAAAAAATGCTTGTCTTTCGAAAGCGTAATCAATACTACGGTTTCTTTCTTTCTATGTCAGGTGGCAAAGTCTAATAGCAAACACGAACAATTTCTATTAGGGTTCGTTGTGAACTACGTCGTTTTCCACAATCTGCTAGAATGCATATTAGTCAATTAGCATGTTTGTTTTTAATTTTCGTATATACAAATGGTTGATGCTAAAAGATATTCACATTATCTTAATTCTTCTGGCAAGCTCTTATGCATAAATTTTTTACTCTCGATTTACACCACCTTTATGTGGTAAAAGGCAACTAGAAATATACAATATATGGATTTTAAACTGCGCAATTTAGCCTGTACAGTAAATTATGCAATTGTTGCCATTATATCTCAATAATAATATATCAAAATTATTATTTCATTCATAACGTATTACATATTTGGCACTTTTATGCATTCAAAGAGGCTTTCCTGGTGGCTATAGTGGAGCTAAATCTCACTATAAATGCATCTATCCAATAATTCTATTACAGTATAGACGGGATTTTATGACAACACCGGACTACACTTACCACACCTTGGTTTCCGTTAAGTTGGCAAAGGTAGCAAAGCCCCGATCGTCCACAGCCAGCTCGCGGGAGGATGTGATTCACATCCGGTGTTGCCTTAGGATCGTAAAAATTGTGACAAAATCTTAAGGCGCCACCCTGAAATTCAACCAGTAACTGTATGGACCTATTTCGTTCACGACCGAAGTAGCACGTCTGGTACAAAATACATATGTGAGGGCTTAACTGCTTGACAACTAAAGACCTAGTTGTTTTAGGTACCGGAATTGTCCAATCAGTAACTAACTAAACGTTCGAATTCAACACCCCTGAAGGGCGCCTACCATTACTGCTTAAATGAATGGTAATGTTACTCAAAGAACTCCGCTATGTAGCTTACAAATTAGGTTTATTGGGCCTTAAATGACTAGGGTTGCCAAACAAGAAACACATAAATCAATTTATAAAATGTGAAACCCTTTTAGTTAAAAAACAGTCCAAAAACCTTAATAAATCGAGTAAACAACATCAAAAATATATCTAATAAAACGAAGAGAAATCGACTCATAATAGTTAACCTCGAGTGTACAAATAAAAATAATATACCTCGCGTGTACAACGTCGGACTACCTCCCTACATAGAACAAATCTTGTTAATTACCAAAATAACACGTAGGTCATACATATACTGCTATTACGAATTTACATTCAATTGTCTGAAAACGCAAGGACCATTACAAAGTTTAAAAAGACAACATACGATGGTATTACGAGTAGAGCAACTTAGTTGGTAATTAAGTAAGCACTCCATTTTAGATATCTGAGTAGGGAAATTCACATTTAGGTAAGCACTTTAGTTGCTCTGTCGCAACCACTTCTGCGATTTGACAAGGAAACGATTACACTACAGAATGGCTCGGTGAGATTTTTGAATGGCATGTTGCAACTCTTTCATGAGGCAAGTGTCGAGTTGGAGCGCAAATTATAAAATGCAGCCCGAAACCGCATGTGTTACAACTGGAAACACCCTGCACTTTAGGTTTTTAACATTGAATTCTTTAAATGCGACTCAGTTGGGTTACAGCTCGGTGACGGGTTAATCACGACACTGAAAGTTAAGAAGGTAATTTAAATGTGACACAACTGTCCACTAGCACAAAGCTCATCGGAAAAAAATCACTTTTCCCCGAAAATATATAGTGGTGCAAAGAGGCGTACTAGCACAATATGCTTGAAGACAAACGCGCTAAAATTAAACATTAACATAATACCTCCTTATTATAGCCATATAATTACGCTCATTACAATTCAATTATATAATAGAATCAAAAGACCGTCAAAACGACTTTTTAAAAAACACTTTTATTTTACAACGGCAATGCTACACGTTGGAGCTTAAAGACGCAGTCAGACAATTTCTTACATCTAACATGTGAACTACGAACTAAAGATAAAATATTATGCACTAGCTTATATAGTATTTCTAATCAGCTAAGATAAGCTTATCTTCCAAGTATGCCTCCTGGCAGGATGCGTGTGCATACGAGGTTACAAAGTCAGCACTTTAAACAATAGCTTCCTTGTTCTTCAAGGTTGCAAGGTAAGCATTCTCAGACAATAGGGGATCTGTTTCATACAATGTAACTTACTTGAGCTACATATACTACACTCTTGTACCATAAATAACTATTCTAGCAGAGTTATGAACTAACATTTACCTATTGTCAGCTGCGATTACAGAATAAGTTAAATTAATATACACACTAATGTCTACCTGTGAGACTTTGTAGTGATGGGTGGGATATAGCGAGCTCAAGTTACCAAAGCGAGCATTGCTAAGTATAAATTCCGACTGCGGTGTATTGTGAGTTGCTCCCCACTAGGCGTAATAAATATGAACCGTTGGGCTAATGGTCGTAGTAATTGTTTGCCTGGTGTACTATTGGTAGTTAGAAAAGAAGCCGGATTTACATAAGAAAAAACTGCCGTACCAATTATTTATCTCGCAATAGTACAGTCGGCGCCTTAGAAATCGGGACACCTAATATGTTGTGCTGTAATGTTTGATTCGTTATTATTTTTGTGTGTTATTAGAATATCAACCAAAAGACGCAACATATGAAAAATCACAAAACAATCAAAATCATAACAACTGCAAAAGCCCAGTTTATACACTTAAAAACTGCAAAATGTATCATAGTATTGTCCCGATTTCTAAGGCGTGGACTGTACATCTGCTAATCGTTTAAAGCAATCACCAGCTCTAACTATGTTTACGTACAACATATATATAAGAAGTAAACGAATTTACCTTTAAAAGAATTTTACATAATGTGATTTTTAGATATGAAAAATAAACAAAGTCAAATGGGATTAGATCTGAGAGGGTGGCATTATACAGGGTGATTCAAATTAAGTGCGCACCATTGCTATCTTTGTTATTATTGATTTTACAAAGTAGGTTAAATTAGCAAACTAGTAGTGTTTTTGGTGCTGATTAATATGCAATTAATAAAAAACAATAGAATAACTCGTTGGCGACAAAATTAAAAAAATATGTTTTTTTAAAATAAAACACCCTGTATTTTTCAAAAACTTGCAATAAAATGAATTTGTGATATAAAAGTCTTAATACACTATTGTCTTAAAATGAATATTAAAGAAGTTATCGCGATTTTCAGTTTATAGATAAATACATACATTATTCTGTAAAAATGCATTGCAGGGTTGTTTCAAGTCTGATAACCAGAAACAGTAACAAAACAATAAGAAATAAATAAACAAAACTAATTAATTTCGACAAATAAACGTACGACAAATTGATTTTGACAGTTCTTATGTTTACGTTATTGTTTTTGTTTTTAGTAGCAGCCTACTATGAATTTTTCGTAGTACGGTGTATTGCTGATATAGGTAAACTAAAATCTCCCCTCCCTTCTTTAATATTCATTTTAAGACAATTATTAATTCTTATTTCATGTTTTTGAAATATATACAAGGTGTTCCATAAAAAAAACTAAAAGTTTTAAATTTTGTCGCAAACTCGTTATTCGATTGCTTTTTTATTAATTGCATATTAATCAGCAAAAAAAAACGCTACTAGTTTGCTAATTTAACCTACTTTGTAAAATAAATAATAACAAAGATAGCAATGGTGCTCACTTAATTTGAATAACCCTGTATAGACCTCAGAAACATGACGCAGACAATCCAACATTTTTTAACCTATTTATGTGGGGAGTGCATAAATAACTAAATAATATTACGCAATGCCCATATTTACTAAAAACAGATAAAAGAAGTGGCAGAAGCTACTTTAAAGCATATATTTTTACTTCTATATTGCTAGTAGGATCTGGGAACGGGCGAAAACATTACGGCGCCGACATAGTATCACTTAGAGTATAACGCGTCTCGTGCGCATGCTTGAGAATTCGAACTCAGGCTTTAGAAGCGAATTTTAAACTTGACCACTTCCCCACAGCACGGACGACGCTTGCGCACAGGTCACCAAGTGTAAAACAGAGTTGGTTATCTGTCTCACTTACGCTGTGACCTCCCCACTTACACGCACTAGCAATATAGTACTATTGAATATATGCCTTAAACCCTTTGATAATAATTGTCAAAAGCGTACCTAGAATTAGAATTTATTTTGTTGCATACATTTAAGAGCGTGAACGCATCTTTAGTTGTGCTCGTTAATCGTGTGAACAGTTCCTTAGTCGCCGTCCGCAATATGACAGATATTGGTTATCTGCTTTACAGACTGGTCTCCACCGCTCTTTCTGTCTGTGCGTTAAAAAATTATCTTGTAGTGCAAGCGTTTTTTGTTTCGGATTTTCGCAATACCAAGCGACTTGACGCAACTCGAATAGCATCCTCTTTCCTGCGTGGTTTCGGGTTGGCGATTCGTATGTAATTTTTGTGCTCCGATTTAGCCAGTTAGCTTCTTGTATCGCTTTGCTGAGGATTTTGGGCCTAGGGCACGTATGTCGGACGTATTTCTATGTGCACGTCTATTTGACGAATCATCTATTAGAAGTTGTTTGCCGTTCTGTCCATAAAAACCTGTATTACAGTATGTTTAGTCCATTTTGGTTTTGATAGAGTTTTGTATTTAGCCGATTGCTAACGGCATTTCTTGCTTTTACGGTAGGTTTAAAATGTGCTAGTACAGCTTGTTCTGGGGGAAGACGGACTACCAAGACGTAGGTAATAAATTCCTGAATCCTGGTAGCTTTATTTGACCTTGATTCGCATCGCCTGAGTAAGCTGCTTTTGCAGCATCATTTCGCTTGAGACATGATAATTTCTTCAAAACCCTCAAACTGCTGCCAGCATAGCTGTGAGAGCTTGATTGGAGGCTATTTAGCCATCCTTTGCAGAAGCTTAGCCCCTCAGATAAGTACTTAACAAACTGCGTTGTCGTATCCCCATCAAAATTGTTAAATTATACCGTCTTGACGTAGCGTTCTGATTTTTGTGTGATGCTATTTAAGCCAACGCACCTGGATAAGTTCCCTTCAGAGTTCAGCCGATTCTAAATTGGTTTAATGATATTCGCTCTACGAGCATTCAAAGGTTAGTGTAGAGTGAATTAGAGTAAAATTGCTTATAGTTTATATCTATGTGTTTCTGATTTAACTGTTCATTGTTGTGTGATTAATTCCTAGCATAAAATGCTAATTTGGGGTGCACCTCCTGCTTAAGTAGGTAATGCTCTTAAAGCTTGTTACACTAGCTGTTCTATGCAATGTTTGGTAAATAACTGAAATGCACTATTTATGATTGTCTGATTTCGTTAGTGCTATCTCTTGTATTTCAGAGATTGTACGATTGCCTGCAACGATTTATTTGAGTTTATAAGTTCTCAACCTATCCGAGTATACTTGTTGCAGGTAAAGACTTGCTGGCGCTCATAATATTTGTTGATAACATCTTGTAAGGAACCGCACCCAGCCTTTACTGAGCTTAGCTGGCGGGCCCTCAAGTACACCCTCGTAGATTTGCGATATTTGAGAATTTGGAAATTTGGGAAAACTAAAGCTAAGACGTTATACCGGGTGTTGACTTTCAAAGTCGAACATGAACCATCAACATTGTGCATTCGATTTTTAGGTATTTTGCCACTATTTCTATACCACAGCAGTAAATATTGTTATAATTAGGAGCATTTGATGGACAATAATTCGATTTTCCTATTGATACCATTGTCTTTCTTGTCAGTTGAATTGGTGAGCTGAGTCAGCAAATACATTCAATGTACGTCCATATGTTAGAGTTTGGAAACGGACACCGGTATATGTTAGCATCAATATGCGACGTCGGGTAGAAAAACAGATAATTCGGCTAGAAACGCTCAAATAATAGTATATTTTACAAGAAATGACGGTAACCTTTTTTTTTTCGTGAAATGGAAAGTTGCTCACGATTTGTGTAAGCGGCGAGTGGAGAAATTTCACCAACGAAATCTACATATTTCATCGCGAGTAATAAATGCTACTTTTTCTATGAATATAAAAAAAATCAGAATTACATTACATAATTCAAACATTAAAATTGAATTTAAAATCTACAATTCTTGGAATACTTAATTTAACCTGTAAGTTAGGTGCTTATCATTCTCTTAGTTTATTTCTTTGATTATTTTTATTAATTTATTTACGTATATGGGAGGCGTTTGATTCAGCTGTGCCGGAATAGGACCCATGTTTATAGGAATATTATTTTTATATGTAACAGGTGTAACAGTGATCGAGCAGCTTGATGACAATCGATCAATGCTGAACTTAGCTTGTTTCGGAGTATTTTTTGTGTGTATTATGTTTTACTCTAACAAATAGTCAGACATTATTATTACTATTATTATTATAAAATGGCGACCAACCAGTTGGTTGTTTATTCCTTTCCATAGTAATGCGCACATTCACCACTAGTAGCGAAAGTTACAACTTTGACATGTAGCACGCTACTGCCATACATTAGTAGAAAACATTATTTAAATTTTTTAAGTTTTTTAAATTTTCTTTCTTGGTATCTATTGAAAATTTATTCATTCAAATATTTTTATTGAGTGGTAAAACGTAAAAAATCTTTTTATTTCACGGAAAGTTCGTTTCTCTCTTAGCAGGCTACCGATTTCAATCAATTGAATATATTAAGTTTACCTCTGCATCAAAGATCCCATGTCAGATGGAATGCAAATCAACTTTAACCTAGAGGCTGCAAAACTAAAATTAAATTTAAGGGCGAATTAAAGTAGAAACGTCAGAGAGAAAACTTTGGCAAAAGTTTATATGAGGGAATATGAGAGTAGCGCAATCCAGAAGCCTAGCTCAGGGATTGAACCCGGATCCTTGGAGAACCCAACAGGCCAGGGCTTTACGGCCTGCATTAAAACGTGCTAGTTCCTAAGTTAAAATAAATTATTCAGGACTGTGTGTTACGTGATGTACTTCCACCATAAAACCTAGTAATAAAATCGGTTGAGTTTTAGATGTTCAAAGTTTGCTAGTTCACCTATTTCCATACGAATCCTCTGTACAAATATTTCCAGTGAAGGGTTGAGATGTCGAGTAGTAATAATTCATTTGATAAATTGTAGCTGTAGTAGTGCAAATTTTAGAAATGACGGTCTCAGCGTCTAGGTATAAAATCATCTTTCACAATTCCGTATAACAATGTTAAAGCACTTAGCCTAGTGCAACAAACTCAACATTGTGAGGCAACATTTTATCCTCCTAAGAAAGAGTGGCGGTTATTTTACAATTGCATTATGTTACTCATGAAAGTGTTAGCATATTCTAATAGTTTTATGCCTCTGTTAATTCAAGTAGTTATTTCTTACAAGCATGATCGGTCCTCTTCCATCTTTCGGTATAGAGGTTGTGAGTATTATTCTTGTTTTCCATGGCGTCTCCATAGATTTCTCCAAGACAACTTTCAGCCTTTTCCCACTCTACTCCTTTTTTCCATTATGTCTTCTATTCCTTGGTTCCATTTTTTTATTGCCTCAGCCTCTTCTACCTGTTGTGTTCATTTCGAGGGCTTATTTTTGGTGCTTTTCCTTCTTCCGTTCTTGTTACGTGACCAAACCAACGCATATGCGACTGCTGGACGATTGTGCCCAGTCTCTTCCATCGGCACCTATTCTTTCGTATATTTCTTGTTCGATACAATCATTTTGCAAACAGTACCACTAACACAAATACAATACAATAACACAACTACCTATTAACAAACATGATACAACATAATGCAATATCATATATTATATGTGAATATATCAGCTTAAAGCTGCCTTTCTACTACCAATAATAATAATAATAATAATACTTTCGTTCTGTTCTATATAACTTCCCTGCTATTTGAAATTATCCACCAGTTTAATTGTTGTATTGTCTATATAGACATCATTCTCAAGTTATTCGTTTCCTATTTCATTACTTTTGTTTTCTGCACTTTTATGTTTAATTCTTTTTCTTTCAGTTCCTCTCCTAGCGCGGTTATAATGTGCTGCAAGCCTTTTTGTTTAGCTCATAAAGCAACCATATGGTTGCAAAAAGTTGTACATCGAATTTAATTAGTTTCATGTTTCAATAACTTGCTGAAAAAATGTATCACTTTCCTCTTGCATTTGTTAATGACTTCGTAGATTAGCAGTGTGAATAGGAGCGAGCTCAGCGAACAGTCCTGCCTTACTGTCCTCGTTTCAAATCGTTCCGAGAGTTCATTCTGCGTTGTTACTAAGTACTTATATTCTTAATTTCGGTGTAGAGGATCTTCCATATTGTTTTCTAGTCTACGAGATATATGTATTTTGCTCTGTCGAACTATATTGCATTTTCTGCAATCCATCTTATAATGAAGGTTGTGTATTGTGTGGTACTATCAGGTCTGAATGAATATTGTGTTTTCTCCAACTGATCTACCAATTTTTTTCGCAATTTAATTTGTAAGATCTTTGCATAGATCTATCCCTGGATACACAGCATTGATGTTCCTCGATAATATGAGGAATCATTGTTTTCCTTTTTCTTAAATAATGCTACTACTGTAGCCATTTGCCAGTCTTTCGGAGACTTTGGGCTGGGAGTATAATTACATTTAGGAGTCCCAGGGAGTATTCCATTCTTGTTTTTTCCACGCATTTAATCACTTCACTTGTAATGTAGTCTGAACCTGGAGATTTGCAATTTTTCATTTTACTTATTGAACTTGTTGAATTCTCGATGCTTATTTCTTCTAGGTCTTTATAAATTTCTAGTAGTTGTGTTTCTTCACCGTATGTATCTTCAATAATTTTGTAATTGGGGGTCAGTTTCGTTCATAGATATTTTTTCCAGGCCTTTTTATTACCTTTCACTTGTATTTGCACCTTTGTGTTCTACCAATTAGTTCTATTTTTACTCTGGTTCCCTGTTATTAACGTTCCGCGGCTTTCTTTTGATGTTTCCTATATGACATTTTTGAAGTTATTCCTTTTTACTTCCCTCGTCTGAAAGACGAAGGAAGTATTGTAATCGCGAAAAAATCACCTTCCGAGGTTTCTTTAGATCTTCACGTTGCAAGGTCCCTAGATGACAAAAAAGAGGTTTTCTTAATTCCGTCTGTCTGTCTGTCTGTTAGCACTATAGCTCAAAAACTATTTGTCGGAGGAAGACGATACATATTATATATCTATCTCGCATGAAACCGGTACAATTTCATACAAATATATACAGGCGAGCACCTTAAAAAACTAAAATTTTGTTCATTTTTGGGTTAATTTTAAAATAGAAGGTAGTAATAACTTTCACAAAGGTCAGGCTTTACATTTGCCAAAAATAACACTCAACAGATACAGGATAATGTCACAAAAGAGTAAAAACGTTTCAACAATAAGACCATTCTCTTAAAGAGAGGCGCTCGCCGCACTTATTTCTATAAGGCTTGATGGCGCAGTTGGGCGATCGCTATGCAGGTGCGGCGAGTTCAAACCCCAGCGGGATACATTTTTTTAAAATTATAAAGTTCTGGGTAAAGCCTTTTACAGAGTTTTTCCTCTACTTCCATCTTACAGTGGTTTCTTTCCAAATTTTCTTGAAACATGATTTCATATATAGTCCATTTTCTAAACGCTAAAAATTCGCCAAAGTTCTAACTTCGTTGACTCAAAACCGATTTTGAACATTTTTTTTTTATTATTTCGGAAAAAGTTTATAGAAAAGTTCGCCATAGGTGAGAAAGTGTGCTTTTTATTTTTTCAATTGTTATTAACAAATAAGTGTTTTTTAATATACTCTTAGTTAAAAAATGTATAACTATTTATCAATTGCTTGAAATTTGATAAAATAAGGTTTTTGGGGTCGCAGATTACGAATCTGGCCTCAAAATGGGTTTAAAAACAAAATGGCGTCGAAGATCTAATTTTTTATTTTATTTTTTTGTATCTTTATTAGATGTCTGGGGGGTTTTGGGGTCGCTGATTACGAATTTGAAATTAAAACTCAACTAAAATAAAAAATGGCGGATCCAAAATGGCGGAAATAGGTCATTTTTTTTAAATTTCCGATACCTATACCTAGGGGTTTTTTGGGTGGCTCATCCCAAATTTTATGTTAAAATTTATCAAAAATGGAAAACGGTGTCTGAAAAATGGTGGAAACAAATTATAGAAGAGTTAAATGAGTATTAAAAATATTATATGCACCGCAAACCGCCGAGCCTAAAGGCCACTTTTCGTACACACACAAGCTGGCCCGCAACTAGTTTTGTAGTTGCAAGAAAATAATTTTTAAGATGTTTTGTGGAGCTGGTTCTTGTGTCATTAGGATTGGAAAACACTTCCGTGTATCATATTTCCAACCCCAATCTTCCGTTGAAATATCTTGCTATCCCAGCCACAACTGCGTTTGCAAATGTTGTTCTGCTGAATCCACCGTAGGGCACAATGATGCTAAATTAACGCTACTTTTTTTAGTAGACACCTTAATAAGAGTCAAACCTAAAATTCAAAATGTTTTTATTTAAAAAATATGTATTGTATTGTCTGTAACCTCATTTACCTTGTGGTACTATATACGAATAATGAAAAACGTTCAATCATTTAAACATTCCTGTAAGAGTTTAAGCTTGTAAATCACAGCTATTTTCAAATACTTTGCCAAATTTATTCTTTCCTGAACATAGCCATTGCTTCATTTACTAGGACTTATTCATGTGGATCTTTAATATGGTGCCGGTCCTATTCGTCTTTCTCATCCTTATATATCTTCAACATATTAAACTATATTCAAAAGTCATGATCTGCACCTTGACATCAAAATTCGCATGCTAAGATGCTACATTTTTCCCATCTTGCTCTATGGGGTCGAGTCCTGGACACTTAACGAAACAATCACAAAATAATCGAAGCCTTTGATATGATGTTATACCGGAGTATATTGCGGATATTGTGGAAAGACCTTGTAATAAATATTAAAATTCTGGAAAGAATGAAAAAAAGTAAAGAGATCATGGACAACATTAAGATAGGCAAACTCCAATACCTCGGACATATAATGAGGAATGAGAATTAGTACGTCCTACTACAATCTATTATACAAGGCAAGATATATGTCAAGACCAGGACCAGGAAGCAGAAGAATATCTTGGTTGCAAAACCTAAGGGCGAGGTATGGGAAATCATCCAATAGGTTATCTAGAATTGCAACCAATAAAGTGAAGATAGCCGTGTTGATCGCAAACATACGAAATCGGGTAAGCACCTGAACGAGAAGAAGAAGATTCTTTCCTCTGTTAAAACATGCTGAAGTTGTGTCACATCCAGTTAAAGCATGTACAGAAAGAACATGCTCACTACAATTGGGATGCGCAAATTGCGGCTTTTAGAAGAAGATATTTTTTTATTTTCTTTATTTTTGGCAGTTTTAAAAAAATATATATCTTTATCAGGAGAAACTAAAGCTGTTAATATAAGTAATACGTCTATATTCTCTAATACTACGAATATGTTTTCATTTGATGCATTGAGAGCATGAGAGCTGTTGTAACTATTAACCGATCAGCGTCACTTATTTGCAGCTAAAGTTTCTTTTAAAAAATCAATAAAGCGACATGAAAGACATTTTCCAGAAATTTTTCTTGATACAACTTTAAAACCTGTCTCTTTCAAATCGAATATCTGGTGCAGTTTTCGTTTTTAGTCGTCGGTTTCTTTCATCAGATTTTATTCTATGTTTCTGATAATCGACAAAAACAATTGCTTTTTTCCATAATTACGAACAATAAAATTAATATATCTAAAATTGCACCATACTGTTGAACAAGTTGCCATTTGTTTTTATGTAAGAACATTCCTCCGTCGGCCACAAACAGAAAAATCTTTTAATTCAGTAATATCTTTTGAAAATTGTACAAAGAGATCGTAGATAATACATTTTTAGGCGTTGGAAATGATAAGAATTCATATGTTATATTTAAATGTATTTAATCTATTTAAATTTGAGTTAGTTTAACAATTTAGAATTTTATTTGTATATAATGTTTATTAAATAATAATAATTATAATAATCATACAGAATAAAAATTAACATTTTAATGCTATATTTAATAATTAATAATAATAATAATGGTGAGGCACTAACACCCCATGAAGGAGCTTGGCCTGCAAGGCGGAAGGTCAGAGCTTCCGTATCCTCACTACTGTGTCCAAAACCCCTAGATATGAGGCAACGCGCGGAATTCAAAAATGAAGCTATTTTGCCACTTTAAAGACGTTATTTTACATTTTTGATAAATTTTAACATAAAATTTGAGATCAGCGACCCAAAAAACCCTATTTAGGTAAGAAATAAAGTCCGAAATAAAATTACTTTTTTTGCCATCTTGGATCCGCCATTTTTTATTTTAGTTGAGTTTTAATGTCAAATTCGTAATCAAAACCCAAAAACCCTTAGACATCTAATAAAAAAAGTAAAAAAAGAAAAAAAAATAGACCTTAGACGCCATTTTGTAGACGCCATTTTGGTTTTTAGACCAAATTTGAGGTCAAACTCGTAGTCTGTGAACCCAAAAACCTTATGTTATCAAATATCAGGCAATGGTTTAAATAAATAAAGAAGTTATAATTTTTTTAATTAAGAATATATTAAAAAACACTTATTTGTCAATAACAATTGAAAAAATAAAAAGCACACCTTCTCACCTATGGGGAACTTTTCTATAAATTTTTTCCGAAATAATAACAAAAAAATGTTAAAAATCGGTTTTGAGTCAACGAAGTTAGAACTTTTTTCCTTTAGTAAATGGACTAATAGTTGTCTTATTACCTTGGTTTGGAGCTTATAAGACTGTAAGTTTTGTTTGGTCTTTTTATTTCTTTTTCTTGGTTCTTCACCATTACTATCTTTAATAGTTAACACTGATAAATGGCAATCACTTCCAATTTCTGCTCCTGTCATGACCATTGTGTTTGCTATTTCTCCTCTGGTTGATATAATTTTTTCAGTGTGACGAAGAACCCAACAAAACATATACAATTATTCTTTGAAATAAGTTGGTTGAAAATAGTAGTAGTAGTAGTATCGCATATACATACGTACAAAATCTTGAGTTGGATTGGCTGTTTTTTTGTTATACTATTTTTCTAGAAGGATTGTTTTAGTAATCTGTCTGTTGGCAGTGTAGCTCAAAAACTATTTGTCGGAGAAAGACGATATTTTGCATACATATTATATATCTACCTCGCATGAAACCGGTACAATTTCATGCAAATATATACAAGGTGAGCACCTTAAAAAAATAAAATTTTGTTTATTTTCGGGTTAGTTTTAAGATAGAAGGAAGTAATAACTTTCACATAGGTCAGGCATTACATTTTCCGAAAATAAGACTCAACCGATACAGGATAAAATCACAAAAGAGTAAAAACGTTTCAACAATAACACCCTTCTGTTCAAGAGAGGGGCGCGCCGGACTTATTTGGAAGTAGCTCGGTAGCTTGGCTTTATTAATGCAGATACGATCTCTGTGCAGGAGTGCGGTTACGATCGCTTTGCAGATGCGGCGGTTTCAAACCCCAGCCGGATACATTTTTTTTTTTTAGTTGAAAATGTATTTAATTTATTAGAAACGTGAAGATATTTCTACTCTTAACTTGATTTTTAAAATTATTTAGTGTCACAATGTGTCACAACGAGGGAATTTCTGGGTAAAGCCTTTTACAGAGTTTGATTTAATTTGATTCACCATTGTTTTGCCCACTACTTTGCTTAATACAGATTTTAATATATTATAATGATGGTTTCTCTTATAACTATTGTGTCTAAAATATTGTCTTTGTAGTTATGATTCCAAACGCTTGAATGAGCTTTGCATAAAAATACCTCTTGCCATGCTCTATCGGATGCGTAACTAACGTCGAAAAATTAGACTTATTTCCTCACAGTGGTTTCAACTGCTCTGTGGACTCTGTTCAATAGTTCCATGATTTTATGAATCCTAACTAAGGTTACAACATAACTTCTCTTCAACTATTATTAGACGCTTCAGGGAAAGTTTTTCTTAGAGTTTCGGAAGAAGAAAGGGGGGAGCTAATAGGTCTACAATAATAAGGGATTTTTTAGGTTTCTGGATCAAAATAATTTCAACGCCTTTTTACTGTGGTGGAAAATAGACAATACTCAGTACTGAATTATAATTATTGTTGACAACATTATTCTTTTTTGATGCAAGTCATCCTATGTCAAGACTAAGAAGACTAAGCAGAAGTAGCAAGCTAATAATATTTTTCACTCTTCACGAAAATGGGCACATTTTTGATCCAACAGATATAAAGTAAACACCTAAAAAAATTAAATTGTTTTCTTCTAAACGACGAAAGAAGTATTGTAATGGTGAAATAATCACCTCTCGAGATTCCTTCAGATCTTCAAGTTTCAGGGTCCCTAGATGAGGAAAAGATGTTTTATCAGTTTCCTTTGTCGGTCTGTTCTTCTGTCTGTCCGTTTGTTCGATTGTTGGCGGCATAACTCAAAAACCGAATATAGTTTCGGTCATATATATACAGGGCGAACATCTTAGACAAATAAAATGTTATCTATTTTTGCTTTAATGCATGAATCGATATAACTAATAATTTACATATAACTCAGTTTTCTACCTTTGATGAAAATGGGATCCAACATATACAGGGTGAGCATTGTAAAAAGTATAAAAGGAAAGCGATTGCTGAGGACTGCAGTCAGCCAACGGAAATGTGTAGCGCTCGCCTCGAACTGCATTCTACACAAAGACCAAAAGTATATTAAAAGGGTTTTTTTAATTTCCACTTCCGAAGGAAGTTTTGAGTAAAGCCGTTTACTGATTTTCATCTTTTACTGCAAGTGATGACAACGAATGAGGTAATTCAAGTGGGTAAGTTATTTACTTCTGTTCATGCTACTAGGGTGGTTGGTAAAGCAGTACGAATCCATGATCCATCCTCTACTTTGAGAATTCTCAAGCCGCTCATTTTAGAGTTAAAATATGGTGTCTATTCTATGGCAAGGTAGCCTGCAACCATACTTTTAAACTAAGAAACTGTAGTCCTTGCGTGATTTGATACAATAATCTGTAATAACCCTAGAATGTACTTCTACGTCGAAGTGGTCTCCTGTCAAAGAATTAGTTCTTCGTTTGGTCATTAAGTTGGTAGATAGTATTTTGAGGAATTTTTAAGTGCATAGTACCAGTCTTCAATGGCAATACTTCAAGGTGGAGAATAACCTCTTCGTACTTTGTTTTCTTATTAGTATTGTTATACCTCCTCTTGCTCTACTGACTGAATTCGAGTGTGACACAGTGTATATTGTTGATGCAGTCAGATATTAATTTTATTGTCAATTAAAAATGTCTTCATTTTCTGATTTTGTGCAGCCCAGGTGATTTTAAAAATACTGATACTTTTGTTATATGTTTTTCTCAAAAGTTTTCTAGAGATTGTAGTTTTCAAATAGATTTTCTAGCTCGATAACTTCTTATTCAGAAGATTCACTAACAAAATTAAAGTTGCCATAATGATTTCCAGCAGGGGAACCTAAAGAAGAACTTCTTAATAAATTGGTTTTAAGTGTATTATACATTTCACGAGTTTGATTCTACACTAATGCTCTATAAGTGATTGAAACACCAGGTATACCCTATATAACATATAAAGAAGATAGAGAAGTAAATTGTTATTTTTATGGTTGTAATATTACTTTAAATTTTTTAACTAATTTCAAAGTATTAAAATGTACCACATTATAATTATTCATTATTCAAATATTAGCCGTATATTTATTGCTGAAATCAACAGTTCATTGGACAGATTTCTTTTTTCATAGTTGTCGGTCCGCAGATTGGTTTGAAGGGCTTGTCAATTCAATCGATTCGTGCCCTTTTCTAATATCAATTACTCTTTGTAGCCAGCGTCCTATTAATTAATCTCCTTTTGTATTATTTTCTTTGGAATTTCTGTGTTAATATTTGATGTAACACGTTTTAATTAGATTTTTGTTCTCTACATTTTTAAGGCCCCTCTATAAACACCGTTATTTAAAGTGCCAAAAACTATATTTTGTCTGGAGCAATAGATAGCTGGTATAACGTTAGGCAATCCCTAGGTAATTGTACTTGCATATTGACTACTTTTAAAGCTTTTAGTAAATTTTCTAAATGTTTAATTCGAGGGAAGATTGCTATGTCTGGATGCTTTTAAATGATGCATTATTATCCAATGCAATAAAAAATATACAAGTCAGTACATCCTGATCTAAAGCTTTAAGACGAGCATTAAAACCGAGCTTCTACTAGATTCATTCGCATGTGTTTCCTAGTCTACCTAAGGGTTGACAATTGAATAAATGGATTGCATATTAAGTATATCTGCATGCAGATAGTATAGTTCTATAACAAGAATGTACTTTGCAACACCACTCAATTTAGGACAACATAAACAAAGCCGAGTCTTGCTAAGCTGAGAGGATTTACTACCTAGACATTACATAAAGACAAGCGCACCGCTATAACTCCATAATAACAACCCTATAACTTATCCATGAACACTAATGTTCCGAATTTCTGAGAAAACTGGGATGTGTCACAGTACTATAAGCTTCATAGTATTAACTAGTAGGCAAAGGAAATACAATTGTTTGTCCCGAAATGTTCTGTAAAGTTGTCTGTGAAAGTTTCGGTCAGCTGTTTACTTAGCTACTCATATAAACTAAATTAAGCCGAAATTGACTCATATAAAATTATCCGTCCTTCATATATATACACTTCTCCAATAAATTAAGGCACCAAAAAAAAGTAGCCAAAAGTTTAAAGTTAATTATTGTCGAAACCACTTATCCGATTTGGATCATTTTTTTTAATGACACGTCGTCTCTTTCAAAAAGTTAGTGTACTACTCTATTCTCATAGAAACTTATTTTTTTATAAATACCGGGTGTAACAATTATAACGTGTTGTTTCCATAAAATTTATAACACTCTGTGGGGTTCAACAGCTACAATATCAAGTTATAATTCAAAACAAACTCTAGTCTTATATTTTTCTAACATTTTGTTTTTTGATTCACTCTTTTATCTTGGCTACTGCAAGAGAAACACAATTTCGAACTCCCTGCTTACATAACTCGTGCTACGCATTCGTTTGTAACTTACACACACGTATGTTAATGATGCTCTTATCCCACTTGTATAGTAAATAACTATTAAAAATCGAGTTACAAATAATGATCCTATAGCTCTCGCCGTATGTCATGCACCTCTCTGTGTGTATGAATTTATCATAATATTTGAAAGTAGTCGTCAGATTTGTGATAGTGAAGTGTAGCTGAGTGATAGAGGTTCGCGAATTACAAGAGAAAACTGAGTTTTGGTTGGCGTCGTAACCTGATAATATTCAAATAACTAGCACCCAACAGAATGCCGAAGAGTAGTCGCAGTTAAGGGGGTGTGCAATAAACTTATCTAATTTTCATAAACAGTAACAACCGATAGTTGGGTACTTCAACTTCAGCAATTTGCTATGACACACTGCGCTGAACCATACGGGGTAGTCGAGATGTGACATAAAGTAGGCTACAAAAAGGTAATAATTGCCTTCTAGATCGATTATATTAGTGTTGTGGTTCATCATATATTCTGTTTTATTTATTTCCAATTCAATTCTTCCAGCCTCCGAATTAAGTCTTTTACCATGCTTATTAGTTCCTCTTCACTTATAGCAAAAACGACGATTTCTTCCGCTTATTTTACACTATTCAGATTTTCTTCCCAGATGTTAATACCTTTTACGAAGTATCAGGATCCATAGATAACGAAAAAATCTGTAAAAGACTTTACCCAGAACTTCCCTCGTCGACATTGTGACAATAAATAATTTTAAAAACCAAATTAAGTAAGGAGTAAAAATATCTTCATGTTTCTAATAAATTAAATAAATTTTCAAATAAAAAAAAAACGTTACCGGTGCACCGCGGTGGTCGAATTCGAACGGCAGGCGGGCCGCTTGTGCAGCTAACAATGTTTTGTGAGATTTGTGAGGAAACGGGCAATTTCAACCCGCGCCACGAAGGACCGACCTTTCGAATTTCTGCGTCGCAGCTATATTTAGTAACGCTCTACTTTGTGCCTCGTTTTTGTATCTTTAAACAGTTATTCTGTATCTGTTGGCTCCCATTTTTGGTAAGAATAAAGCTTGCACTTAGTTGTTCTGTAAAAAAGAGTGTGGTAATATCTATTTTCGCACTGAGTGGGTTAATATCATCTATAAGCGCATTGCGTGCGATAATAACGGTACTCAAATTAATTTGGTAAATAATCTATAACAACACCGCTGAAGATAAGGTTTGTTAACAGAAGCGTAAAGCAGACATAACGTTCGAACATAATATGTATAGGTAATGCTTATTTTAAAACTGATAAATCAATGTCATAGTTACCTAACCCATGCACGAGCGCAGCAAACGAACGTTGCTGAGCACAGGAACACTTTCTGTGTTTTTTATGTCGTCATAACCTCATTTTGTAACTTCATATTAAATTAAAGTGAAAATTTTATAAACTTTCAAGCCACAATCAACAAATGCATTACTCGCTGCCTTCTTCAAATTTTCAAAGAAGTTTTGCAAAAATTGTGGTACCTCATATATTTTTTCTTGAAGCTCTAGACGAATATGAAAGAAAGTCTTAAGTATTGAGGTTTTAAGGAACGGAAAGAATAAATAATGTGAAAGAGTAAAATCGCAAGATTTCAGTACCAAAGAGCCTGTTTAAACTATGGTTATCCCAAGCAATAAATATTAGATTCTCCAAAGTAACGTAATCCGAGCTAGGCCATGAGATCTTGCATTATCCCACGCAAAATGCAGTTATTGCATTCGTAATCGTAAAAGTTGAACTATGAATATTTGATTTCGATATAGTTCAACGTCTATTGTTTTTCATTTTATCAAAGAATATAAGACCTATGACCCTTCGAGAGCAAGCTAGCCCAGAAGTTATACGAGAGTGTAAAGATGATTAATTAAACAAATGTGTGGGTTGTAGTGCTTTATATTCGTTTTACTTAAGAAGCATGCAATGAGTAGTTTGTTGTACACTAAATTTGAATAAGATCTCGTACGCCTTAAATAATAATATTCCCTTTTTGCCTTTTAGTTAGCTCAGTGTTTGCATGAAATGCTGTTAACTCTAGAACTGCTGTGATATTTATCCTTCCGAATATTGCCATGTAAAGGTACCAGGAGCCTACATACATATTTTTGTTTATGTTGCTTTTTTATTTTGTCTATACAGGGTGTCCCAACGGTCTGCATTTTTTTGATAGCGGCTTTAATATTATAAATATCAAAAACTTCTATCTAGAAAACTTGTAGCGGATATTGGTCTACATAACCTAAAATTATTTTTGCATATACTGGGTGTTCCGTATAGCAGTGGCAAACCAAACTTATATTTTTTTAAATAGAACACCCTGTATATTTTATCATTTTTAGAAGTCCATTTAACTGCTGATTAAAAGGATAGAAGGTTATATGAGTTTTAAATGGATAATTTGGTAGTTATTCCTCATTTTCTTTAAAAAATTGCCTTAATTTGCAAGATTGATATCACGGCACTACAGCAGGTATCACTTTCAAGCCTATGTAAAAAAAATTATTAACATGTAAGGTTTAAAACTCATACAACATTTTAACTTTAGTTTTGCAATTTATACAGGGCGCTTAGAATTAGCGGACCTCAAAATTTCTCATTTTTTTCAAATGGAACACCCTGTATACGATTAAATATTTGAATGGCCGGTTTAAAAAGCTTTCAAAAAATATAGGGTTTTATGCCTCTAAAGTTGTTAACTGCGGAGTTATTTCAGTTTAATTTTAAATAGAATAATATTTTATTGCAATTTAACGTGAATTTACCTAATCTAAATACCAGTATTAAAATAGTATTAAATTTAATAAAGATGCCAGGTTTGAAAGTTAGTTTATGGAAATTAATATCAATAAACACATCTTCCAATACGTTGCTTGCACCCTTAAAAGTTCCAGTTTACCATTATTATAGCTTCCTAGTTTGCTATAGGAATTAGAATAAGATAGGTAACAAATGAAAAAAACAGTTGAATGGTTTGTCAATAAACAACAGCTAATGTCAATCAAACATCAAAAATTTAGCAGTTCGACACGTTGTTTATGTTTCTGATTTAAAATGAATTTTCCAACGGGAGAATTAGTGAACATGGTTTATACTTTAGGGGAGTGTAACAGAAATTGTTTATTAGCCAGTCGGGTTTATGCAGAACGTTATCGTGATGCTCGTCATCCACAAATATCTACTTTTGCAAAATTGTGTGAAAGATTTTTAAGATACAGGAAGTGTTGATTACCCCAAGAAAAACGTGGTAAACCGTGCTGATTTTGCTTTCATTGCAAGAAGATCCGCATATAAGTCTCCGAGAAATAAGTTCAGAAATGGGGATTATCAAAAGTTCTGTACATCGTAGTATTAGAAAACACCATTACCATCCCTACCACATCATGCTACACCAGGATCTTTATGGAAATGATTTCCAAAATCGCATAAATTTCTGTGCAGAGATGCTGCAAATTATTACTTTGAATCCTGAATATTTGCAACTAGTACTTTTTAGCGACGAGGCTACTTTTAAATCCAATGCTTTAGTAAACAGGCACAATATGCAATATTATGCCACTGAAAATCCCCGCTGGCTTCGACAGGTTGATCATCAGCATCAGTGGTCACTGAATGTTTGGGGTGGAATAGTTAACACACAAGTTATTGGTCCACATTTTTTTGACGAACATTTAACAGGCGACCTTTACCGAAGATTTTTAGAGGAAGATCTGCCAGGATTATTAGAAAACGTGAATCTAAATACTCGTCGTTTAATGTGGTACCAACATGATGGAGCTCCACCACACCATCACCACAGTGTTAGGACGCACTTAGACAACTGGCGACCTGGTAATTGGATTGGCAGGAACGGTCCTATAGCTTGGCCAGCCCGTTCTCCCGATATTACTCCCATGGATTTTTTCTTATGGGGACACGTTAAGTATTAGGTGTATAAAAATCGACCAACAACGAGAGAGGATATGAAAAATCGCATAAGAAGAGCCTTCAATAATATTCGCGTGCAAACTTTGCGCGATGTCCATCATACATTCATAAGGCGCTTACAACTATGTATTCAAGAGCAGGGGAGAATAATTGAACATTTGTTATGAATTACCAATCACTTTTTTAAACACTTTGTTACATTTAAATTTAATTTTGTTTTTTGTTGATTAAGATATTTTGTTTCAATGTTTAAATTTCATTTTGTTTTCAGTTGTCCACTGAAAAATTTATTTTGCGTTTCAATTAAATTTTGTAAACTGCTAAATTTCTGTTTGATTAACATTAACTGTTGTTTTTTGAGAAACATTGAACTGTTCTATTCATTTGTTTTACTCATTTGTGACCTATCTTATTGTAATTCCTATAACAAATTAGGCAGCTATAATAATGGTAAACTGGAACGTTTAAGGGTGCAAGCAACGTATTGGAAGATAAGTTTATTAATATTAATTAGCAAAATAACTTTCAAACCTGGCATTTTTACTAAACTTAGGGCCGGTTGCAGAAAGCAATGTTAAGTCTGGTGTTAGCTAACATCGCGTCAAAGTGAACAAAATCGCATCAAATTTTGTTTACTAATGTATTAGTTACCATAAAGATTTGAGATTTGATTCGTTTTTGTTCACTTTGACGCGATGTTAGCTAACACCAGACTTAACATTGCTTTCTGCAACCGGCCCCTAATATTATAATACTAGTATTTCTATTACGTAAATTAAAGTTAAATAGCCACAAAATGTTACTTTATTTAAAATTAAACTGAAATAACTCTGCAGTTAACAACTTTAGAGGCATAAAACCCTATATTTTTTGAAAGCTTTTGAAACCGGCCATTCAAATATTTAATCGTATACAGGGTGTTCTATTTGAAAAAAATGAGAAATTTTTAGGTCCGCTAATTCTAAGTGCCCTGTATAAATTGCAAAACTAAAGTTAAAATATTGTATGAGTTTTAAACCTTACATGTTAATAAAATTTCTTACATAGGCTCGAAAGTGATACCTGCTGTAGTTCCGTGATAGCAATCTTGCAAATCAAGGCAATTTTTTAAAGAGAATGAGGAATAACTACCAAATTATCCATTTAAAACCCATATACCCTTATATGCTTTTAATCAGCAGTTAAAAGGGCTTCTGAAAATGCTAAAATATACAGGGTGTTCTATTTAAAAAAATATAAGTTTGGTTTGCCACTGCTAGACGGAACACCCAGTACATGCAAAAATAATTTTAGGTTATATAGACCGATATCCGCTACAAGTTTTCTAGATAGAAGTTTTTGATATTTTTAATATTAAAGCCGCTATCAAAGAAATGCAGACCGTTGGGACACCCTGTATAAAGATGTATATAAATTAGTATTAAAGCTATACGTAGTGTTATTCTATGGAGTTTTTAGACCAAAATATTAATAAAACAAATTTGGATTGTGCACCTGGAGTTCTCACGAACCGTAAATAGGAAACATTCTTTATTCAGGTAGACTACCTTTTCTGTTACAAATACGCCAAAATATCATTAAAAACGGTTGTTCAATATGTAAAATTACCGTCTCATACAAAATTTTAGAAATATTAGATTACTTTTATGAAACATGTAAAACAATTTATACTTTCTATAACATCGGTTTGGTATATTCTTTTCAAATAAACTTAGAAGTAAGTTACAGTAAGGTAGACAGATATATAGCCATTCATATATCTTCCTCTTTGTACATAAGCTTTGCTAATTAAAATGATAAAACGTGAGCTCCCCATGCCCCAACTTAGCATTCTACGGTTAATATCCTAGTTAGTGGCTTATGAAAGATTTGTCAAAACAGGAATCTGGTTTCCCTTTAGTGTTGACGGACTGAAACGTACTTCAATGAATTCACAATAAAAGCCAATTTGTTTACATCAATTCATTCACTTCAAAGATTAGATAAAAACACATAAAAAGATAAAATAAATAAAATAAAATTGGATTAAACCATCAAATAACGACGGCCTGAGACTACCCACATGTACGGTTAAACGTACAGTATATTATTAAAATAACGTTGAAATAAGTGTCTTTTAAAAGAACGAAAATGTCAAAATGTCTTATTACGGTCTGGCTTAATGACAACCCTAAGCGCTCTTATATATATTTTATTTGGGTGCGAATTACATACCTTTTATTTGCCGACAAAACACAATCTTTTGCGCTCGCAATTGAACGCACCTTATCACGTTGACCCGAAAACATTTTACCTGAAACTATCACCTACGTACCCCTGAATTTAGCACGTCTTAGACTGTGACAGCGAGTGATATTGAGAATTCCCGATGGTTTATAGGCCTCGCTAGGACTTAGTTCACTTTTCTCAAAATAGACGCTTTGAAGGAACCTTAAATATGTCTCAATTTGTGTACTTACATGTACATTACGTACATGCCTTTACAGGACTTGTAAATGCTTGTCCACTACAAGTTTCACTTGCATGGAGCGGTTATTGGCGGGCGCTCCTTATAGGCCGCTTCTAGTTATTTTGCCTCAAGGCGACTTGCACACTGCACTGTAATCACTAATACGTGCAGCCCTCAACTGAAGCTGCATGCGACTAAAGCTGAACTTAAATTCCCATCATCCCGCAGACAGGCTTCTACGTCCGTTCTTGCTGTATATGCAAATTCCACTTCACAACACGCTTTCAGGGCAGGACCGGGTTTGCGAACATTTCGATTATACTACATACACTCTTTAATCTAATTGCAATCATAAATCATAGGAAAATCCAACGTGATATATCTTTAAATGTAAAAACTAACATTGCGGGAGGGATATAGAAAGGTCTGCTTCGAACACTATTATCGTTTAGATGTTTAGGAAACCAGTTGCAGTATGAAACTACTAACATATGTGTAGTCTATATGCGTACATTTCTAAATATTGTCTTAGCAAAGCACAGCTACTACGATAATCACTATCCATTGTTAAGAATTTAAGGACAGCAACTCTCACTGTTGCCGACACCTTACTGCATTCGTTATATTGTACTAATCGCATGACTTTCCTCTTAGACTACTTTGAAGTTACTTGTTACCGTCAACCTGATACTAAAAGAGACAAGCAAAGACAACCGACTTCCCAGCCGGAGCTGGTCGTGGGTAAAACAAAAGACTCTAATCTTTAGCTGAAAACAAAATTTTGAGCGCCAAGTAGCAACTAAACCAGCACTTTGCTAATCAAAATGTACACTACAGAAGGCGCTACTAAACAAACCTGAAAATTAAAGGTAACGGCAAAGGCACAAATCAGAGACGTAGTCAAAGATGTCAAGGCAGTATAATATCGATAATAGGTAGTACATATACAGATTGTAATGATATACAACCATGTATGTGTTAGAAGCAAATTTAGTAAATATTAAGAAATTACAATAGTCAGAAAAAAATTTGGATTTATTCAGGTATAAGGTGGGAAGGTAAATGGTTATGATGTTATTACCCAGTGAAAGAGAATTTATAATTGAATAGAATATATCTATTTGAAAAACAGATGGATTTGACAATAAGATAACATAAAAATTACAGTTTGAAACCAATGACAAATACTCAATTGAAATAAAATAGAAATTTAGTAGGTATGTATCAAAGATATTAAAAACTAGAGTGTATATTAAGGGATTTGATATCGTTAAGAAAATTTGTTTTAATTATTGAAAATACAAACTTAAAAATATACCAAAGATTTTGGTGTTATTAAAATTTTTGAAAATAACTAATGGATAGCAGAAGTACTCTACAAAAGTGAATCATTGGATGATAATAATGGGTCAAGTTTATTTGAAAAGTCCATTTGACAGAATACATTAATCAAGTTGTATTACGTCAAACTATTTGGTGACAAAGGACAGTCCAGAGGAGGAACACCAGGGTAAAAGAGGCACATTCTTGGGGGTTAGTGAATGCAGTAGTGCAGGTAGCTGTCTGCAAGTTTGGTTTGTTGGCTGCGTGTTGTAGAAAAGGGTTGAGTAGCTGATGTGTAACGGTTAGGACGGCTTGTCTGTTCGTGGACCATTCATTGCGGGAAGGTGCTGGAGGTCGATTAGTCGTCCGAGAGGAGCGGTCTGTTTGGCATCTGGAGAGTTTGTGTTGGCCAAATGAAAGCTGGGTCAATTCCTATTAACCCTTGTGTCTATGCGAAATTTTCTATACGCTAGTCTATACCCGGGGCACCCGGGTACCTACGGCCATTTTAGATGAATGCTTTGAAAGTTTATAAAGGTTTTTCTACTACATTAGCCATTGAATGTATGATTGGCAAGCAATTGCTAACTACTGCGACAGCTACTAATTCAGGATGATCAAATCGAGATCCCACTGGACGTCTAAAAGTGGTTGGAAATTGCCATCTATGTCTATCTATGGATAACAAAAGGCGCCTCAAAACACGAAAGTTATGTGACACTTGTGAGCGCCCCTCATGAAATGAACAAGAAATAGTTATAAATAAATGTCAACAATGTAATTGAACTTATTATATGTGTGTTTCTAATATATTTGGGTATTAATTTTTGTAGTTTTTTTATATGGTTACCCAGGTACCACGGGTATAGACTTAAAAATGTTTTAACTTTACACTAAAATTTTAAATAACATAATTGATATTTTTTAAAGATAATAGTGCAAATGGAATGTACTTGAACTATTTGAGGATAAACTAAACGATAGCTGCAAAATTTTAATGAGAATTGTAGAATTAATTACAAAATCTTTCAAATGGGTACCCAGGTACACGGGTATAGACACAAGGGTTAAGGTGAACTATTTATGAATGAATTACTTACTGATTAAATATTGATGTGTACCATTGTAACAGTTTGGTATTTGTCATTTGAATTTCAAATCTGTTTTGACATTTGGTTGATATAAGTAATTGTAACTTATGCGAATGATATTGGGAATATAAGAACATCAATTTTTCAGAAATCGGATAACTAGATAAATGAATCTACCCCTGATTTTCAGGAGCGAATATCTAATAAGAATTATTGACATTCTAATTATAGTAGGGCAATTTTTAATTTAAAAACAGTTTAAAATAACTTGAATTGAATGTTCATAGTATATTAAAGTTATCGCAACGATAATCTTACCAAATTTATGACTGTCCAATGTGTTGAAAATTAATAATAACATTTAAAAACTTATTAAAAGTAAATATAGACAACACGTTGTGAATGCAGTTCAAAATATACGAAGTACACACACATGGAAAACTAGTTCCAAAGTATCACAGTTCATACCGCAGCAGCGTAAGAAGTATAATAATCTCACCAAAATATTTACACATGAATTAAATAATTAAAGCGTGAATAAACGAAAGTTTACTGTAAATTATGAAACTACACACTGACTGTGAAAATTGCAAATTTGCATTACCAGAGAACTGCACGGTAAAGTATATGACCGCGGTAAAGTTACTAATACTTAAAGTTTGATTAAAAGTTGAATATAACCCTAAATCCACAAATGCAAGAACTATTCATATGTCATCGTTAATTATCAGCAAGGTCCTACAGACCCAAGATCTTGGTTAGCAGTAGGGCATTATATAACTCGTAATACGCTTAGTAAATCATTCATGTGTACTATGCGTCAATGCGTCACCCAAGTCGAATTCAATTAAAGCATATCTTGCAAGTATGGAACTAACGTGAGTAATTCAACCATGTTAAGCGGTCATTAGCATGACGTGATTACCCAAAACTTAAATTTCTCAAAACAGCATGCAACATTGCTTCACAAGATCTATAGTTAGAAATAATATTAACTAGGATGCTACGGGAGACACATTCACAAGTTACTTT
The DNA here is from genome assembly GCA_940337035.1 of Agriotes lineatus. Taxonomy (NCBI): domain Eukaryota; kingdom Metazoa; phylum Arthropoda; class Insecta; order Coleoptera; family Elateridae; genus Agriotes; species Agriotes lineatus. The sequence goes on along the minus strand of OW679194.1, from coordinate 86,946,353 downwards.
GATAGATGACAAGCGTGTTTACAATTAAATGCTGATTTGTAAACAGTAAATTGTTGATCGATAAACTGTACTAAATAGGTAAATTCCTACGTCTAGCTATTAATTCAAGTAATTCATGACGACATTCTAATGTTTGCCAAATAAAATATGAGTTAACACGAGACACAAACATATTAAAACAAATTCTATCACTACAGGTTATGTGAGGTCAGTCCTAAGGCAGGCAGGGTAATAGACTAGTTTAAACAGACCTCACAGGTCGCAGACATACAGGAAAACCTTTCGATAAGCCTCAAGGAAGCTAGGTGATGGATTCAATGTCGAACAGCGATACTGCTCCGCGTTCGACGACACAGGTATGATATGATTTCGACGCTGCGGCCCCAATTACTACGAACCTGTTGCAGGAATAGAGTCCTTACGGTCGCAAGAACAAGGCGGGACGAACTTGCAATAGCCCAAGAAGGAGCTGCGTGCTCCCATCCAAAAGTGTGAGGAATTCAACCATACGAGAAGGGGGAGCTACAATTAAATACAACACAATAGAATCCTAAACATGAGGTACAAAAGAAGGTTAGGCATACCGTTTTTATGTTCAGCCCCCCAGCTTTGCCGAAGTAACTATGTGCTCTGCAGGTAAAATCCAGAACGACAGTTGATCTTGAGAAATCACCAAAATACCTTATCCAGGGACATCCTTCATGCTCCCCGAGGGACACAAAACCCCAAACGTGAACTCTCAAAATAGGATGGTTGCGAAGAATCCCAAATACAAAATGGCACATTTGATTTCACAAACGTCACTTGCTTGGCCATCCTTCCTCCAGCAGCACAGAATGAAAAATGGCCGAAATGGCCTGATAAGACTCCAAAATTTTGGGAAAGGGAGAAAATGCTGAGTTTGCAACCAAACTAGCACGAGCAGTGATGGCTAAACAGACGCAAATTAATTATAAATACATGGAAATCCGAAACTTGACTTATAGTTTAAATTAAGTAGCACATATTTAGATTTACCGAAAATAAAGCAATTAAATATGTAAATACTTATAAATGACTTTTGGCCCGTAACATACTACTCACTCATATTATACCATCAACCAATAAATATTACAATCTTACACTTTAATTGACTTGTTCAGTTATACAATGCAATCATGCTATATAGAAGTTTTTAATGTATTGTATATAGTCCAGTCAATAGACACATAGATTAGGGTTTACCTTGCAAAAGGTCAGGCAAAGTTCTAATTTGGCATACTTGTAGAGTCGCATGTCCTAATCGACATACTAAGTTTGCGACCTTGAAAGGGGGCCGCTCGCAACGCCATCTTGCTAAAAAGGTACCAACAACAAGTTTTTCGTATATATCTCCTCTACTCTGCCATCTAGGCTGAAAATTGTTATTACAAGAATTATAGGAAACAAAATTGCCTACAACTTTTGTCTGAAACTTTTTTGTCAGATGAATAATTCATGAGTTACAGCTACGTAAGGCGGCGCAAATTTTCGAAATTTGCGAAAACGCTCCACTTTTCGTCGAAATCTCGGTTAATATCTATTAATTGTTATCTAATTCAAGTTTTTACTCATTTCTACACCACCATGGGGTAGAGTAAGCGGCCCCTGTTTTTTTATGTGGTATCCCCAGTAGGCCTAATCCACGACTTTACTTACGTCTTCGAGTTCTTTTAGATGCCTTAGATGGTCCAGATTGTCTGATCTCGACATCTTCTTGAGAATCGCTCTCATCCTTTTCTGATTCTTTTTCAGCGGTTTCATTGTCATCGTCATCGTCAAACGTCAGTAGTCTGTCAACTAATGTTTCGTCATTTGTCTCGTTATCTTCAGCGTCTATCAAAATCTGTGGAACATTCTCGCAAGAGTCACCATTACAAAATGTGCAGATAACAGAGCATTTCAAGCCTGTTTTTCTGAAACCACACGCTCGACCACATTACATTTGCATGAAATAAATTTCAGTAGTGCCTCAGGAGCAGGATCTTTTGTCGTTGTTACCGAGTGAGTCCGAGTTTGCTTTTTTGCCATCCCCATTCCTCTGGATTGTTTGTTATATCGTACCAACTCTGAACTTGGTGGTAGGTCTGAAGAGAATGTTGAGGTGCAGCTTCTCTAGTAGGTAGTAAAGCAGCAAGATTGAACTTATTGTTTGTAACGGATCTTGCAAAATTTTGAAAACGAAGATAATCCAAAGTGACGTTTTCTTTTGGAACTCCTTAAAGCGCAATTAGGAAATTTTCCCCTGCGTTAGTTACGACTTCCGGATCGGCATTTGGCTCTTTGAAGACTTGTACAGTTTGGCTCAGGTATTCGTACTTTTGGAGTATATGTAGGAACTCCATTTTCCCTTGGTTGAACAGAGAAGACGTAGTGTCACAGCCGCTGAATGCATGTAAAAACAGTATGTTCTCTGCCACTGCTTCTCCATGCTGTAGACTTTGGGGAGAGTATATTTTTTCTACTGTCTTTCCTTTTTCTGGCTTTCGGAAGTAAATATTGGAATTGGTTCTTGCTAGTGTTGTTAACAGAACTAGAAGATCTATGTCTTCTCCAACTATGAAAACGGAATCAAAAGATGAGGTCATTCTGCTCTCTGTGTTGACGATCAATGTATCTGCATCTTCTGTAGCCTGTTTCGCTATGAAATTGGAATCCTCGAATTTCTCCTTTAGCATCTGAATCAAGCGAATTTTATTTTTTTCGTTCGCTAGAAATCGTTCTTGCGAAACAGTTGGAACCATCGACTCGTCGAAATGTCTGCGGAAGTTTGTTTTTTTGATCGGCGAAGTCTTTCTGCACCTTTCGTGCTCTTGGTAGCCGCATCAGTTGGATACCCGTCAAAAACAACAACTGTATTCGAATCGTAATGTCTTTGGACGTACTGCACGTAATTTGTGCAAATCGATCCGAACGATTCGTTGCGACGCCATACCACTCTATGCAACAAATATCCACCATCTATGACATGAACGCTGTTTCTGAATTGAATGCTATCTACAAGAGGCGAGGATGCTTTGTAAAGTGACGATTTCGTTCCGTTACGCATTCCCTCTGGGCAAATAGTGATAAAGGAAACGGGGCGAGTTCGAATTGAAGATACTCCTGTAACTCTTCGTCTGATTGTTTGGTAATACACGTTCTTTGGAATAGCAATAGCGGATCAACCTGAATTACATCTTCTTTATCTGTCTCTCTGACGACATAGAGTAATTTTCTTTGAATTTTGCTATAAACCGTTTGAAGAAAACATGCTATATGGTATTCGGAGCAAAAGTATCTTTATGGGTCTCGGCTGTACTTATCTGCCTCGCTAGCTCGACAGATAAACCGTCCAGCCACGTCACATAAAGTATAACCTTTGCTCCTAATAACATAATATACTATCAGTCTGTCTCCATATTATCTCTATATTTCGTACTACATCCGCACTGTTGTGCGAAAATGAGTAGATTAGATAACAATTAATAGATATTAACCGAAATTGCGACGAAAATGGAGCGTTTTCACAAATTTCGAAAATTTGCGCCGCCTTACGTAGCTGCAACTCATGAGTTATTCATCTGACAAAAAAAAGTTTCAGACAAAAGTTGTAGGCAATTTTGTTTCCTACAATTCTTGTAATAACTATTTTCAGCCTAGATGGCAGAGGAGAGGAGATATATACGAAAAACTTATTTTTGGTACCTTTTTAGCAAGATGGCGTTGCAACTCTACAAGTATGCCAAATTAGAACTTTGCCTGACCTTTTGCAAGGTATAGAATGTCTCTATTGACTGGCCTAATAGCTCAAAAAATCCGATTTTGTTGTCTCAAAGTAAGATGCGTCATTGGAAGAAAAAATGCTGTAGCACTGTCAAAACCAAAAGCTCTCCATGGAACCTGCACATCTACTCGTACGACAGGTCACAAGTAAGGTTTAAATTCTCAATTTTCAAGAACTGCTCAAATAACTTGGCATCGTTAACAATAGCTTTAAAAATAAGGACTTACACTTTGCCCAATATAAAGTAATAGAATAAAGTGTAACTTGAAATCACGATTTCACAGATTGTACCATCTAGGCAAATATAATGTTGACGTCCTTTCAGAACTACACTAATGTGGCATGCATAGTTAATTCCAGAGTACTGTTAAAATAGATTACTATTTAAATGAAGTAGTTATGAGTATACATCTTGTATAAAATTGCATTTTATTATACAGGGTTTTCCGATTGCTTTTCACCATGTATCAGTTGTGTTTCACTTTATCTCAAATGCTTTTCCTTCTTGTCAACACTTGTCAATATTGACAAATGGGAATTACATTTGACAAACACTGAAACACAATCGAGACATGGTGAAAAGCAATCGGAAAACACTGTAATAAACAATTGTTCATCTTACATATGCAAACCAAGGGTTCAAATATCCTCTTATTATGTTACTCTTAGAATAATTATAAACATTTACTTAAAGTTCAGCAGACAATTCCTTTAACAATAACGTGACAAAAAATTTCTTGAAGAATTCCGAAAATGATAAAAACTTTCGTGTGGGAAAATAAAATTTACACGTGAATAGAATTCTCACCCAACAGCATTTTCAATTTTCCAAACACTGGAAGCCTGTAAAGTATGCTTCAAAAATCCGCATTTTAAGAGACTTTCGTACAATACCCGCTAAGGCTGTTGTAGTGTATGCATGCTTGGCTTACATATTCCACTCGAACGATTGAGTTATGCCCAAAAATTCAACTATAAGGTTACGACGCTCTTAGAAGATGCCCCTCCCTAATCCCTCTCTAGGTACAGTGTAAAGCAAACATGTAGAAACTAAAACGACTGTAATTGAATTTTAACTGTTTTACTAGAACCTCTTCCTGCAATTTATCGCTGGCATTTTCACACGAACCCTCTGTGACCTACACAAGTCGGCAAAGAAGTGCTCCTCGCCGGGAATAGTTTGCTTTTGCAAAATAAAAACTTTGCTGCATCCACCTACAAAAGCGTGCTTAAATTGGCTATAAAAGCAAAACATGCGATCAAGTCGGTGATACCGCTCGTGTAAGTACCTAAAATTAAAAACTTTATGATCTTCTTCTGCAGGGCATAAATATAAAAGTTTAATTAAACCTGCTGTCGGTGTTTTTAATATCATTTCTTTACGCTTACATATATATATTTTACCCTCGTGATTTAGGACGCCCAGTACCAAACTAAGGAATTGCTTTTTCTCTGTTATAAATGAATATTGAGTCAAATTCGTTCAGACAGTGCGAAAGGTGACAGCACTACCAATTTTGAGCAGGCTCGATTTCAATACAAATACTTGAGTCAGGCCCTTCGAATAACACTCTCCAATAACATCTTTCCTATTTCAATATCATTTCATTGTTCATTCGTAAATAACGAATACACATATTAGATTATTCTTTTACGTTGTAAAACCTGCCGTGTCACAAAATACGTATTAAAACCGACATTGTTAACCACAGGTTTCTCCATGCTAAAGCGAATTTGCGAATGCACTGAAAAATGAAGCCAATAAAGAAGACAGACAGAAGCAAGCCAGTTGAAAATTGGTTCGTTTATTTTCCCTAGCATTCTGGTGCAGTGGACGTATTTTAAATTACATTTGTTAGTGTTGAGAACGTGAGCTTTATTTATTTTTTAACGTAATCCTCTTTACGTTTAACGAGTAAGCACGCTTTTGTGTCTCGGTTATTTTAACGAAAACTGTTAAATATAATTCCTGGATATCCATATTGGTTATTTCAAATATATATAGTTTTGCGAAACGACGTAACAGTAATATGGGCTACATATGTACATAAAAAAGTAATTGGACTAGACGCGAAGCAGTGGAATTTCAAATTAAATTTCTAATTTTACTTTCTCCCAAATTTCCAGAATGATCGCAATTTTCAATTTAACAGACTTAGTTCGTTCATAATATGGTTTCAGTTTTATAATGTACAAATGAGAGGAGAGAAATAAATAAATACGTGTTATCCAATAGACAATTGCTATATGTTCAATATCTACAAATCAGCAACCGAATTGGTTAAATAATACGCCTGAATAACAGAAAATTTGCTAATGCAATACAGTGTTTTGTATGTTTTAATTACTGTCTTTTTAAATAACTATTTTACTTTATCAGTAGGAAAAATGCATTTCCTTATTAGCTAAATAACTGATTGTACTTACTTGATATATGTTAATTAATTTAATACTCTTATATAGTGCTATTAATATATAATTTCTTGGATTAAGGTTACTCCATATATTTTGATCTTACAAACTGCGTCAAATTTTTTACTTTGTTAATACAGTTCAGCCACGTAATATGAAAATAGAAAAGTGAGTATTCATATCTTTAAAATCTGTTGAAGTTTATGAGATAAATTCCTTAAAATTCCATTGCTTTTTCCACAACTTCCTTAAGAAGAAAAACCACTGTCTAGTTATTACTTCAAGTGTAAAATCAGCTTTATACTTGAAGTACGCTTTACATGAATATCTAAAGGGATTACAAAGGATTTCATTATAAGATTGGGAGGATAGCGGGGTTCTGTAATCTTCGTCTCCGACCACTTGCAAGTTTACAAACCAGTATGTGTTGCAACTAAGCCCGATTGCTTTGAATACAAAGACATCAGCTTTAAAGCGTATAGCGACGGTAGTCTATATCAAAATCTACTTACTCATAAATCCGTTTCTAATCATGTATAAGACTTTATAAATTCGACTACATGCACAAGAATAATTGCATTTGACCAATGAGTAGTCTCTTTCATAAATTCTCTTTACTATTTACACTAGTTTAAGCATTACAACCTGACATATACAAAGTTCATTTGCACCAATTAAATGTAAATAAAAATTTGTATCCATTTGCTTTACTTGCACAATTTTGCTAAAAAAGTAACTTCCTATAACGCGTAAATTATTTTGTTACCTGAAATGGAATATAATCTTAAATAGATTGACCAGTAACCGCATATAAAAGCATTTGCCTCAAGAAGTCTGTGTCTTTGTCTGCATTATTCTATAATTTAATGCTTTCCATTTCCAAATTGAAAGCAGCTGAATATTATGCATGCTACTTAAAAATTAAATAGATTTTCCAAATGTAAATACAGTTTCAACGAATTTAAAGGACCCAAGAATATAGGAACTATTTTATGCTCAATATGTAAATCAAAATAAAAAAATTAAATTGCTAACTGCACCAAAATGTTAGCAATAGATATACAGATCTGTATGTTTACTCATTAGGAGTTTTGATTAAATTTTTGTAAATTCTGTCAATATTTGCAAGCTTGGTTGTCAACCATAGTAGCTTGTTTGTTCCATTACGTTTTATACCACACAATATTGATCGTGGTGGGCTTAATTTTAAAAAGCAGTAAACTTGTAATATTTTGGTATTGCAGAGCTTTAGATTTTACTAATGATGTCGGTCAATATTGTAGAACGATTATTAGCCATCGGTGTTTGTCAAAATGGGGTAGGTTAAAGTTTTTTGAGAAAACATCTTTTTTTGATTACAAGCACAATTTAAAGAGACACAAATTTCCTTGTTAATATTTTTATGTGGTTCAAATTTTTATATATAAATACTAGTAGATAAGCTTTTCACCGTCAGGCGTACCTGCTGTAGACATTGTGTATAAATTGCGCCCCATAGCTTGTCCAAAAATGTGGTTTATCTAAGAGTTTTATATATTTATTTCAAACGTCGACTTGTGTGAGCCATATCTCCGAAACTTTCTCCATGACGTTTTCCGGGTTTAATTTTAAAAGTTACTTTGGACCTTAAAGAGATCGTTCAGTCACTAAAAACTTTTGAATACGCCGATGCAAAAAAAGAAATGTTTGCACAACCACCCCTACTTTATTTAAGCCCCTATTGTTCAACCCTCATGCCATATTTTGGTAATTAACTCTGAGGGCAAACGTGAAAATCTGGGTTTACTTAAGGCCGCCATATTGGATCCACCATATTGAATTTTGCAGATTTGGAATTTTTCCTATCAATGTTAGGGCTCAAAAAAATTCTTTTCCGATTTTCAGGTTTTTAGGTGATTGGGATGTCCAAAAAGTAATCGGTCACTTTTTTTTTACGACAGACTCATTTCATCCTCTATAGTTCAACCAACATGTATTATTTTGATTATTTTTTTCGTAGCGATCTCAACCAATCAGAAGGCTGGATTTAGTTAAGTTACCTTGTCTAATTTCGATTATACAAAATCGATTATACTATAGTAACTTCACTAGGCGACACAATACATAACTTTTGTCAACTTGATGTCGTTTTCATGGAGATGACTTTCAGCTAGGTTAATACCAAATCGAACTGCCAATAAAATATTTATTTGTTCTTAATATTAAAATGTACTCAAAAAATAATCAAGTCGAATACAATGCGTACTTCGAACAGGTTATACGTCTCAAACTTCCTGCACAATAAGAAATCGTGTCAGTTTGACAGAATAATCCTCCTGCTGACGCGGTCGGACTATTTAACCTGTCAAACTGACACTCTTTTATTATTGTGCAACAAGTTATCGACATATAACCAGATAATATCGAAGTACTTATAGTATTACTTCTGATTATACCACTCCCTCTAACATCAACCAATGAAAAACAGAAAAATGTCGGTGACTTTTTTGCGACAGTCACTAGTGGATTTTATACCCAGGGTGACAAACTTTGAGAGATGAAACTCAATGTAATTTTAAGAAAAGAAGTTTATATACCCATATTCTATATCGATTAGTTAAGGAATTAGAAGTCTTCAAAATTTTGAATGATATTTTATAAATTCTGCTTCGACAATGTTGTTATTATGAAAATCAATAAAATTCTAAATTTAAATTTAATTTAAATTTAATTTTGGGCTGCCACAATGTTCTATTCTATAATTATTTTGAGAATAGTTTTAAAAGCCCTAGATTTATTGTACAAAAACAATGGTTTAGATTATTAGATATACTAACAGTTTAAGTTTAAATAATTTATATTTTATGGTGTTTTTATAAGCGCGATTATATAAATTTTTTTTAAAAAGGTCGCTTTGGAAACCAAAATCAGTATCTTACATTAGTTAACATACTAGTGTATCAAAATGTTCTTAAAATTGTTTTTTCACACTATGTTAAATTTGTTAATTGGATTATGCTTTTGGTATGGGGTATGAGGCATACAGAAGTAGAGGCAAAACTCCAACCAGGTGGTCGGACGATATCAAACGGATATCAAGTAATTGGATCCAGACTGCACAAGACCGAAATGAATGGAAAGACCTGAGGGAAGTCTATGTCCAGCAGTGGACAACTTACACCGGGGAAGAAGATGAAGAAGATGGGAAAATAGAAATACAGCATTGCGCCTGCTTATATCAACGAAGTTAGCAAAAATCTAATTATTCTAGTAAAATGGTAACAAATGATAACATTTTTATGGTATATGAAAAAATATGCACGTTCGTATACAAAAATGTTTATGATAGCACTATGCAATAGCATTTTCTTCAATTTTTAGGAAGGCAGATATAATAGTCGTCAGTATGTCTGAAATTCATATCTATATCTCCCACAGTCACCCACCGTGGATGATCGTTTGTAGGTTGTTAGGGGGGCTATCTACAAAACTATAAAACATATAACGGGGTATAGATAATTTTATTTTCGGTTGATATTCTACAATTTTACATTGTAGGGCGCCGAAAAGGTAGCCACGTTGGCGCATGGCTGTTCAGTAATACTAATAGTCAGTAAGACCAAAATTCCTATCTTGGGTAGGACAGTCATCCGCCGTGAAATATCTTTCTGAGAGTGTAGTGGTGAGTTGTCGGAAGGTTATGCAAATAGCGTTCCTCGCCGTCTTAAAAAAGGTGTTAAACGCTATTTATACAAATATCTCGGCTTCCATTGAGGCTACAATAAACACTTGTAAACGTTTTAAAGGGCGTAAAATTTCGTACACTCTATGTTCTCTTAATTTTTTTGGTAAGATTAATAGTTCTCTTATTTATTGGGCAGGAAAGTTAAAAATGAAAAGGCAGCAAACGGTTTTCCATATTTTCCTCGAAATTGGTAACTCGCACAGAAAGTTATTCATAATTGAACTTGCAAGTAGTGGAAAAGTCTGCAAATTGGTATATATGTTTTTTATTTTTAGTTGCATTGTAGCGCACCGCAAAAGTCGTCATGTCGGCGTGTAGCTGTGGAACCCTTTTCTACAATACCCCAGAAATGAGAAGACCTAATCCAGTATCTACTAAAAGGACAGACCCATAACACAAAAAATTACAAAGAAAATCTACCCAACGGCTCTTCAACACTACAATCTCATAAGCGACAGCATCCTGTTCTCACACGCCTTCAACTGGTGCTACATACTTCCTATGCATTTGGATTTTGTAAATCAAAATGCATCGATACTTTAAGAAAAAATGATGAGCTACAAGTTTAGCTAAAAATATTCAAAGACGAAAACGCTTCCACCGAACTTGCCGCTACTGCAGAAGGAACGTCCCGTCTTGTTTTATACAGAAGAAAAAAACAAGAAGAAATTTGATCCTGTATAAACATTTCATGAAATTAGCTACGAAATAAAGAAAATCTTGCATTACCTGCACGGCACGGCAACATAATTTTAGGGCATACTTTCAAATACAGACGTGGCTATAAAAAAAGCAGTGAGCTTATCTAGGAGTAAGTATTTTCAATTAAAACTTGCAACGATGAAGGAAAAAACGATACCCAATCAGGACCTATGAGAAAAAGGCAAAACAAAATAATAAATTACACAATCAGTAAATGCGATAAAATAACGACAGATTAGGCCTCCAGGAGATACCATGTTAAAAAACGCACCTAGAATTGCACTTCTAGGCTGACGTAAAAAAAGGTTCAGCTGAACGCCTACATGGCGACCTTTGCGAGGCGCTACAATGTACTATATAAAGGGAAAGTAAAAAATTTGAGATACTAAATTACAGTCTTTTTTGCGCCCTACAAGCTCGATAATAAACAATTTTCTCGTACCGGTGATCAATTTCGAAAAAATACGGAAAGCTGTTTTTTGCCCTTTCATTTTAACTTTCCCATCAATAAATAAAAGAAATATTAATCCTACAAAATGTTACGCCCTTTAAAACTCTGTATCAACGTTTAATGTAGCGTTAACGGGAAGAGAGATATTGAATAACAAGGCATTCAACACCTTTTTCAAGATGGCGGCGAACACTATTTGCGTAACGTTCCAACAACTCACCACTACAATCACAGCCAACCAGAAAAGATCATCACGGCGCGGCGGGTGGCTGTCGGGAATTTCAGACATACCGACTAGATTATAAACATAATACAAGTAAGTACAAATAAGTAAACAAATTAAATAGGAATCTTTCGGCGCCTGCGCTTGAACAAATTGAATTTGTAGTAGCTTAATTCTCAAATATACTAAATTGTAATATATAAAGCCGGTCTGGAGCATATAGAAGTTTTTAAAATTATAAGTATACATATTTTACATTTTTCGCTTAAAACGTCTTTTTTCAACGACTACCACTCTTTTGCCTTTTAGCGCTAGCTTTTTGCACTAAAAGTGACGTTTTATAATTTAGCGTGTTCAGCTGTTTACTTTTAGCACATGTCTTATAAAGTGAAGTGAGGTTATAAAACTACAATTTCAAACTGGAAGTGAGATTGTAAAGTTATTCTAGTTACTTCTTGCAGGGACCTCGGTAGGCCATGGGCGATTGCCGTTGCAGCCGAGGTCACAGTGAAAATCGTGATCGTTCGGGCCGGAGCGGTTGAGAGTTCAACTCCCGGCACGGGCGGTCTAGCTTTTCACTTAATTAAGGCTTAGGTTTCCCCCCGGGGGGCAATGGTAGTCGGTAGGAGAAAATAAAAAAAGTTACTTCTTGCGTTAGAGGTAACGCGTTTTTTAAATAATTAAAGCGTTATGTAATGAATCAAGTCAGATGTGTGCTATTATAATTACCTTTGATAACTGACTTTGACAGTACTGGCTCCACAAACAGTCACTTGCGCGTCAAGGCCATCTCTTTATTATGACATAAATTATAGCTGTCATAAATGCAAACCTTTGTTAAATCGATATTTATGAATTAATAACAGAAAATTTAAGGACGTAGAAAAAATATTGTATGCAAACTCGTGTTTAAACATCAACTTTTAGCACTTGTTGCATAAATAGCTATTTATATTGCTCATAAGCTGAACGGATGACAGATAATTTATATTTAAAATGTTTTATTCAAAAACTATGGAATTAGTTTTTCATTATTTTAGTGTAACCTTTTTATCGTTCGTTTTTGTCCCAATGCAAGTAAAATGTTTTTGGAATCTGTTCTGGATTTAGGACGTAAGAGTCGAGGTACCACGAGTGCAGGTAATGTTAAAATATAGAAAAAATATAAAACACATTTTTAATTTAAACGTTATTTGACATTTTAAAAGAATATACTGCTGGTCTAAGTTGCTCAGCACGTAAACCAATTAATCCTCTTAAAGCATTTCATAATAATGGTAAATATTAACTAACACTAAACAATGTAATTCTTAAAAATATGCTCCAAACATTTAGAAAAACATAATTGCAATTTCTTACTGACTCTCGTATACAAGTTCAACAGTTACACTTCTGATTAATGTCATTCAATCAACGTTTGCTGTTAATACAGCTTTCAGTTTTTGTTCATTCTTTACGGGATCGAGCGCAGCCCATTTTCCTCTACGTTTCTCTCCCGATTTATCTACGTTGACATTGACAGAGAGTGCTTAAAAGTTCAGTCGAATAAAAAACACACCCCACACAATGGAGCACGCCCCAGATGATTCGTTGGGATATCAGACTTTTGACAATTTTAAATTGCCTAATTTAGAATGCAAGCCAACCATGTAGTGGTCGTAATTAACCATATTTGTTTAACGAATATTAACTTTCTCAAATTCCTTACTACTCTTGCTAAAAACGTATTTTGTATCAGTGCGCATGGAATCTTATTGAACATAAAGCTAATGTCCCTCTCGCTAATAATGCAGCAGATTACTGGAAAAGCGTGTTTATTCTGTAGACACGTTTTGTTGGTATGCTCGCGAACAAGAATAAGCAGATGGGAGAAATAGGTTTCCAACTAATAAAGTATTAGCCTTTGAGTAGCTCAAATTGTGAAGCGCAGTCTTCAAAGCTGGAATTCGATCTAAAATTTTGCAAAACAAAGCAAGTATACTAGCTGAAATTATGTAAAATGTGTTCTTGAAGTTATAGTCTCATTAATTATATAGCAACTGCATATACTGAAACAGTAGTTTAATGTTTTAAAAGGTTGTCCTTTTTTCACGTTTCGTAATGCAATAACAGTTTTAGCAGACGTTTTAATTGGACAATTCAATTTTAAAAAAGTGACCAATCAATGCTGCATTTTTGTACAATCAACCAATGTCCGCCTTTCACTATTTCTTATTTGGCAATATACGTCAAATTAAACGCAGTAAAAATGTATACTCTTGTTTCATTAAATTATTCTCCAACTTCATCTCTTGCTCTGAGTTTTTTTTTCAATATTTTTCATTCATGCTGTTTCTGAAAAGTTAGTCACGTGATTATTTTGGTTACAGCAGCAACTCGTATTCAGAATGACAAACATTGTTGGTAAAACTTAGAGCACTTGTGTTGTGTATAAAAAATATTATGAATTGGTAAATTTTAATATCCAAGTAAAATAAAGATTGCATAAAATAAGCACAGCAGGTTCGTTATTTCTAAATTAAAGTATATTTACTTACTTCAAACTCACTACTTACTAAACTGCTATAAGAATGTGTAATAAATAACCACATGTACGAATAACCACCACCAATATTTCTACTGATACAGAAATGCTTGATAAAGCAGATATTGCCCAGAATTTACCTTGTTCATGGCATATAATTTAAAAATATTTGACCTGACATGTTTACACAATGAAATCAAAAACTTTAAAGAGAGAAACGGTACAATTTTACACTGCCATGCACACGGCATGTATTTTTGGCCCTGCTAATTAAACGCCAATTGCAACAGAGCCTTAATGTGCCTATTTATGCCACACCCTTCGAGGGAAAAATTGTAACGGATCATTTTCTACGCAGTTACGCTTTTATAAACTATCTTGCCGTCTCATATTACCAGCTAGCTTAATAGCAATGAGAGTTTTCGTAGCTCATTTGACAGTCAATCGTAGTTAAGTAAAGTCGATGTTTAAATGAAACAGAAATTGGCCTGGCCTCATGCTAAGTTGAAAAGATTAGTTACACCATTCTACTGAAATAAAAGCAAACTTGTTTATATAACCAACATATGTTACCTCTTAGGAAACCATCTGTTAAATAATCATATTGTTTTAATTATTCCATAAGTTAACGGCCTATTTGCCTTACATTTCTGTACGCAACATGTTTAGAAACCAAAACATGATATTATAATGTTTATAATCAATTACACGGTTTTAAGCAACCATAAATACATCAAAAATGCATTACAATCAGTCAGCACCTCTTGACTGACCTAGTAACTAAAAACAATAATGCTGAGATGTCTGACGCTAATATTGTGAAATGTAACACGTGTCGTAGAATTGTAATCTAATTGGATCAATGTACAAGCAAGTGTTTAACCTATACAATTTACGTCAAAGATTAAGTGTATATATAAGATATTGGGTATTTCTGTCATCACGAACTTCTACCAACGAGTTTAAGTATTTACTACCCTGCTGGTGTAAGACAGTATAAGGTCGTTGGCATACCATCCTTTTCCATTCTGCCATCCTAAAAAATAATCCTGTAACTGTCTAAGCCACCCAACAATAAAAACCATACATTCCACTACACCCTGAACTCAATAATATTAAATCAATCGAGGAATAACCATTTATAAGGCCCATTTACGTATATCCATAACAATGATTGTTTATTTGTTAATAAACAAGGTCTAGATATGCAGAGTATTAGGTACCTTAGACAACGACCGTTGCATTCTGTAAGGGTTGTCATCTGCATTTTTATTAAAAACTTCACCGGGACCGGGGATCGAACCTGCGACCTTAGATCGGTAGTCAGAATGCTTAAACACTGAGCTAACCGACCCCGGCAAATAACAACGATGTTCATCTACGTGCAAACGGCTATTTTTCCTACACATTTACTTAATTACAATGTCAATCTACTCGCAAAAAATTGCTTCTACATAACATCATATTGCCCGTTTACGCCCTACTTCAGATTCCTCCTTTGTGCCTACAATTTACGGAACATACTCAGATCAGTGCATCCCAAATTCAAGAAAGTGCGCCAAGACGCGCTTGGAGTGATATGACTTACTCAAGTCGGCTTCTCGTGTAGCTTATTGTAGTATAAAAGGACCCAACTGCAGAAAGAAATAATGAATCTAAGAATACGACACGCAGCTTTTCCACTGCGATGCCTTCATCCTTTTCAGCTGCCGTTTCCTTTGTCAATCTCAATAGCACTCGTTAGCTGCAGCTGACATGCTATTTCAACGTTTTCCTGTGCTGGTAGGACTCTATGATACGTAGATATTCCACCTTCATTAGGCATGGTATCGTGCTTTAAAAAAAACAACAAACGCGAAGACATTTTGGGCCGGCAATCCAAATCACTTCACATGGCCGCCGCCAGCACGCTTTACTGTTGAGCTCTCGACACCAACTTCACTTGCTAAAACTCTACCACTTGTGGCCTGAACGAAACGCTTTCTCCTGAAGAATGCGCCGTGCGAAATTGAATGCAGGAATTCATTTGCGCGATTTTGAACTAAATATAACTAATGATAATTCAATAGTATAACAAATATTATTACGAATAAACTCAGGCAAGACAGGTCAAGTTTCTGTTTCAGGTGTTGCTATACGTATTAGAAGAATTAGTCTAATATCCAGTCTAACATTAGTACCTTTGGCATTTACCACACCTTTTAACACGTATTTGAATTAAAATTATACGTTATTCTACAATGGCGTTCTAGTCACTAATAGTTTATTCCAGTTCTTTCCATTTTTTCATGTCACTTTTGATATCACTTCAATTCAAATTTAGTGCCATGTGTTCTTCCCCTTGCATCTCTTTTACATGTTACTCCTGATCGCTTTTCTATATGTTTTCCTTTGAATTTAAATCGCTTGTTTAATAATTTTACTCTTCGGATACTCTTCACGTTCGTATTGAAAATTTGGATCGTTGTCATTTCTGTAAAGTACCACAGTTTTAAAAGTTTATTGAAGTTACCTTGCGCTACACCAATTCGCCCAATGATGCCTTGTAGACGTTCTCCTTTATCCTATATGACACGTTTTAAATATACAATCTGTAGTATCTCTTTTATTTTTTGTTGTCTTCTATAATACTGATCACGCTTCTTACAGCAATTAGCGCTCTTCTTACTAATTTAAGTCAAGTTGTGGTAACATACACACTATCTAGAACTGACCATAGCAGCTCATAGCTAAGGTAGCTGATGTTGCTGAAGATACAACGTAGGGTTCTTACTAGAGATGGGCGCGTCACGCACGTTTTACGCTTGCTTAAAACACTTACGTTCACGCACTCTCACTTTCACGTTTACGGCGTGACCCCTCCACTCACGACGTGACCCGCACCTTTTATTGGAAAATTCAAACTCAGATAGAACAGAATGTTTAAATTTAAAATAATAAAGGAACCAGAAGGTATATGTTGCTAGGCGACACTTTTAAAAGTATTTTGGGGAAATAAAACTAAGTTCTACGTGGTCACCTATAAACGCAGGCACGCGATTGATTGTAGTCACAACATTCACAACACAGCACAGTTGCGATGCTCCGTCTATGCAGGCTGCCACATAGAAGTACAATAACCTCCCTCTAGCTCTAGATCTTCTACATGGGTGGGAAGCGGGGCATCCTGCAGTCAACTATTCGTTACTAAATATTTAATGTGATATTAACGTAAAACATGAGTCACGCCTTGGAAATTTCACGATGGGACTGTTTTCACTACACGCGCTCATCCCTAGTTCTTACCCGTAATCTAGTTAAGGTTTGCTTTCCTATGTAGTAATTTATACCTGTTCTTCTATTTTTTTTTATTAATTTGTCTTCTTTTGCATAAGCTGTGAGTTTTCTGTTAATAAATTAAATCGTACACTGCAAAATCTTGTGTTATTCTGAATACTCTTTGATTTCTTTTTACTAACGTTTATAAATAGTTTTTCTCCTTGCTAATGTTAAATTTAAAATTATACCAGTAGTACACAGTATATAGAAAGAAGTGTAATTTCGGATTGGGAGGCTGTGCCTTGAGAATTATTAAATCCGAGGATGTCGAAACTGCCTCGACTGCCGTCCATACTCCCAAAATAGCTATGACATCGCAGAGAACAATAACACCCCAATCTGCATACCCATCTTCTAGACAGTAGCTACCTGATTACTTTACCCCGAGATACCTACCGTGAGTCCGCATGACAAGGTTTGGCGAATTGTTAACCTCTTTCTGCGTACATAAAAAGCAGCGTCAATTCTTAAACTGACCTAATTAGCTAAATTCGCAAAATCTTAAACGAATATCCTGTGTACCTCTGTATAACATTATTATAACTTATTATAACTACCTTAAAATTTCTTCGTTCTCTCTAATTGTATATCTTTCTCTACTTGTTAGTTTTTTAGATTTGTGCTATTTTTAAGCTATTACTGATAAATTATTCTAGAAAATTACATTTATAGAGATTTGAATGAAATGCTTAGATACACCGAAATTAATAACTAGTATTGATTATGTCTGCAAAGTCTGTTTGTACTGATCACGAAAATCAAACAATAGCTCGAACAGCTGGCCCAAAGTAAATAATACAATCCGTTTCTACAGCTGAACTAATTACTTCAAACTTTGATGAGGCTAAAGTTTTAAGTAATTTAGATTTATCTGCCACCATACAAGTTAATTCCCAGTTTTGTACAAACTGGAAGTTTTCTGCAATTTTAATTACGTACTGCGGAAGGTGTTCGAACTTGTAACAATAAACTTAACCCTGTAGAATTTAATCCCAGTAATAAAAAGACATTTGAAATAGACTAACATCTCGTCAGGCTTTTAATTTAATGCAAGAAAACATCGTAACTTATAGCTTACAAGGTATGTGTCTATAGTGTGAGCATTGACAAACTTCTTCTACAAGGCCCAAAGCACAGAACGTACTGTTTTATTATTAAAACATTATAAACAACTCTGAGACATGGAAGGGATTTTAAGAGCATTTATAATTAAAGCAACAGCTTAGAAAATATGTTATTTTTAAGAATGTTGTTAGTAGTAGTAGATTAGTTCCTGCTAATTTAAGGTACTGTTACGATTTGCGTTCTTTAATTTAATGAACTATGTAGGAATATACTGTACTTTAGTTAGCTGTAAGCCATCTGTATAATATTTTAAGGTAAAATTCGTAGGAAAATGTCATATTTAAATTACAACAAGCGGATGTTTAGAAACGTGCCTTTCGCTTGGGAAGCTGGAGATATTCCAATCTCACGAATAAGATTAGAGTAAGTTTATGCAGCGTTTACTTCATAAACCGAAATATTGAGTGATGTATATGACCGGTACGTGATTAGAAGAAGCAACGGTTGCAACTCGATCATAAAAACTATTGCAGCTGGGACCAAATGCTTTAGTAGAATTTTAAATCTTTATAGCGGTAATTTACTAAGGGTCCGAACAGGCCACATTTCCCCATGGGAAATCCTCAAGCTTGTAAAAACTCATAGAACTATTATGAACGGTCACGTCCGCGTAATGCCAAATGTCCAAAATTTAGACCAGCTCTGATAGGTTAATGGGAACTTTGTAAACGCCCACCGAGCTTTCTTGGTCAGAATGGACTTAGAATTAAGTTAGTTAATAAGAAGATGTAAATACGTAAACTTAAGGTTTCTGTAAATGGCAGAAAATAAATGCAAGTATTTGTATCTACTTAAGTGTTCTTATTAATCTCAGTAGCTTTGGTCTCGTGTCCGAGTGTGTTTCAATTAAAAGGATTGCCAGTTACCCCGACTTTAGGCGTCTCGCAATAGTACCTTCTCTAGGGCGGTTGTTGAACATTATAGGGCGAGTCACTTTTCCTTGTGGGACGACCCTATATACACACTAGCTTAGGTTCTGTCGCTAGGAATGTGGAAGATGGTTAATTGTTTTGGTGAAATAAAAATATATTTGGTATTCTTTGGGTTCTTTCTTCTTTATTTTTAAGGTTGCATTTGCTCTTTTCTGTAGATTGGTTTGGATTTTACATCACTTGTGATATATATTTGGATTTTTAATGCTCTTGTTTTGACTACTGGAGTTGAATGTTTTGATCTTCTGATTGTGGTATACACCAATCTAGTCACCGGTGCGTATTTTCCATCCAGCAGCAAAGTGATGGCTAAGATTAATACAACCTTTTCGTTGTAATTCCCTCTGGTGTCTTTCTCTTTTATCTAAGTTCAATTGGTGGTTTTTAGGGCTTCTGTCCTGCCAATGATTCCGAAATTCCTGTCTTGTTTTATATTATCTTTGCTAGTCTTGACAATTATTGCGTATGTTAGGTTTTATATCTTTAAGTATTCTTTAATATATAATTTTAGTAATCCTCCTAATACCCTGGGAAAAATTCTCGATCACTGCATTATATCAAGGGCAATTTTAAACATGTAGACTTCAGTTAATTGCTTCCAAAAGCTTCTAAATGTGTAATAACTTCTTATGCTTAAACCTAGCTACGTTATTGGAGCATTGAATCCTTCATATATCTTTATTGAATATTTGATCGAATATTCGGTGTTATGTGTTTTATATAAGTGGCATTGAAGGTTTTAAGCAACTTTTGTTTATTTTTGAATTGTTGATGTTTCCACCCTATAGATTGTGTTTTATTATTTTATAAAATGACTTTTTGATTTTCCGTAATACGTACGTACTATTTACACAGTATTCTCTCTCTTTTAAAGGATAATCTAGGCATAATTGGCGCTAGTCTTTGTAATCTATCAGGAACTTCGCATTTCAATGTTTTAATAAAAGTACGTGTTTAGCTAAATAGAAGAATTTCATAACCAGCTGAAAACTATAGTTTGACACAGAGGTGCAAATAAATAATTGGAAAATCGGCAAGGAGGTAAAGACCAAGAAATTTATTGTATGTATAATGTATTGCAATTATTTAGATGCTATGCTAATATTGAGATAGTTATTAACATGTTTACTTTGTTAAACCCCTTAAAAATGTTTTAAAATCCTTTATTTTCAGAATATATTTAGTGTTTCATTGTTTTGTTGATGTGTATTTTCTAAATTAACCGCAAATAGTTAATAAAGAGCTAGGCATTGAATATCTGGGACAATTGTTGCACGTATAGCAGCCGCCTAAGGATCGGCAATGCCGAGTAATAATAGCTATTTATGTATCAATTTGGAAGGTGAAAGTTTTTTTTCACAGTATACATGAAACTTGTCCTACGAGCGCTAGTGAGTTGGATAACCCGTTTTAGGTTAAAAGCACTAACTTTGAAATGTGTTGCATACAAGATTTTCTATAGTTTTGTAATCTTAACTTTTACAGTAAACAAATTTATTTTACGCATGCGAATATATGCATCATTTTGACTTTGAAAACGACAGCAAAATGTCATTATATTAGGTCAAAATTACAGAAAATGTATTATCGTGTTTCAGTTTTAAAAGTATTCAGATGTTGGGCGTCAAAGTAATATCAAATGCTTCAACTACTATTAAATTTACAGTTGTAAACGCCTTCAACTTCTAGCACTCTCATTAAATAAGCGATAATGGCAGGATATCTTTCTCAAAATGTAATAACCGGGACCGAAGCTTTAAAACTAGATTATAAAAATGGCTCTGTCTTGCTTAATTACGTTGGAATGATTTTATGTGCCATTAGCAGATATAACAAAGATGTAAAGTCGGCAATGTTATCTTATGCGCTTTATTACAGTCGTTTTGTTTGACATTTATTCGAGATGAACATTAATTACATTCAGTCAGTGTTAGACTCTTGCAGATTAATCTTACAAATTAGCCGTAGATTGCAGTTCGATATGCGTATGTGTTGTAAGCGAGCATTCCCAACTCGGGCGATAATAGTTATTTATGTAATCGGTTAAGAAAAGTGCGATATTGTTTCACGGATCGTAATGTTTGCCAACTCTAGTCGGGAGCTTTGCAAATGGCGTGAGTCAAACATTAACACTTTTCATAACGTACTGCGAGTACATACAAAATGTTTTCCAACTTTGAAGAAAAATCATTTAAACCTATGACATGAATTGCATTTAAAATCTAGGAGGTACGTTTAATATGTCCCAGATATATCTGACACTATAATTATACACCACTTATTTAAATAAATGGATTTTATCACCCACCTTTGACCAGAAATATTTCGAAAAATACGACCCAGGGAATTTTTTAAATTTTTTTCCAGGGTTCACTAGGCATCCCCAAGTAACGCACCGTAGAGTTAATCCGCCATTTATTGGACACCCTGTATACATACAATGAGACCACCGATTTTATGGTATTGATTCTGATCATTTATGTAACACATTTCAATGATTATTTTATTCGTAGAGATTTCAACGAATCAAAAGGCTGGATTTAGTTAAGTTATCTTGTATAATTTCGATTATACAAAATCGATTATACTATAGTAACTTCACTAGGCAACGCAATACATAACTTTTGTCAACTTGATGTTATTTTCATGGAGATGACTTTCAGCTAGGTTAATACAAATAAATCGAGCTGCCAATAAAATATTTATTTGTTCCTAATATTAAAATTTACTCACAAAATAATCAAATCGAATACAATGCGTACTTCGAACAGGTTATACGTCTCAAACTTCCTGCACAATAACAAATCGTGTCAGTTTGACAGAATAATCCTCCCGCTGACGCGGTCGGACTATTTAACCTGTCAAACTGACACTCTTTTATTATTGTGCAACAAGTTATCGACATATAACCTGATAATATCGAAGTACTTATAGTATTACTTCTGAAA
Source organism: Agriotes lineatus (assembly GCA_940337035.1). Classification (NCBI taxonomy): domain Eukaryota; kingdom Metazoa; phylum Arthropoda; class Insecta; order Coleoptera; family Elateridae; genus Agriotes; species Agriotes lineatus. The sequence continues at coordinate 86,924,210 of OW679194.1, read as the reverse complement.
ATACGTTTGTTATAATTGTCTTCACTATCCAGATTGCTCTGGTTTGCGAAGTACGATGTAATTCAAGTAACTTTTGAGCCAAGATTGTGGGTCTTCATTTTTTAATCTTATAAACTTTAGTAGAAACAGACCTCTTACAAAAGGCTTGAAAACGCTAGTTATTTGAAATTTTGAGCACCTGCTGTAATCCAGAAATTTCTACAAAAACCGTAACCTGGTGTAAATATTAATTCATTTGTAAATGTCAAATTCAATTTACACCCTTTAACAGCTTCTACTGGCTAAACAATCCCATTCTAAATGTGCATTCATTAATAAAAAGTGCATGTGTTGTTTTATTTCCATATACTCGCAAACGAAGGATATTCGTTATTATACCGAGTGACCCGTTTCAAAACCGAACATGGAAGAAGCACGGTACATCACAAAGTTAACCGAAACATTTAATTTAATTTAAGAATCAAGCTTGGTTATATTGGGGGGGGGGGGAGGTTTAAAATTACACTGAGCATATGTGTTTACTAAAAATTTAAAACTTGCTAGGTTCGGTTTTGAAAGCTGTCACCTGGTATAAAAACAGCTAATTACCAAATCGATGCCATAGGTATTAAAAATCATATTTTATAAGTAGGTAACACTTCTTGTGATATTTTTCTAATATTTATTACGCAGTATACCATAGACACCATAAACATTACTGAATGGAGAAACATGTATCGATCTATATTTTCGAAATATTTTATTGCTCAAACAATCGATCGATTTGTAAGCAATGAATAACAATTATCTTGGGTAGATTCAATCCCAGGCACCCAGCAAAGCTGTTAAAATTTCAGATAGCACGAAGTGCACGTTAGCTAATATAATTCATTAGCGTAGTATTGGTATTAATTATTAGCAATTGGAATCTATACCAAATGCATTGCGTCGATAAGAAATTGCCAGAAAATTGTTGCTTTTTAGAACTGTGTGTAAAACTATTCCAAATCAATGAATGCTACTCAAAATGATAAATGTACTAAATAGTACATTATGCAATGAGGGAGAGAAATGCGTTATTTTGCTGAGGTGCAAATTGTGACTCGAGGGCGAAACCTGAGAGTCACATAACAGTGAAGCAAAATAACAGTCTCTCGGAATTGCATATACTATTTTTTCAAGTTGCAAGAAGATTTAAAACTACAAACCTGTTTTTTTAAAACGTAATTTATTGACATTTTTAAATTTTAAAGTTGGTGCCACTGTAAGTCTATGTCAAATTCGAGGTTCTCAGGTTAGGTTTTGCATCAGTTTTGACACAGACTGACGCAAAACCTAACCTGCTAACCTCGAATTTGACACAATTGTTGCATCAGTCATAATGAAAACTCCCTAGGTAAATTCTCTCCTCTAGGGAATAATTCATTATTTCTGTCACGATTTTGGTATCGTAGAAACCGTGTTTTTTTCCAGACGTGAAAAAACATAATTTATTTCTGGACACCCTTGTGATTAAATAATAGGTAGTAATAAAAGTTGCATGATTTTTGTAAAAAATGATTTTTCTAAAAAATAGTTTTTTCGAATGCCTACTTGTAAAGCTGTATTTTATCTATGAGAATCTCAATGATAAAGTAACATTTTTGCACTTGCGGGACTAAAGTTGGCACTTTAGACACTTATTTCAGGGACTAAAGTAGCTCATTTTATCTCTAGGGACAGAAGTAATTAGTTTAGCCCCTAGGGACTAATGTAAAAAATGTTACCGTATCTATGGTAATCTATGGTAAATTCGGGGTTAACAGGTTAGGTTTCGCGTCAGTTTTGACATAAACTGACGCAAAACCTCATCTATTAACCTCGAATTTGACATAATTGTGAGCTCTTGTCATAATGACTTACAGTGCCACCAACTTTAAAATTTACCAAAGGCTACTAATTTTTAAATAATTGTAACTAAAATGTCAATAAATGACGTTTAAAAAAACGGGTTTTCGTTTTAAATCTTCCTGCAACGTGAAAAAAATAGTATATGCAACTCGGAGAGAATGCTATTTTGCTTCAGTGCAATTTCTGACTCTCGGGCTTCGCCCTCGAGTCAGAAATTGTACCTCAGCAAAATAACGCATTTCTCTCCCTCATTGCATAATCTACTATTTGATTGTGACGATTGATAAAGTGCTACTTCATTCACTAGGGAATAAAACAGTCTATAATCCATAGCAACTAACAAAATACATGCATGTTACTGTGGAAACTAGTTCACAACCAAGTAATATGATTATCCATTTAATAGTATTCTTTTCTATAGCACATGTTAAAGTGTGCTTTTATCAATTCAAAACTAAAGGTCAAGTTTTACTTTAACAGCAAGGGTAGATAAAGCAGCACTTTAACATCAAGGATAGATAAAGTAATTTTATTTTATAACTTTTGTTTAAATTAAATATGACAGCTTCGTATTATCGTAGCAACCCAATCTACCTACTGAAATTATGAAATGTGATTAACTGTCCTTTTTACTTTCCCATACCCATAGGTATAGGGAAGTCTTGGAATCATGAAAATTTTGGAAATCGAGATTTTCACAGAAATATCCGTTTTGGGCCTCTAGGAACCCAAAAAAGTGGTTTTTAAAAAATGTCTGTCTGTGTGTGGGTGTGTGGGTGTGTGGGTGGGTGACGCTCCTACAGCCGAAAGTATTGCTCCGATTTTGATGCGCTTTGGAATGCGGGGGTGTATCGAAAATTCATCGACAAAATAAGATTTTCAAAAAGATCCGAAACCGGAAGCGGAAGTTACGCATGTTTTTTTAGTATCACTGTTTTCGTGATTAAAATTTTGAAAATTTTATCACGGATAACGATAGAGGGTTATAAGACAAATCTGTTAGTTTTTTTCCGAACTCGCTAGGTTTAAAATGAAGGGCGCTATGATTTTTTGAAAATTTTGAGTTTAAAGCCCTATTACTCAAAAACGGATGAATCGATTCAATTGATTTTTTTTTCTGAATAGTATATGAAGGCTAACATAAGGTGATATAAAAAGTGTTTTGAAAAATATTAAGGGGCCTAAATTACAAAGTTTTAAAATTTTAGAAATCTTCTAAAAATCATTTCTCAAAAACTGCCCACAGGAATTTTTTTAAACTTCATACACTGATAGACCCCGAAAAGAGCTATCGATCTGTTTTTTAAAGAATCTCATGAATTATCTGTGGCGCCCTCTACGAAGCTTTGAAGTTTGAAAACTTAAACCCCTTTAATTAATAAACAAAACAAGATAGGTAGCTGGGGTTTTCACTGAATTGCTCAGTGCATAATGGAGCATATGAATATGCAAAATAATATTTCACTCGTGGATATATGTAAGCGCACCGGCCCCCTCCCCCCTCTATTTTTGAAAAATATTTTTTTAATCTAACGGTTGTTATATTTTTGCGTCAAAGAATATTTTTCCGCGAAAATAAAAAAATCGATTTTGTATGCCCTAGAAAATATAATTTCCAGGTACTTAGAAAATTTCACCTCGGTGCTACAGCCGTTTTGAGGAAAATAATACATAAACTAGCACAGTGGCGGCTTGTCCACTTGGCGCCATCTACAGAAGCTCGGTGGTCACGTTTTGAACTACACATTCTTTTATATTTACCCGCAATTTACGTGAAAGTGTAAACGCTTATCACGGTGAAAACGTGAGTCATCGAGTTGAAATTTTGATATGTTGTAAAGACTGTTGAATAAAGACGATATGAACAGTTTCCAGTATGGGAAAGTCCAGGGAGGTAGTCACGTCCACTTTTTTTCTTTTGAAATTGTTAAAGTTCTTGCCATAAAAAAAATTGTATTATACACGACGTTAAATTTATTTCTATTCACTCTTAAATCATTAACGCCTCCACTCCGTCTCGACGGAGGTTGGTCGTTTTTCCTTCCAGTGAAAAAAAGCTAAGTTCTTGTTCGTTTTAATTGTTGATAACGAGGGCAGATTGTCCCTCGAAACGTTCGTTATTAATATTTTCGTTATTTAATATTTTTAATTTGCAGAATGGCGAAATACCCAAATAAGAATATGAGTTATGAATTCACGCCACAAAGAAGTTTCAGAGATTATCCCGTAATATTATGCCCGGGCAACGCCGGGTAAGTCACAGCTATGATGTATACAAGGAATAAGGAAAGATATTTTGAAATTCAACCCCTAAAGGGGTAAAGTGAGGGTTTCAATTTAGTATGGAAAAATAATATTAAATAGACATTTCGACTTGAAACTTCGTAGAAGTACCCCTAAAAATAAATAAGCAAACACGTATTTCGTGATTTTTCGAAAATCAACCCCTTAGGGGGTGAAATGGGGTAAATAAGCCTAAAAATCGATATGGGTGTCGTTATTGAGTTTTTTTTTTTTGGGACGTTGATTGCGAAAATGGCATTTATTTTGAAGTCCAAGACGGTGGACATGAGATAAAATTAAAACTCTATAGTGGTGAAACGGGGTTTCAGAGACAAATTTTGGGCAAAACAACGTTTGCCGGGATTAGCTAGTTTAGAATAAAAGCTTTAAACCACTTTTTCAAGATCTTAAAAAACATATATGCCCAAAAACCATGATCTGATTCAGTAACTATAGGAAATATGGAAGGTTCTATAATTCACCCCCGAATCCAAATTTTTTAGAACATGTAAATTGGATAAAGTAAAATCTCTTCATTGAGGCAACTGTGAAAGACCATTTACAAGAATTTTGTAACATTAGTTTATTAACAGGGCTATATTAGAGTTTCTAGAAGCCATTTAAATAGATATTAATTCTTCTTCTTAAAGTGTCTTATGCTTTTTTATTTACATTTTTTACATGGTTTTTACATACTAAGGTATTAATTAGAAATATTTCTCCTAAAAAGCGCCTTGCATAAAAAACGTAAAAATTATGCAAACATACTGGTTCTCGGTAAATAATAAAAAATCGAAATAAGTAATTAACATTTTATATTACTTTTTCCAATTATAAACTTTTATCCTTCACATAAAAAAAATTGAATTTTAATATTAAGTCTTGGTATGTAATATTTTGAATAACAATTAAAAAACTTAAAATAGTTACTTTTTATTCTAGATTGCGAAATGCAATCGAATATCAAACAACGTTTTTTCGAAAACTGCACATTAGCGGAAACTCAAAGAAAATGTTGTCTACATTGTGACCTCTTCTATAATCCAAAATTTCTGAGGGTTAAAGTTTCTTTTATTTTACATTGTAAAAGACTTTTACATCCAGTGAACAAAAAACAGTCACTTTGACAACTGATTTAGGTCATGTAAATGTCAACAATTTTTATCAGTTTTCGAAGAAAATAATTTTTAGCTAAAGTTAAAAAATTAGGTTTTTCTGGCAGGGCTGTGGAGTCGGTAACAAAAAATCCGACTCCGACTCCGACTCCTGATATTTTAGTAGTTTGAATCCGACTCCGACTCCGACTCCGGCAGTACTAGAATATTGATAACCCCCCTCTTATTCCTTTTCATCTACTTGATAAACTTTACCGGCTAATGACAAATTTCACAAGTTGTGCAGAATGTGGTTGATTATAATAAACATATTTACCAATATTGCATTCATGGTTTCCAGCAACGTAATGATTTCACGTACAAATACACAGAGAGGTTTACAAACGTGAATGAGGAAAAGGATCAAATTTACTTTAAGAAGAAAGCATTTCATGGCAAAATTTCATAAACGTGCAAATGCCATTGTTAGAACAAGTAAGTTTCTTACCTGCCTACTATACTAACAGTACTAACTACATTCCGTAGTAGATTATTTTTCTTAAAGTGTCATTTACTACCTGCCTACATAATATACTGAGTCATAGGAAATTCAAATAGTCCGAGGTCTGGGCAGGGGTGAGCAGATTTAAATTATTTGATTAAAATAATAAATTTAATGGAGTAATTTAATTATCAAAAGTATATTAAACAAAACCACCATAAAGAGTAACAATATAACAAAATGCTGAAACTATTTTAACTTTTAAAACACATCTTGAAACAGTTAAAACATAAAAATAAGGTGCACTATGAAAGTTAGAAATTGGACGTAATACTAATAATAGTAATAATACGTACTATGCTTGTTTTATTGTTAATCACATAAAACAGTTATTGGTAAGATATAGAAAAACCGTCTACTACGTTGTACAAGGACAAAGTCTGTATTTTTTAAATAGTTTGGTAGGGATTTAAATTTACAAGCGATGATCACACTGATTCTAGAACACACTCTGCACACTCGTGGATCTATGAATTAACATATTATAGTAGTGCACGTGCATTTTCATAAACTCACATAAATAAAGAAAAATCGATTTTTATTAACCCTGAGTCTGTCTTCACATAGTCAGTACTACAGTCGTTCAAATAGTTTGTTAGCTTTTGGTGTTTTTTTTTTCATTTGTAAAGTGGGAGTCGGAGTCGGGTAATTTATACGGATTCCGACTCCGACTCCGACTCCACCCAAAAAGTTCCGACTCCTCGACTCCGACTCCCGACTCCGACTCCGACTCTACAGCCCTGGTTTCTGGCTTTGAGATGGTTTAACTAGCTAAAAGTAACACACTCTAAAAAACGCACATTGAAATCTTACTTAATTTTCGAAAAATAGCACTTTTCGGATTTTGACAATTTCTAAAAACTCCATTTTCTAAATAAGTAATACTCACTCGGTATATATGATAAGGGCTAAATAGGTTTCTATCAAGCACAAATTATTGACATAAAAAGTTTTTCTTTTTAAATAAAAAAAATCCCATATTATGCCGACTTTTTAGCGGTCACTGTTATAGATTGTAGGTATTGGAACAAAAATTATATGCCATACGTGGATAAAGAAATGTTATCCATTCCAAGAAATTATCTCACTCGGCTTTGCCTCGTGAGCTAAAATGCTAAAATTGTCCCTTTATGGATAGAATGCCTCTTTATTCACCTGTACCATGCGTAACTATTTTCTGCAATCTTTAAGACGAGTAATCACAAAATGTGTCATTGAAGTTGACGTTTCTCTTGCTGATACAAGAAGTATAGGCAACCCTTTTAGTTCCTAGAAGTAAAAGTACTTTTACTTCTTGCGAACGAAAAGTAACTTCTACGTGGTCGGCTATGGATCCCAATGACTTAAATGAGGAACGGCAATAATTTATAATTTTGAATATTTTGTACTCTTCTTGGTTGCAGAAAAAATATTATGTATTATCAAAGAATATAGATATCTATATTCTTTGGTATTATTCGGATTGAAAGTGCCTCTGTTTGCCTTGCAATATTTGCGTTCGCTTGGCTACGCTGCACTTCTCCTAGCAATGCAAACAAGTGCAACTTTTAATCCTAATAAATAATATACTACTGCTCCACAAATGAACTGGACCATTTGCATCTATTGGTGTAATTTTTAAAAATATTTTCCAAAAGGGCAGTCATGGCATCTTTGGTAACCTTTCATGATTGTGCCACTATAAAAATCATTTCTTTTCATAATGTGGTTTAAAGAAAACTAAGTCCATTAATAAAATACTAGCAACCAGTGAGACAAATGTCTCATTTAATAAAACAAAAAGTGGACGTGACTACCTCCCTGGACTTTCCCATACTGGAAACTGTTCATATCGTCTTTATTCAACAGTCTTTACAACATATCAAAATTTCAACTCGATGACTCACGTCTTCATCGTGATAAGCGTTTACACTTTCACGTAAATTGCGGGTAAATATAAAAGAACTAGTGAGTCACCCGAACTACGTTTCGGTTCGCAAAATTAAGAGAGATTCATTAATATAAATTAAAAAAAAAGATGCATCGACGGGATCGAACCCGGGGCTCCCGCGTGATAGGCCAGCACGCTTACCGCAGAACCACACTCTCCTGTTTGAATAATGCGCGCACCCGAGCTAATAGTAGACAGCGATAGGCGCTCCGCTCTGCTGCCTAGAGAAGTTAATTAAATTATACTGCTGCCTAGAGAAGTTAATTAAATAGGTCTGAAAATTAGCAAACTTTTAAGCCATCGTACAACTTAATCGGTCCAGTATCTTCGGAGGAGATAGCGAACAAACATAGTTACACGCAAACAAAGAGAGCTACGATTTTATGTTATAAGATGTGTAGTTCAAAACGTGACCACCGAGCTTCTGTAGATGGCGCCAAGTGGACAAGCCGCCACTGTGCTAGTTTATGTATTATTTTCCTCAAAACGGCTGTAGCACCGAGGTGAAATTTTCTAAGTACCTGGAAATTATATTTTCTAGGGCATACAAAATCGATTTTTTTATTTTCGCGGAAAAAGATTCTTTGACGCAAAAATATAACAACCGTTAGAATAAAAAAATTATTTTTCAAAAATAGAGGGGGGAGGGGGCCGGTGCGCTTACATATATCCACGAGTGAAATATTATTTTGCATATTCATATGCTCCATTATGCACTGAGCAATTCAGTGAAAACCCCAGCTACCTATCTTGTTTTGTTTATTAATGAAAGGGGTTTAAATTTTCAAACTTCAAAGCTTCGTACAGGGCGCCACAGATAATTCATGAGATTCTTTAAAAAACAGATCGATAGCACTTTTCGGGGTCTATCAGTGTATGAAGTTTAAACAAATTCCTGTGGGCAGTTTTTGAGAAATGATTTTTAGAAAATTTCCAAAATTTTGAAAATTTGTAATTTAGGCCCCTTAATATTTTTCAAAACACTTTTTATATCACCTCATGTTAGCCTTCATATACTATTCAGAAAACAAAAATCAATTGAATCGATTCATCCGTTTTTGAGTAATAGGGCGTTAAACTAAAAATCTTCAAAAAATCATAGCGCCCTTCAATTTAAGCCTAGCGAGTTCGAAAAAAAACTAACAAATTTGTCTTATGACCCTCTATCATTATCCGCGATAAAATTTTCAAAATTTTAATCACGAAAACAGTGATACCAAAAAAACATGCGTAACTTCCGCTTCCGGTTTCGGATTTTTTTGAAAAGCTTATTTTGTCGATGAATGTTCGATACACCCCCGCATTCCAAAGCGCATCAAAATCGGAGCAATACTTTCGGCTGTAGGAGCGTCATCCACCCACACACACACCCACACACCCACACACAGACAGACATTTTTTAAAAACCACTTTTTTGGGTTCCTAGAGGCCCAAAACGGATATTTCTGTGAAAATCTCGATTTCCAAAATTTTCATGATTCCAAGACTTCCCTATACCTATGGGTATGGGAAAGTAAAAAAGACCGTTTTTCAAATAGAATGCGTATTAAATAAAAACAACAATATTTTTTAAAATCACGTGATTGAAATTCGGTTCCTGACCTGATATGACCATTCCAAACATATATATATGGGGTTAAACAGCTTGCAGCTGCGTTCCCACACCTAAACGCCATCTATTTCTATCCTGAGCATCTTCCTCTTGTAAATCTCGATCTTCCATAAATTTCCTCATTCCCTCGTTCCAAGATCTCCTTGGCCGGCCCCATTTCCTTTTTCCTGGCGGCCTCCATTGGTGTATCTGTTTAGGCCATCTTTGGTCATTCATACGTAGAAGATGCCCAAACCATTTGAGTCCTCTTTTTTCTATTCGCTGGAAAACCGTTTCCTGTGAACTCATTAGTACTCTCACGTCTTCATTCCGCACTCTCTGTAGTCTAGATATTCTTGCACTTCTCCTCAGATAATCCATCTCTACCGCTGGGAGCTTTCTTTTAGTGTCAGCATTCAGAGTCCAAACCTCACAGCCATATGTTAAAACAGACTCTACCATTGTTTTCCCAATTCTTTGCTTTGTTTTCCGTGCGATGTTCTTATCCCACCATACAGAGTTGAAGCTTCCTAAGACGTTTCGGGCTTTTTCTATTCTTTTTTTTACTTCAGCCTGACCCAAGCCCTCTTTAGTTATATTCGCACCGAGATACTTAAATTCATTCACTTGATTGATATATAAGTCTTCATTAATCAAAACCAGGTAATTGGCATCGGAGTTAACTACTAAATATTCAGTTTTATTAATATTTATGTTAAGACCCCATTCGTTATATGCGGTGTGGAGTCGTTTGAGCATAAATTCTAAATCGAAGGAATCTTGGGCAATAATGACTTGATCGTCGGCAAAGTTGATACTGCATATGTGGTTATCTCCAATCGGTACACCCATTCGGTTACATTTCTTTTTCCATTCTTTTAATGTAACTTCTAAATATAGATTAAATAAAATTGGTGAGAGACTGCAGCCTTGCCGAAGACCTTTTGATGGATAAAAAGCATCTGAGAGATTATTTCCAATCCTTATATGTGCCTTGTTGTTATCATATAATTCTTTTATTATTTTTACCAATGCTGGTTCAACTTCTAAATTCCTAAGAGCTTTCCAAAGTTTTATTCTCGGAATGGAGTCATAGGCCTTCTCTAAATCTATGAATGCTAAGTGTGTTTCTTCATTGATTTCATTTCGTTTTTCAGTCAGCTGTTGTATTATAAAGAGATTATCTACACAAGATCTATCCGACATAAATCCACTTTGATCTTCACTGATTTTACCAATGGTATCTTCTTGCAACCTATTTTTAATAATCTTGCCAAATAATCTGCTCATTGTGCAATTTATACTTAGGCCTCTATAGTTGTTCGGGTCATTTCGTTTCCCTTTTTTATACAACGAGATAATATAATATGACGTCTTCCATTCTTTGGGTAGTGTATTTTCGCTGAGGCACATATTGATAAGATGTGTTAGTTGTTTAATTAAATTATCTCCTCCATATTTTATCATTTCAGCCACTATCCCCCCCGGGGCCTGGAGATCTCCCGTGTTTCATTGAAGCAACACTTTTCTTGACTTCTTCTGTTGTAACTGTTATATATTCATCCGGCTCTGCTTGATCTTTGACTTCCTTTTGGAATGGTTCCCTTTTCTCTATTAATAGACATTCGTAGTGTTCTTTCCATTTTTGCATTGTGATATTTCCATGGTGTCTTTCGTTTCGGTTATTTTTCATTGTTTTTAAACATCTCCATACCTCGGTCGACTGAGATCCTCCTATTTTACTCTCTATTTCGCTGCATTTTCTTTCCCACATTTCAGTTTTCTCTCTTCTCACCCTATCTCTTACTCTTCTTTGAAGTGATTTGTACTGATTCCAGTTTTCTTGTGTATTATGGCTAAGCCAGTTAGTATAGGCTGTGTTCTTGACCTTTATTATTTCTTCAGTCTCGGCTGTTAACCATGGTGAACGTCGAGAATTTTGATGTTTTAGACCTAATGCTTCACTGGACGCCTGATGAATGGCTTTTGCTATCCTTTCATATTCCTTTTCAATGTTTGTCATACCTTCAGAAATGCTGAGTTGGTGATTTAGTCTTCTCTGATATAGATATCTTATGCTGTGATCATGGATTAGTTGAATGTTGTATTCAGGATATAGTCGTGTTTTATGTCGATCATTTTCGTTTATATTTTTATTTTTATTTTTATTCTGTCTATTAACAAACTGGCAGGCTATTTTTGAAACTAGTAAATGATGATCTGATCCACAAACTGCTCCTCTTTTTACTATGACATCTCTTACGATTTCTGAACTTTTTTGTTTTGTTATAATGTAGTCTATGATGGATTTTTGATTTAATGATGGTCTTATCCATGTATACTGGTGGATACGTTTATGTTGAAAGAAAGTATTATTCCATTCCAAACATATAACCTTAATAACTTTTTCTCTATCTCTTACGGTTTGGCTGCTGAAACAGCGTCCCGGACGGACCAGCGTCCCGGACGGACGGAAATCACGTGATTTCTCGAAAACCGGAAGTGTCACGTGACTGAAATTCGGTTCCTGACCTGACATGACCATTCCAAACATATAACCTTAATAACTTTTTTCTCTATCTCTTACGGTTTGGCTGCTGAAACAGCGTCCCGGACGGACTAGCGTCCCGGACGGACGAAAATCACGTGATTTCTCGAAAACCGGAAATGTCACGTGACTGAAATTCGGTTTCTGACCTGACATGACCATTCCAAAAATATAACTTTAATAACTTTTTTCTCTGTCTCTTACGGTTTGGCTGCTGAAACAGCGTCCCGGACGGACCAGCGTCCCGGACGGACGGAAATCACGTGATTTCTCGAAAACCGGAAGTGTCACGTGACTGAAATTCGGTTCCTGACCTGACATGACCATTCCAAACATATAACTTTCATAACTTTTTTCTCTATCTCTTACGGTTTGGCTGCTGAAACAGCGTACCGGACGGACCAGCGTCCCGGACGGACCAGCGTCCCGGACAGACAAGTCTATTAGATAAAGGATAATCGTTTTACATTTTTTTGAATTTTGCCCAAATGTACGTTTCATACAAAGTATGGCAAATCGTTGCCAAACATTTTTAATAGTTCCGAAGAGACTCAAAGAACTATTAATTACCTTTTTTGTGATTCCTCTTATTTTTGTGAAATATAGTTTTCTTAATAATTTTATTATTTTTTAATTTTATTAATATGATTTTTTTAATTCTTCAGTTGATATTTGAGGATAGTGCATTTAAATATGCTTAATATGAATAGACTATAAAACAATTCAAAATTTATCGTCCTGTGTAGAAACCACCGAGCTGTGAAAAAATAGGGCTCTGTTACAAATTACGATGCATTTCTACCAGAAGATCAGCAGGGAGCAGAGGCTTGAAGCAGTCACCTACTTAAAAATTGTGGCGTAATGCACGTAGAAGCCAGCAGCCGCACGAAACGAGAGGATTTTCAATTAAATGCGTTCAACACCTGGTGACACCTGTGCACCTACGAGGCTACAAAAATAATGTCAGAAAACCTCTTTAGGAGTAACCAAAACAGCAGGACATTCCGACAAGTGGAGTACTAAGATAAAAGGTCATCTTTTGCGGTGTTAGTGAACAGTTTTTTTTCCAATTTGAATGTCCCTGTATCGGAATGGGACGTTTCACCGTCGCCTTTTCGCCGTAGACTATTTTACATTTCCGACACTTTTTCACTTATCTATATATAAGCAAAACATGGAATCAAAGTTTTACATGTTTTAAATGATACATGTTCGAAATCTTTAATGCTTTAAAATATTAATCACATTTATTTCCCATTAGGAGGACGTTAAAGGTTATTACAGTTACACTTCTTATATGCATTAAACCGTCTGATTAGTTGTTGATGGTAATGAGCATACTTGTTACTTTTTGCTAATCCTTTTATCATGCACATGGTGGTCATTATAATGATTTGGTTTAGAAACTTCCCTTTAAGGTAGTATGGCCGTTATGATGATTTTAGTGATCTGCTCTTTTTTCAAACTTTACATTTTTATGACATTTTATTGTGTATTGATGTGAGGTAGGTGATTTTCCAGTTGAATACTTCTGAAATGGGTTTCTTTTCTTTTTTCTTCTATTTTTTAATTAATTCCTATTTGAAATAGAACACCCACATCCGGTATATTATTACATTTTTGAATTCAGCTTAAACTTTTAGAGAAAATTTATCTCTTCAACTAACGCTCTATTTTGTACCGTCTTTGTAGAGCATTTTTGACAAATGCTTAAAAATTAAAAATCAAATTTTTGGCTAATTATAAGATCACTGTAAAAGGAAGTTGCGTGAGTGTATCACACCAGATTTTTTAACTCAACTTCAACATCTTACATCTCGCTTATTATACGTTTTCGATATAAGTTGATTAACGTTTTCCGCTTTATTTTGAAGTGTTCTGTGTATTCCTAAAGTTTCCCGAAATAAATTTGAACCACTCTGTATATATGTGACTTTACAATTTAAATATTACTGTATACTTGCTGTTTAAGTACAATAGAAATTATTAAACTTATTATGCATTTTCTTCCGGCAACGGAGTACAATTATATTATTAAGTTAACAAAGGTGTGAAGGTTGCATTACATTAAAGTATAAAAATAAATTAAAGTATAATTATTTGGCTGCACGGTCTTTGTTCCGCTTTCAAGTTGACGGCGAAATGGTCGACGGCGAAACGGCGACGGCGAAGTGGTCGGCGGCGAAATGGCGACGGCGAAATGGCGACGGCGAAACGGCGACGGCGAAATGGCGACCGCGAAATGTCCTAGACCTAGACCCATCTGTATTACTCGGACACCTAACGTAAAGTGCATGCGCGGCAAACTATCGCCACCTGCGCAAAGTTTCCTAAAATTTCCTGCATTGCTGTCGGGTTCACATTTCTTATCAGCTATTGACGGCCATGCTGGCCTAAAACCAATAATCGCAATAATTACTTAATTTTAAATGTGTTTGTATAATTTTTAATATGTAACCTGGCGACAGGAACTGTAGCTGTACGTTAGTGTTAAGTAACAACATGCAAGTCTCGCTCAACTGCTGTTTTGTAAAATAAAAAATCTTATCACATGTTTTGTGCAATACATGTGCTTTTTTGGTGAATTACCGCAAGTTGTTAGGTAAGCTCTCGATAACAATGTTAAACATCGCCTCTTATATGTGATTTCCTCCTTTCAGGTCTTGATAGAGATCTCAAATAAAGATCGAAACGTTGACCTTATCATCAAGTGGTTTTATTTCAACAAACCATTATTAGCTCTTATTTTGCCAAAGTACTGAGATCGGTAATGTAATAAATAAAATTTTTATGGGTGGTCCAGTTTATTTGTGGAGCAGTATATTTACTTTCTGAAATAGTGGTGTAGCCACGTCGCTGTTTGTATGACTCATTCAAAATAAGGAAAAGTTACTCAGCTTATTTTTAGGTCAAATATGATAAAGACTTTAAGCCCAATGGGTCTGACTATGTAGTAGAATAAATAATAAGGTATAACCAGTACACTGTGTAACGTGTGTATTTATTTGGATACGAGTATTATAAAAGCAATCAGAAATAATCTGCCCTGGTATGAATATATCAGAAAACAAAATGATTAACGCTTTTCTACATATTTTGCATAATTTTGGGAAAAACGTGCCTTTGAATCAAAGTCTTTGTTTATTGTTTTTAGCCTAAAATATTCCGTTTAGCCTGAATTTCGCGTTGGCACGAGGTAGTCGCTGACGGTGATCGCGGGCTGTTGTTTGCGAAGGACTTTTCAAGTGCCGTCTCAAGTGACAACTTAAACTGTAAGGACGGCTGTGTAAATCCATTTTCTTTATCGCCAGATTGCATTGTGAATCAGACTGCAAAACGAACCGACATTTTTAAACTGACACAGTGAAATAATTTAAGAACTAATAGGTTGTAACTCTTCCAACTGCACTAGAATTAACGTTCACGCCGTCATATCATGCAATTGTTTTAAAAGTTTTCTGCGGATTTGCCACTGTTCTACCTAAATTTTAGAACACACTTGATTATTTTTGTTTTTCGGTTATTATAAGATCAAAATATGTAATATGTTCATGGTTCACTAGAGTTTATATTTGTTCTTTTAAATAAAATTGTGCTGAGCTTAAGGTAACGAGTTCGAAACTGGGTACGAATGTATTTTCATTAATTATTGAAAGATGCTGATACAAATGTCTATCCATTCTCAGCTGTATATATCAAATTCCACATTATAAGCGTGTTCTGGACTCACAGTCGAATGTACCGTTTTAACAAATTACAAAGACTAAATTATTGTGTCTTACGAGCGGGCGTCCCAAAGGGCGGATGACAAAAACCATTGCATCTCAACACTGTCCCGAAGTATTTTGTTTTATATTAATTTTATACAAAAATAAATTATTTTTAGTAATTTCTGTATTGACCAATGCCTATGCGAAGTGATATACAGGGTGTTACGAAATTCACGGATACGGACTATACCACGTTACTCTAAAAACCGCGCTGCGCTGTACGATCGGATTATTTAACCTGTCAAACTGACACCCTTTTATTATTGTATAACAAGTTAGTAGTATTACTACTGAAAATAACATTGTACATTCATTTCGTAAATAATAAATATTATTATTATACTAGAAGATAACGATCTGTCGCGAATTCATCTAATGTCGGAGTAACTGGCAATTCTTTTAGTCAAAATATACACGAAGACTAAAGCTACTGTTGCGAGATTAATAAGACATTTAAGCACAAATACTTGCATTTATTTTCTGCCGCTTAAAGAACAACTTAAGTTTAACAACATTACTTATTAACTAAGTACTAAGTCCAGTTTGACCAAGAAAACTCGGTAGACGTTTTCAAAATTTCAAATAAGCCTATCGGAGCAGTTAAAGTTTTAAACTTTTTCACGTACGTACGTAACAATTCATAATAGCTATATGACTTCGACAAATTTGTAGGTTTCACACGCCAAAATTAGACAAGCGGTCGACACCTCGCAAATGCCCTAATAAAGATCTACAATTCTACTAAAAAGAATTTGTCCAGTCGGCACGTAGTTCTGCCTAATTTCTCGGCTTACGAGGTAAATCTTGCATAAATTTGCCCTTTATCATTCCGTGGGCTTGGTATATTTTCATCTTCCCGGAGAAAGGCACGTTTCTAAAGACCGGCAAAATACTCGCCTGTTGTAACTTTAATATGACCACTTTGCCTACGAAATTTTACCTTAAAATATTTACGATATAAATTGCTTATGGCTAACTAAAGTACAGTCTATTTGTGCAACCGCGTATAGTAGTTCATTTTCACTCAAGAACGCAAATCGTAACAACGCGTTCGATACTTTTAAGAACCCTTAACATTTGTATCTAAGCAATTGGTAATTCGCCGCTGCATGTATTTCTTTGTGGTTGTTAAAGATACTCCTAGATCTACAGCAAAAGTTTGCAAAATAAAACAATAATTAGTTATTTTACGATTAGGTAGTTCATTTTTATAATACTTATGCGAGGTAAACTTCCATGCAACTTATTTAAAACAAAAAGTATGATAAAACACTGTTGTCTTAAATGGTTGCTTAGTGCGAACGCTATTTTAAAAGAATATTGCCGCTATTTTTAGGATTTGTCAAAATCTAAACGCGATATTAATTTTTTTTAATTTTGGATATTTGCATTAGAAGTGGGGAGTAAACCAAGCTCACACATACAGTTGTCAAAGTGGGTCCATTGTGTTACTTCAAAGCCTCTTTTGTGTACATGCGTATGTGTGATCTTGTTAGTTCTCAGAAAACAGTCTTCAGAAGAGAGTGAAGTTAATTATAGTCCAATGTTTAATGGAATTTGAATTTATCTCTTTTTACTCCTAAAAAGTCGACAGACTTTTTCTTAAAGAGCTTATTAAAAAGCTAAATTGACTAAAAAGCATTTATAAGAATTTGAGTCTTATTGTCGAGCATATAATCACAATTCTTAGTTTGTCGGTGATATATATATACAACCTGCTTAAGGTATTTTAATTATAAGTTACCATATCGGTATTTATGCTGGCAATTATTTACACAAAATAAAGAAAACAGACTTTAGGCGTTCTTGTATGCCATCACACCATATCTCATATTCTGTATATCACGCCTCAAATTTGTTAAAGTGCCCGGAAGGCTCGAAGATATGTTCGAGTAAATCGTACACATTATGTGATGCCTCTTTGTTGTAAAATAAACTACTTATTTATAAAATAATGAAATTGTAGCATTCTACTGTGCAATTTGGCAATATGACAAATATGACAATTCATATACGGTTTTTTCTAAAACAGTTCTGTGGTTGTTTTATTGAGCAGCTCATGATAGGGATACGAATGCATATAAATTGTTCCTTTGTTTTAAACTTTAACTTGCATTTACATTGCATAAGGCGAGTTCACATATTTTACACAGGCTAGACGTTTCTGCTTTGGGGATTTGGTAGCACTGGGTTCGCTGTCGCTTGTCGTATTTACATAACCGTATTTCCCTGCTGGCAAAATTGTTCCTTTATATTTGTCCCGGTTGTCCGCTGCATATATTTAACGCGTCCGTTTTTTACTTCTCCTGTTTGAGCTTAAATAATGACGTAAAGAAACGGGGTTGAACATTTTTTAACTGAAATGATCTTATAGTAGAGTACTGTCAGCTATCATTTCTGCATGAATACTTTACTACTATTTAACATTGTTATACTAATGTGTATATCGTTTGCTTAGTACTTAGTTTATATAAACGCAATAGTAAATAAGTGGGCCCATGACCATAATACTTCTGTGCTACAGCAAGGTAAAGACTTCAAAGGTTTAATTATACTTAGAAAAGTCCAAAGACACAGTTAATAGTTATTTATGTATTAAGGTCATAATCAATCAATTACAGCATGAGGAAATGCTTAAAGCGCCACGCGAAGTGAAGAGCTTTAAATTTCCCGAGAGCTGTAATCGTAATTAGGCACGTGGTACATACAATGCTTTATTTTATTTTGGTTCTCAAAATAGATAAAATTCAAGGTACCAGTACTGTAACGACAGACTACTGCGTCATCATTGTACTGGCTCTGTGTATTTTTGTGTGCTGTGGTTTCTATGCAGATTGTTGGTTTTCCTGTACTTTTTTGTTGTTAAGTTTAATATGAGATTTATAAGTCAAAATTAAAGCTATCTAAGAGTTTAGTTTGATAAATAAAACTCTTATTATCATAACATATTGCCAATTATGTTGACTTTATCAGTAAAAAAGAACAAAAAATGACAAAATGACAATGCCCATAAACTATATTCTAGCACATTTGACTGCCTATGTTCGCATTTTCCTCCACCAATCTGTATATTGTATTGTTATATAAAAAAAGTTAGTGTTTAAGACAAAATCCACTAATTGAATAAACTCGTCTAGTGGAATATTAGAGTGTTTTTCAATTCTATTCCAGTTGTTTTAATAGTATTTATTCAAAACATCTTCCAAACAATTTCATAGAAAAGACTTAGAAACTATCATAAATATTTAAAAAAAAAGAATACCCAATTGAATTTATTAAAACCCAAAATAAATGTCGAATCAATAGTTTCAAAAATAAAAATATAACGAACTTAACTATAGAATTACAACCAAACTGTTTAGGCAATAATTTTAATATGACTAATATAAACAGCTAAATAATTTCGTGTCTATAAATTATATTCACAAACTATCAGAAAAAATTACAAAGGAACTTAAAAAATGCAACATTAAAATCTTTTATAAAAACTATAATAACATAGGTAGAATGTTTTTCACTAATTTAAAAGATAAAACAGAAATAAACATACAATCCGAACTAGTTTATCAAATTAACTCTAACAATTGTAATTCCATTTATATTGGGAAGACTTATCAATTATTTTAACAAATAGAACATGTTAACATAAACAATCAATTAAAATCAATAACCTATCACCTATAAATAAAACAGGCCATGCCAATGAAACTCACCACAAATTTAACTTTATACTATAGATTGGCATAATCCTTGATTTGTTTTCATCATAATGAATTTTATCAATTAATGTGTAGTAATATATTACGCCAATTTCAACTATCAAGTAAATATGCAATATAAGGAAATACAATATGGGATTCGATTAGCTATTTATTTTATTTTTCAGCAATGTAAACCAAAGCTTTAATCAATTTGAAATTTTTTGCACTTTTTTACTGATGAAGCCAACATAATTGGCAAAACGTTTGAATATAAACATTTTTAATTATTAAACAATATGTTAGGACACTATGATTTTTATTTATCTCGCTAAAATCTTAGATAACTTTAATTTTGACTTATAAGTGTCCTATTAAACGTATAAAAATTTTAAAATGTCAAAGAATTATATATCTTGTTGGTGCTTGTTATACTGCTTGGCAACTTTATAGACCCTAGGGTCATAAAAGTCATTTAAAGCCAGCTAACAAGGTCCAATAAACAAGATTATGGTTCTAAAACTAAATAAAATATATTAAAATTGTTTTTAAATAAACTAGACAAGTCAATATATTTTATAGTGTACTGAAATTAGAAGTAAGCGGTGGTCCGTACATATTACTTTATACTTTGCAATGCAACATAATTTGTAATGTCTCAATGCTGAAATAGCTTTGGTAGTTCAGAAATATTAGAGCATGAAGTGATAATTTATTATTTTTGTACAACAGTGTGAACCTTCTATATATTCTACTTCGAGAACGCAAGATCTTAGAACAAAATTGTTATCTTAATATTTAACGCTAATACTTGTTGTTGGCCTTTAGTTTAAAGAAAATTTATTTGGATCATAATTCTAATTTCAGCTTTGGAAATTAAAATAATAAACAACGAGCAAAAATGGAACATTTCGAAAATAGCTTCTACATTTTTTAAGCAATAAATTACAGAGATTGGAGGAGTAAATAGCCGTATGAAAAGCTACATTGGAGTTGACTTTGTTACTGTATATACCGATTTAGTTATTGTATAACTTGAGGGCTACAATAATAGTAAAAATCAGGTGTACCCAAAATGAAAGAAGACACTGTTTATAACAATTTATGCTAGGCTTTAAATTATATGATATGTTTTCGGACTTTTTCCACTGTTTAGGGTGTAAATCACCGTGGAAAAAGTCCGAAAAACATATCATAATAGTCCACTGCCAAAAAATGACATTCAGAGAACAAATTAAATTATAAGTATATTTGGAATTTCCCATTTAGATGTACCACTTAATTTATTTTTAGTGTATTAACGGTAAGTCACCTATAATATTTCCAGAATAAAAATGTGCAGTTACTATTCGTTTGATGCACATAGAATAAGTTCTACAATTTATCTATTTACTTATTGAAAACAACTTGCAAAATATCCCTTTTTGTCACAGTGTAGGTAACTGTGTATTACAAAGCTTCATCAAGTCAAGTGGGAACTACTACAGAGAGTGTGCTAAGTATATTTGTGATCATCCCAATAAGTAATTATAATTCACAGACACAAACACACAACATACTCGAATACGGTGTGCAAACCCGGATGCCGAACAATTAATGCAATGTACGTGATCTAAACTAATTATCAACAAAACAACCACTATTTAATCAAACGAGTTACACAACTAAAATCCGGTGAACAATATTCTATTAAGCCTTGATGAAAGCAAATAAGCTTAATAATGCTGATGCAAATACGAACTAATTTCTGTACAGCACGATTCAAATCACATTTGACAACCTAAAGTAGGTAAAAGTACATTGTTATGGTATATAACTAAGACTACACACAGTCATTACAAGATTGAAAATTATACAACACGTACTACCTTAAAAATAAGTAGAATTTTCTGCATAAACGCTTTTTAACTGACTTTAGTACTGCAAAAGCGAAATATTTAATGATATTTGTCTTTTCATTTCCAAATTGATCGTTTTATACCTTAACAAGTTTCTTGCAATAACCTTTTGCGTAAGCAGACGCAAGAAAGTAATAATTGTTAATTATCAAGCAGTTATTTATTTATGTTATAGAATAACATACGCAGGGACAGATAAATATGTCCTGAGCTAGTGCATCTAAATTAGGTAATTTTAGCATTTAGTCAAGATCATTTATATGCTAGATTTCAGAATATTTTCAGAAGCTTGCTGGAATATAAATCGTAAGCACTGCGTGTAGGGCAATTAAAGGAGTTTGCATTATTTACACACTCACAATTTAAATTTCTACATGTACATAATTCATTTATGCTTACAGTTCAGTAGTTCTTGTTTACCTTCATTTTTCGACCTGGATATGGTTTGATGTTCCCCATAACAAAGGTATTCTCGATGTTTATATTTAATTTTTAAATGGTAACTGCAGTACTTACAGGAAACCTTGCATTAATTTTATTGTTTGATTTTCTAGCCACATTAGAAACTGCTTAAAATAAATTAAATTAAACAAAGTTTTTCTTCTCTACAAGAAGAAAATAGAAAAAACAACATAATAAAAGATACGCATGGATTATATAAAAATATGGAAAGATATTGCATAAGATTCGAATAAATGTTGATGTTAACAAAATGTTTCAATTGTATTTCAGCAAAATATACCAATTTGTCAAAATTATGTCACCCATTAAAGTGGCTAATGACTACGTAGTAATCAGAAGAATATAATTTTCATATTAATTTGAAAACTGAGATCAAATCTGAGTTGTTGAAAGAACTACTTTTTTATATTTTTCTGTTTTCAAGTTACTGTGTTTAAGTGTTTTATTAATGATTGTCAACATCGTTACGCTTAGATCGCAATAATTGTAGCTATTACATCGAAATGGACTTTCTTACAAAGCAGTAAGATTATATCACATATCTACAAAGAACACTTTCTTGTACAGCATGATGAATATATGTCTTAATGCATGTACCAGCAAATATAAATCCTACTCAGAAGTGGAATACCTGATGATCGGCACTACCAATTTAAAAAAAACACTAATCATCAAATAAAGGCAATGACTTTCGTCTGAATCCAGGGTCCTTTTGAAACATTGAGAAATACTATCAAATGTTACTTAATAACTTGATTGAGTGTCAGTGTCATATAGCATTACTTCAATATAAACTTTCTCTGCACTCTCCCTACTAGGATTGGTGTATTATTTGTATTTTTACTACCCTCGTCTCAAAGATTAAGGAAGTATTGTAATCACGAAAAAATCACCTTCCGAGATTTCTTCAGATCTTCACGTTTCAGGGTCCCTAGATGACGAAAAGCAGGTTTTCTCAATTTCGTCTGTCTGTCTGTCTGTCTGTCTGTTGGCGGTATAACTCAAAAAATAGTTGTTGGAGGAGGACAATATATTACATACACATTATATATATATATGAAATATAGCTTGAATGAAACCGGGAAAATTTCAGACAAATATATACAGGGTGAGCACATTAAAAAAATAAAACCTTTTTTATTTTTTATTGAACTTAGTAATAGATACAAGTAATAATTTGTACATTGTGCAGGCTTTATTCTTACCGAAAATGGGAGCCGATGAATACAGAATAACTGTTTTACGATACAAAAATGAAGCACAAATCAGCTGCGCGTTTCTAAATATAGCTGCGACGCAGCAATTCGAGAGGTCGATGCTTCGTGGCGCAGGTAGAAATTGCCCACTCCCTTACAAATCCCACAAAACGTTGTGGGCTGCACACGCGGTCCGCGTGCCGTTCGAATTCGACCACTGGTAACGTTTTGTTTTATTTGAAAATTTATTTAATTTATTTATTGAAAATATTTGGTATGATTTTTTAGGTTATGAGATGTTTTATCGGATTTTTTCCACTGTCTTGGGTGTTTATCACACGACGTTTAGGGAGTTTTCGATCTACTCCCGTCCTCAGGTGAATGAATTCCTGGTTAGTACTGAGAAGGACTGATTTTTGTACCTCTTTTCACGTACACTCATGCATACCCCGGGGTTTGAACCCCGGATTACTGGTCGCTGTAATTACGAGTCTGTCACCTTTACACTTAAGCCACCATTTTTGATTTTTCAAAAAAACTTTTTACATCAATAATTTGTGCTTGTCTAAAAATCTATTTAGCCCCTATCATATATACCGAGTAGTTTTTACTATTTTATTAGTTTTTCGAAATTGTCAAAATCCGCAAAGTGCCAGTTTTCGGAAATTAAGTAAGATTTCAATGAGATTTTTTTAGAGCGTTTTATTTTTAGTTAACTAAACAATCTCAAGGCCAGAAAACCCCTAATTTTTTTAACTTTAGCTAAAAATTAATTTTTCGATTTGTTAAATATTTTTCGATATTTCACATATCAAGACTTAATATTAAAATTCAATTTTTTTATGTGAAGACTTTAAAGATTTGTAATTGGAAAAAATAATATAAAATGTCAATTACTTTATTAAATTTTTTATTATTTACCGAAAAGTAGTATGTTTGCATAATTTTTATGTTTTTTATGCAAGGCTTTATTTATGAATACATGATCATTTATCGTGTACTATCAGTGTCTTAAATCCCACTCATCATAAAATATCTTCTTGATTTAGACTTTTGTCTTATTTAACCGACCCTGCACCAGTGCACACTGCATACAGGGTTATTCAATTTCGAAGCTCAGCTTTGGGATTGACAAAACCGCAAATAGACGGTTAAATTAGAGCAGAATTGCGCATTCTAATGATAAACACTTTTCATACGTGAAATTAAATCCAGATGTCCTTATTTTTAAGCTACGATTAAAGAAAGAACTTTCGATTTTCAATTTTTCAGTATTATGTTACCTAGAACAAAATTCTTCCGATATTATTAGATCACTTCGTAAAGAAAAACTTAAATCTGGAAATTTTCAAAATTTTCAAAGTATTGGTACAATTTTCTTATTTTAAATAGTTATCAGGGACCCTTAAAAAGAGCTTTTTTATCTCTTTACCGCTATAAGGTTTGGTAAGCTTATTTTCATACAAGCAAGATATGTGCGAAAAATTGTTTTTGGTAGTAGACCATGATTTATTCAGTGATTAATCACAAAAGCAATGAAAGCTTCTATTTGCGTTTCTGTTTAATATCAGTAACTACAATAATGTGTTCTTTTTCTACACTCCTTCCTTCCATACAGAACTTTAAAAATATTATATTTGTCGAAAAGACCACATTGTAGTATTTAATGTAATTCAATTTGATATATTGATAAAGGTAAACAATTTCCTCATAAAAATGTCTACTACAACCCTCCAGAACAGAGATATCTGGGAGTTATGCTAGCAATCGCTGGTGTTGCTGGAAGATGTACGCCTTGCACTAACTAACATTAAGGAAGGATAGGATAGGTACTAGGCTTCAGACTGTATTGTTACAAGTTTATCTATCCGAAGCGATGTTGACATAAACAAACAGCAAAATGTTAAGCAAAATTAAGTAATTGTAAATGCATTTTAAATAATAATTTAGAAATAAACTTAGAAACAGCTATTATTTGTGCTAATGCATTTTGCTGCTTCAAGTTCTGGCTTAATGATTTCTGTTTTTTCAGGTAACAATTCCCACAACATGTATTTGAATTACACAATGTGATTTTCCATAATTATTAAGGTAAGCTCTGCTTGTTGTATATCGATCTTGATAGTTCGTTGATATTTTTAAAACCCCCATGAGCAGAATCGGATTTCCTCTTAGAGAAGATGCAATAAGACCTCATGGTTGCCAAAGTCGGATTGGAAAATTTTCAGTGGGCTCGGAGCTCGATCTTTTGTGGCCGCGGGGGTACTCTAGGACTCTAATTGTGTTTACATTTACATGTTATTTGGTAACCGATGTCGTCAAATTAATAGTTAATACTCGAACCATAAATGAAGCATTAGAGGAAAGTGTAGGAATGATTAATGTAGGATCCAGGATTCAGTAATGTTTCATATAGACGTATATGGATTATCTTTAAGAAACATGCATGCCCCTGATATATGTATACTGCAATGCCATCAGAAAGTATTCCAAATGGACGAAAAAGATCGAGGCGAATTTTGCGACAAAATCTAAAGACGAATAAATGGAGATCGCAACTTTCTCTTCCAGTTGCTTTACAAATGGATAAAAATTTACCATTAACAATTAACCTGATTATTACACACAACTGTCACATGACTGATATCAGCCAGTGAAAACCATGCATTTTTTGAAAATCGACCAATCCTGAACCGATTTCCTGATAAGCGCCCGTGGGCTGCTTACCAAGCGATAAGCGCCCTAGAGTATTGACCCCGTGGATGGTGTCATAATTAGAAATAGAAATGCAAGAAGCAAGGAATTTGATTGAATTTTTAGGTATTATTAAATCAATTTTAAATCATAATTCGTGTACGGGTTTTGTGTAATAATCTTCAAAATATAAACGCCGCGGGCGACACACTTACATATAATTTTGCCCGTGCCAAAGGTCATCGTGCTGGTTGCTCTTAGAAAACTGCCCTCGGGACCAGCACTCGACCCTTGGCGTGTGCAAAATTATCGGTAAGTATGTCTTGCCCTTGTTATATTACTATTGATAAGTATCCAAAACATCCAATATTGGACTCTAGAAAATCTTAGCACCAATCTTAGTATCCTTAAAAAATTTATATTGCGGCTATAAAAGTATTAAACCAGTTGAAATTACTGTCACTTTAAATACAGATTCAAAATTACAACTTTTAATTAATAATATTGGCCCTGCAGTAGAAGAAGCAGTAGCTAAAAATCAGTAGGTTTGGTTCCAACACGAAGGCTGTATGGTGCATTTTGGGGGAATGTTGGAACCAAATATCTGCAAATCGCTGAATAAGCAGTAGAGAATAACTTAACTGGGCGACAAAATTTCCAGATTTGGCGTCCGGCGAGTCCTTTCTGAGGGGGCTTTCTCAAAAATAAAATTTACACAAAACATTAATGTTGATTGCTTGACAAAATTCTATTGTCGATTAGTGTTCTCGCAGTACGAAACCCGACTGCGTGATTGTTATGTTATTCTATATACATGGGAACCGGCGTGCCTAGAAAAATTCTACCGCGAATACCCCTAGTTAGAGGTTTCAATTAATTTTTAAACTTGTTAGTTTATTTGTTTGCGAGGTAATTGAACCGCCATCTGAAAGAGCGTAATCTAAAGATCAGTTTTTAAAATCAGGCACTGCTCCACTAGTGTCGCAGTCTCTCTCACCTATCACGTTACGTCCTGTACACAGTAGCACGCGCGTTCCTTCTCCCTGTTCCCGCTCACGCAGACGAGACAGAGCAAATCAAATACCCGCAACTATCAGTCGCGGCAGCTTTTATGCAAGCATCATGTAAAGCAGTGTTTTTCAAACTGTGGGTCGCGACCCCCAGGGGGGTCGCGAAGCAGTTCTAAAGGGACGCGAGCTGGTGACCATAAAAAAATTTATTAAAAAAAAAGACAGAAAAGAAAAACAACCAACAAAATGATTTAACCTTTTATTCGAAAATACACACACATACCTGAAGGCATCAATGAGAAGGGTGTACCTGTTTTTCTTTCAACATTTTTCGAATCGTGGTTCTATATTTGAGAAGCAAATAATCAAACCTTTTCAAGCTCGAGTCTATTTCTTTTCTTCGTTTTTATATCCACCATTAAAGAAAACGTTAGCTCACACAGGTGGGATGTGGCGAATGGCACTAGTAATTTCAGAGCATCTTTTACAAGCTCTGAGTATTGTACCTTTTTTTTTAACCAGAAAAAGTCAATCTCCTGCGAATGAAATTCCATTTTAAGCATTCCATCAGCAGCAAGTTCTATAAGTTTTTCTTTCATCCTTGTGGTGAGATCTGCCAGTTCCACTGACTTATCCAGATAAAGATTTAGTATCCATCTTTTCCCATTGCCAGCTTGAAATTCTTCTGCTGGAAAGTAACTCAATAGTTGCTGGTTTAAATTTTGCAATCCCACAACCATGTTAGGAATGTTATCGCTAATGAGCAATGACTGATCAGTTGAAATCTCTTCGACAATCTTCTGAACACAAGGAAATGATTCAATCATAAGTTTTTCTAGAGACGTTGACCAGAAACGATTTTTTTAATGAATCCATTAATCTTATGCTTAGCTGTTAGAATGTTTTCTTCTCCCCCTTGAAGACTCTTATTTAAAATATTTAGGTGGTCAAAGAAATCAGCAAGATATGCATTTTTGGTCACTCGCGGGGCTTAAAACTCTCCAGTTTTAACTCTGCCCCACACGTGACTAAAGACTAGCTTTACGCACTTGTATCGAAAATTACTATTACTAAATAATTAAATGGTAGATTATGTATTTATTTATTTTAAAATATTAATTTATATTATTTATAATTAAGGGGGGAAAACGTAAGACTACTTTACTGTTCTTCACTTAACGTTGAATGAAACAGCTGACCACTGAACGCCTCGAGCCCTCATTGGCTGTTTTGAGGTCAGGGGGGTCGCGAGATTTTTTCTGCTTGTAGAGGGGTCGCGGTTCGAAAAAGTTTGAAAAACACTGGTGTAAAGGAAATATTGAGCTTCTATTTGATACAAAACAATCACAATTAAGAAAACATTATTTTTTACAACTACCTGTTAGGAGGTTGCGGCAGACTGAAAAGTGGAAACCTATTTTTTCAAGTTCTTTAGATCACTGTGTTTCAGTTACTTCGCAAACAAATAAACTAAGTTGTTTAAAAAAAATTAAAACCTCTAAGGGGGATACTCCTCCTCCTTGCGGCGCAGATTTTGATAATCACCCCAGTCGCGATGTAAGGTCCTATATGTAACCCTCCATTAAAATCGCATTTCGATAAAATAACATATGAGCTCATAAATCAAGTGGCCGGATCTTATACTATCTCATTAACACCAGGACGTTCTAAATAGTAATTAACGGATTCTATAACAGATTGGGGTAGTGTATGCCGCATAATGGAGTGTTATTTGAATATTTATTGTAATTTTTAATAAATGCAGTTCTTCCATATATTTTTGTTTCCAAATTTAATTTGCTGTTTTATCACATCGCGAGACTTCTGAGTGACCCAGCCTGAAATCGCGAGTTTGAATCTCGGTGGCCGCCAATTTTTTTTACATTGTAGAAAGATTCGGATGAATATTTCTATATCTTCTCAGCCTTAAATCTGAAATATTACATCCCCTAATGGTATTGGTACATTGCTGACACGATCTTAAACCGACGTCCAACGTCTGGGCTTCGCAGTAGCTAGTTTCCGTCGCATATATGGCGCCATCATGTATAACTAAATATGGCAATCGCCATACCACACTGAAAGCACCATGTCAACGGATTGCGAAGACTGAATTGAAAATGTCTTAAGAAGCGGGCGGTTCAAGCAGTTCATGGCAAAAACAACTCCATGACAACTCTGGTGTGGAGAATTATTGATAAAAGCCTTGCACTAGCTTGCTCCTTCTCATAAAAAATGTTTGGAAGCGCACGTACCATATTATGTCAGATACTGAGCTACCAAATTTAATTTTCATACTTTGTTAGGGCATTTGCTATTTATTTGCAGATTTTCCATATGCCATACGCTAAATAAATAGGCAGATATAGTTTACTAAATGAAAATAAAAACACAAATATCTCTCACACTTTGTGGTGCTACATTCGCTGTGCTGTTAAATTTGAGATAATGTGGTGTAGCGTGGTTAGGGAATATGGCTATTTGGAAATAAAAACTGAGAATAGATAAGCCATATGTTTTAAGCTTACTATGCTATATAAGGCTGTTACTATAAATACTCTCTCTTAGATAGCATAATTGGCATTCATTAAAAAAGTTAACTCAGAATCAAAAGTCAACTTTCAAATGTCATTGGGACAGTAGTCATTTATGGTATAGATTATGTGTTATGTCCTATGTCCCAGACTGAAAATCATCACAAGGTATAAAAATATATAGGTTTCAGATTGTTTCACAGCTAGTGTGTTTACAATAATAGAAAGTTAGACTGGAATAGGAAAACAAAAAGCAGGCACTCAGTACATTGGCTACAGTTTCAGTTCGAAGTGGATTAGTAAAGAGCCACTTATATTTTAAAATCAAAGTTTCCATTTGTCTTTATTCTAATGCTCAGGACGAGAACATAAAAGAGAAGCAATATTCATATAATATAACAAGATAATAATGTAATAAGAGAACTCGAAATAATCACGATGTAAATGACTCTGCAGATTGTTACATAAAAACCTATGATTAGCAGGCCGGGCCGCACGGTTTAAAGATCAGAATACACTCACAAAATTTGAAATTCTGTTTCCAAATATAACATTAAAATAAACACAGTCAAAAATACTTAACATTTCGTTTTGCTAGTTGGCAATATATGTCGCCCGATAGGTAAAATTTAACTTAACAGTGCAGATTGACGATTACAATTAGTGCATTTGCACGAAAAATAAGTGGCATATTGCAGCATATATCAGTTACATTTTTTATAATGCATATCTAGGACGTTTAGAAATTTCAATAACAATCATAGTAATTTTATTGAGACGTGCTGCATCTTCGGTACCCCTTATAATTTCCACTTTTAAAAAGACATCAACAATGTTAGAATTTCTTGTCATCTACGAGTATTTATGACCAATAATAAATGCTTTCTTGAACTTCAATAATCAAGAACAAAAGTTGCGCAAAAACTACCACATTCTATTTTGGAAGCGCCCCTCGTGTACATTATATTACTATTTACAAGCGATTAATGTGTGCATAGTCTTCATAAGTTAACTTAAGCAATAAGCTGTGGCGATTATTGTATAAGAAGTCCCATTATCAATGGGATTAAATGATAATTTCCCATATTTTTCGAACTAGATAAAAAAAAGTTTGCGCTATTACTATTGCGACTATTTCAACTTTACTTTATTTAGAAATAATCAATTTCTTGTTGTCGCTGAGTGTCTGCAAATACAACCAACAGCTGTAAGTATACTTTCTAGGAATATTATAGCTTAAAACATTCTTCATCTTTTTTTTTTATATTTTCAATTGGTGGATTAATTCTAAAAGTTTGAACTCTCATCTTTTGTTACTAGATCTACAAAGATGCAATAGTTATCTATTATACATCTGTATGGAAAGCATATTATATGTTAAGTATTTTTTTCAACGTCACCTATGAAAATGACATTTTTCTCACTCAATTTATAAAAGAAAGTAGGCACTTGCACAATTCAGTGATGAAAGTAATTATTATCTTCACTAGCGATAAAAGTAAAAATCCGCTTTTAACGCACGTTAATAACAATGTTATTTAAGAGAAAATGCAACATGGAAAAAATAGTAACACAACTTGTTATTAAAGCGCCATTGTTCAACTCGAAGACACGTTCAACACTCGTCAACGCTCATGTTTGAAATGTCTAGCTCGTTGAACAACGCAGCACTTTCATAACTTGTAGTGTAATTTACTATAATTTTAATTAAAAGGCCCCCTTTCGTGTTACTTATATTTTAACGTAACTATAAATTAATTGAAATTGTATTAGCTTTCTTTGCGTTGAAACAAAACTATACTATAGCAAAATTTTACCTTAAAATTTAAGAATTTCTACTACATGTGCAAAAGTTGTAAGTAGCAGCCGATAATCATTATGCCGGGACTTGTATGAAAAATATTCACATTTACAAAAATAGGCACTCTTTGTGATTCCAAGATGTTCAAGAACTAAATATTTAGTATTTTTTTATAAATAGACAAGTAGATTTAGCTGTTGATTCACATACGCTAATTTTCAACTTTTTGTTTGCTAAAACTATAGAATATTCGTGATTTACTAACAATAGTTCATTTAAAAATCATTGCAATAATATGGAGTGTAAGTAAGTGTATTACGTTAATACGTATATAGATATTCCATTTTTAATTGAACAAAACATAATTTATTGATGTGAATTAGCTCTAATTACATCTAAACAACGGCGGAGCTATATTTATTGTAGATAATATAATACTACAGCGTTGGTGTGTAACTGTACGTTAAAACGCTAATGTTAACATAAATTAACGGTAACATTGTAGTTGCCCATATAATGCAAAGCTGAGTGGCTAGGGTAATTTGATCACGCACGCAAGGATAAAGGATGAGCTTTGCAATATACGAGCTAGGCGTTGGCATGTATGTGGAATACCGGATAACATTTTTTGTCAGCGTGGTTAGAAGTGTCTTACAGAGCATATCTTAAACCTACAAGTATATAACGCTGCATTTGTATCAGTGCACTAAATCTACACTATTCGCACAAGTGGAAAAAGTAACCTCATTAAAAATTACCCAGTGACTGAGCTTTATCAAAGCCGTAAATTAGTGAAGTGTTTAGGGTGGAAACACAGCAGATAATTTTTATACAAGGGTATATACTCGCATTAATTAAAAATAAGGATTGATTTATTGTAGGACGCTTTTTAAATTAAAAAATTCTGTCGGCAATTTTTCGTTTCACCCTAAACTTGGTATTCCGTAGACCTCCCTGTACTTGAAAGTGTTGAAGGATTTACGACCTTAAATTACACCTGAACTACTGGCATTTAGGAATGTCGCTGTGAAGGCTTCAGAATAATATATTAAGCAGGCGCTAAAGCTTTGTTTTTGTAAACAGTGCTTGTCATAATGAATTACATATACGACTTAGGCCGTATTGCCTTATTTATAGTAGAATACAACAATTTTGTATAAGTAATACATAAGTCTAAACGCGTGTATAGCTGCATACGGTTGTTAAAACTTTGGAGAGTTTTAATAATGAGGATTGTAGAAGGGTGCAAAAACAATTTTCTATTTAAGAAAAGACTGTTTTAATTTAGAATAAATTATAAATTTTAAACTTGCCTCTTATTCTATACCTTAAAAATTGTTTTTGTCTATACCCAACTACATATTATTTACCCCAAAAATTATTGTCTGAAGTTTCCAATAGTTCACTTTTAGGACGTAATGCAGGGAACGTAGTTTATTGATTAAAATGACCAGCTTAATAAATTTCGTAGGGAAACTTGTTGAGCTGATGTTTAAGGCGGTAGGCGTTGAAATAAGTTGTGTGAGCAAGAAGGCTAAGCTTAACCTCCTTGTGAAATTGTAGACTACGCTAACACATATTGAAATGAACACAGCGGATTTTAGGTCTCTCTACGGTTCAAGTTATTACTGATGATGTATCTAAAAAATTTGTTTACAAAAGAAATTTTAAAGGGGTTATCTACCTTGCAACCTTCTCTTATCTACTTTCCTTCGAAAGTTGGAATGAGATATACTCTGCAAACGATGCCGATGGCAAATTTATTGTATTTATTGATAAATTTATGGATTTAATGGATAGGGCGTTTCCTCTTGAACGTATATCACTAAATTCTTATACATTTAAACGCAGGAAACCTTGGATAACTGCAGATATTATCAGTCAAGGAGCGATGCTCCGCAATATGCATAGGCAATGCCTAATAAATAATGATTCTCAGCTTCTATTCCAATATAAAGTTCTGCTTAATAAGCACAAGAGTGTGATCTCCAATGCAAAAAAAATGTTTCTACAGCAGTACTTATTTTAATGCTGCAAACAAATCCAAGGCTGCCTGGCGTATAATTAGGGATGAGGTTCAACTAAAAAATGGAACTCCTTATCCCGACAATTTTCAGGATACCTCTGGCAACCCCCTAACCAATTACCATACAGCGGCTAACGCTTTTAAAATTTTTTTTGTAAATTCGAATGTTATACCTAGTAACCCTCAATTCTTTTGTGACCGTAAAGCATTTGCTGCTTCAGCCCTAAATCTTGAGCCAGTATCATTACCTGAAATTCACAGAATTCTAAAAGATGTTTCTAAAAAAAAATCCGCAGGTATTGATGGTGTTCCATGCTCTTTGCTTAAAATTGCAGCCGATTTTATCGCTCCAGTTCTTACCGAATTAATTAATGACTCATTTGCTGAAGGCATATTTCCCAGGTACCTAAAGATGGCAGTAGTAAAACCAGTTTTAAAAAAAGATGACCCTATTAAAATTTACAATTACAGGGAAATATCATTGTTGTTGGTATTTTCCAAAGTATATGAAAAAGCATTCTACTGTAGACTTTTCAACGATTTGAACGTCAACGACCTATTAGCCGATAATCAATATGGTTTTTGGCCTCACCGATCTACTATGCATGCTATTACAGCATTAACTAGTAATATTATTCAAAACTTAGAGAAAAGCAAGAAAATTGTGGGCATCTGTTTCGACTTCTCGCGTGATTTCGATACGGTGCCCCACGATGGTCTTGTTTTCAAGTTGCGTTTACTTGGTGTGGAGGGCCCGGCACTCAATTGGTTGATCTCCTACTTATCTGAGCGCTCACAGATAGTTGTGCTAAAAAATTACAGTGGTACTGAGTTTCATTCTGATTTACTAAAAGTGGGTACTGGGGTTCCGCAAGGGAGCGTTCTTGGTCCCTTGCTTTTCATAATTTTTCTTAATGACGTTGTCCGCGAATTAAACTCTGATTTTACTGTGCTATTCGCTAACGATACTTCAGCTGTTATTGCGGGTGATAATTTTGATGAATTGAGTGCCAGGGCTTCAGATTGTGTGCTCAAAATGCAGAAGTACAGTTCCGACAATGGTCTTCTATTAGATAAAAATAAAACAGAAGTAATTCATTTTTCTGTCCGTGATCCTCAATATAGCTTGTTGGTTAAGTTGAACGACAAAACTCTCCAAAACAGTCAAGCTATTCGTCTATTAGGCGTTCAGTTGGATTCAGCCTTGTCATGGTTCGACCACATAAATAAAGTCACGAAAGGCTTATCAACGCACAGTTACGTACTTTGGAGAATAAGAGTCTGCGTGGACAGAGATGTACTTCTGTCTTATTATTATGCGTATGTTAACTCAACACTTTCTTATGGAATTACCTGCTGGGGTAATTCTAAACATATTAACGATGTTCTTGTAGCGCAAAAGAGGGTTGTGAGAACTATTTGCTATGCAAGTCAACATGCGTCTTGTCGACCACTTTTCAAAAAACTGGGTATTTTACCGTAATATCCATATATATATTACAATCTGTGGTTTAC
Source organism: Agriotes lineatus (assembly GCA_940337035.1). NCBI lineage: Eukaryota > Metazoa > Arthropoda > Insecta > Coleoptera > Elateridae > Agriotes > Agriotes lineatus. Next base: position 86,889,729 of record OW679194.1, on the reverse strand, counting down.
ATCAAAACTAATCTCCACAAATACTCGTTAGTAAGTGACAACCATCCCTATAATTCCCGTTATGGTAAAACACTTGTTATACCTAAGCATTTTCTGACTAAGAGTGCAAATAGTTCTTACATCCTGCCAATTAAATTGTATAACCACCTGCCAAACACAATCAAATGTATTGCAAATTTTCATTTATTTAAAAAACATGTTAAACTTCTATTATTAGATAAGTGTATTTATTCTATAAACGAATTTGTTGAGTGCCAATTCAAAAAACTGTGATTATCTGTTATATTTTGACATTTCCGATATGCTGTAACAGTGTCTAAGGAAATAAATGAATTATTATTATTTATTATTATTAAAATTAAGCAGTAAGGAAGTTTTCGGTTAGAATCTCGAGAGATCGAATTTTTCCGCAGCCTTGGCGATTGGAATCGGGCTCGGTGATACCATTCACAGTTGGGCACCAAATTAACTATGCTTTACTCAGAACCACAGACCTAAGAAATTGAGTACAAGGTCAACACATCACGAAGACACACACTGCACACAATGGTTTTGTATCCCGAAACCGGTGCAACTTGAGCATTGTACCGCCAGATGCTAGCGTACGAAGCACCAGCCTCTACACCACAAGTTAAATGAGGTTACAGATAATACATACATACATACATACATGCATTAAAATTAATGAGACACAAATTCTGTATTTATACATTATTCCAAGTTACATGTCTAGCGTAAAGTGCTATATTGCGTTTTTAAATTTAGCGTTAATACACTAGACCGGTTTGAATTGCTAGGATTGCATACATACAAAATTATATTTACTTTACTAATAGAGTTATTATCAGGATTATTTGCGCTAGTGGGTGAACTGAAATGATAACACTGCTGCGACAACTATTTATTAACACAATACACAAATGTGGTTTACAAAACAATACATGACGTTTTATATTATACTTAGAATATCACATTATCCGCGTAACGACGCGAGACTGTAGTTCGGTACGGAACGGATAGTACCAACAGTTACTATATTGCAGCTCCACTTAATAACATTGAGTAAGAAATGAACCCAAATTATGTATGGTTAAGCTTAGCCTTTCTGATAAAAATAGTAATTTACAATACAAGTGAGTAAAGCTAGTCTTTAGTCACGAGTGGGGCAGAGTTAAAAAAACGTGAGCGAGCATTCGTTTTAAGCTCCGCGAGTGACTAAAGATACTTCACGCATGTGGATCGTACGATATTTTATCTACGATAGCATCTTGAAAGCATGGTAAATATAAAAAAAATATTTAAATGTAAATAAGGTTACTAGCAAACGGTCGTAATTTTGCGTGGTTAAAAATTGTAAAACACGGTGCTACTGACGACGTGCCTAATGAAATCTTTTAAAAGCTTTGCTACTGACGACGTGAACTAATGGAAAGATATTACTAAACAGTCGTTTTACAAACTTAAAACGGCCAACAAAAAGTCAGTTTTACACACTGTCGTAGCTAAAAGTAGTTTAAACAATTAATATAAGGGAAAAGTTGCCGTGCTGCACTTTGTGTATCATGTTAACATATGATTTTTAAAGTTTTTAATTTAGACATTTTTAACCATCATTGCCAAAATACCATCGAAAGAGCATTATTTACAGAAATGACAAAAACTTTAGGAAAACCAAGTAAAATGTAGAGAGATCGTTAATAAAAAAGGTATTTCTATAATATTTACAGAGAAAATCTGAAATCTAATATTACTTATAATCAACTTACTTAATTCGTTCTATTATTGTTTGTTGTCTTTGTAGAAGTGTTAAAATTGATTTAAAACTGTAACCTGTAATAGTCAAAAAGAATAATCTACAACTGCCGTTTATAACTGAGAAATTAGCTGTGTCGACAATTATAAAATGCACAAATTTAATTATTCTTAGGAACTCAATTGTCTAAATCGTTAAATGTACATTTATCTATGCGGTGTAATGTTTATCTACAGGAACATCTAAAAAGACCACGTCATCACGTAAGACCACTAATTTCACACTGTTGGCAGTAAAGCTAGGAAAATTTAAAGCTGACCGTAGCAGTGACATACCACATGTTAAAGTATGAAAACATGTTATAGGTAGCTCCTTGCCTGAAACAATTCACAACTAACTTAGCTCTGAAATAAAAGTTAGAAAACTAGCACAACGCGAAAATTTAAAACGCCACGCCGATGCTCAAAAATGTCAAATCGATGCTTGCATGCAATATTCGAATATTAAATTCTCTAAATCTCCAAATGTTGCTGATCACATGATTTTCTATCTTTTTAAATTTATATCTACCTGATTAAGTTTGGAATAACAGGGTCAGTCGATTTTCAAAACTATATTCTAGATTTTGTCAAATCGGTAGTACTTGCTTGTATAATTACAATAAGTCCTACTAAAGCAATACATTTAGTTACGATAAAGAGCCTAACCAAATACCGCTCAAATGGAAGAACATTATAAGAGAATTGGATGATGTTAACAATAATAAGCAGTTGAGGTGGGTCGGTAGTAGAGCATTCTTTATGTGTGCCTAACCGCTGCCTAATGGTTATTGACAAACAAAATGTAGTACTTCGCCCAATCCAACATGTACAGGATATACACCAGAAAGAAGAAGTAGCCTACCTCAGAATTCGCATTTACACGAAGGAATTCTGTGAGAGCGACATAGAAAGAAGAATTGGTGTGGCGAAGAATGCGTTGTCTAGATTGACAAAAATATTTTATTATCAAGACTCAAAAACAACGAATAGCTCAGATGCTAGTTAATTTCGATCAGTAATTTGTGGATCCGGGTATTAGACTATAAATGATACATGGCGCATACGAATTGAAGCATTCGAGATCGTAAAATGTTCCGAATTCCATGGATAGCAAGAAGAACTAATATAATATCAATTCTAAAAGAGCTAAAATTTATGCTAGGGCTCGTCTGCCTTTCTTCTATTCACATAAAAATATGTCACCAGAGAAACTTGTCATCCGGAGGAAGATCTACGGCAGTAGCCGGATGATGTAATGCTTGCGGAAGAAAACTGACATTTGTGATATTTGTAACTATCAGAAAGTTCTGGTTCAAATACATAATGATCAGTTTTTAATTTAGAACCAAATTTACGATTTGCATGAGAGCAATTTGCACAGACTTTGTAATCTTTATTTTGGCAAGAGTTGCTTACATAATTACCGGCACAGTACCCACAACAAACATCATTTCTACATTTCATGGATTTGTGTCCATAACCATTAGATATGAAACAGCGTTTTTTAAATTTAAGTCTTCATACACACGACAACTCTGCCACCCTATAAAAATAGATTTTTGTCGACATAACTTTCTTATATAGGTAATTGAAGTTGAGTTCAATATAGATAGTTCTTGTGTTTTTCGTTTTAATATATTGTATAGGTAAAACCTTAACATCATCAACATCACAATCAAGAAAATTCTGACGTTAACTCGGCACCATCCTTGTTGAAAGTATCCTCAACCTTTACAATTTGATTCTTGGTGTCTCAACTACTAGAGTGTATATTACAATTTTTCAAAGAGACCTAAGCTCTTGTTTAACTAATACATTTAATAAATAGAGTTCCATCCTCTTTTTCCCGAATGGAATTTACTGCAATGCTCTTATCACCTTCATTTTTCTTAGATTTAATACTTGGCAAAATTGAGCCTTTATCATACTTTTCTCTGGGTTTAACAATAATAGCGGTAACTTTTTTAGTTTGCTGAGAAACTCTTTCTAATACTACACTAGCATAGAAACGGTGATTTCCTTGTAACTTGGATTCCAAGTTAACCATCTTTTCTTACAAAAGTAGACAATAAATATACTTGTTGACAATGAAGATAACGTAGACTAAGTAGAATACATGCAAGTTGGGATTATCGCTGAATTCTGAATATAGTTAAATGTTTTGAGGCTTACTTGTGTTTATTTTATTTGGAAGTCGTTAGTCAAGGTTTAAATCTCATAACCGCAACAAGCTGGGGCAATCTGTGAGCAACGATGCAACTGACAGAGTTGCGATTATACGGCACTCTATAAGGAAACACTGTTACATTTCGTTATCCGCAAATAGAAATGTAGCAACGAGACAGCGACCTACGATTATATGAACCTGGGATACAACGCAGAAGAGTAAAGGCCTAGTGAACAGTTGGCTGGCGATGGTTTGTATTTCCGATTGTGCGAGCAAGAGATTTTTTTTGTATGACGTGTCTGCAGCCATATTGCATTTGATGGGCAGAAGTGGATAGTGGTTAATTCTGAGTTAACGGCAGAATAACTAAGGTAGAATTCCGGTAATGCTTTTCAATTTTACTTGTGAGTTGTTTGCTGCCAATTTCTGGTGTTTGTCAAATACTAAGTTGTGTATTTGAGCGAATCACGTTAATGTTAGACACTTTTAAACCTAAGAGATAAATTTCAATTCAGAAAAAAATATTTTGCAGTAGTGCAAGAGTAACCCAATGTTAATTTGTGTTCGCTTCCATAGTAAATTACATATATAAGTATATTCGTAAATAAAAACAAAAATATCATCTCTTTATAAAAGTTACTCATTAAGGACATAAATTAAGTAATAGCCATTTATTTCCGCAACTACACAACCTATTAAACTATTTGGCCATAGATAGCGGATGCCAGTCAAAATTATATTCACATAAAGGCGATCACGAAATAAGCGTATTTAAAATGTAGGTATAATAAATCACCTTTGTTGAAAACTATTGGACATTAATAACTGTGGCAACAAAATAACAATGACTAAGCAATCGATCCAATAGTGCAAGATCGGATCAAGTTAGTCGATTATCCAAACTCCGATAAAATTATTTGCTTAGTCAGCTACGAAAGTTATGCGGATAATTTTGTAGAAATCGGCCGGTTAATCCAATTTATGATTTTGATTCAGGATCCCTACTTCAAGCGATGGAAATGTACAATATTACGGAATTACCTAAACGCATATCAAATAGTTTCTTTTAGCATGTATTACCCATTTTGCTGTTAATTCTTATTTGATAGCGCCTGAATTTTTAGAAAAAAAACTACATTATTTGTTCTTAGCTTTTAGCAGGCAAGTAGTTCGATTGTCCATAAATATAAGATCAAACAACAGTTCTAAATACGACACTTAATTCCAAAGACTACTACCACGTTTGTTCATAAACTTTATGTGAAAGGAAAGATATTAGCGAATGCTCTGACTGTGAGATATGAAAGAAGTTAAAACGCGCTCACTTTTGGATGGAAGATATCGCTATCAATATAACTTATCTTACAGGAAATTACTGCTGTAGCTGTAGATTTTTCGGAAGTTGGAATCTCCTTAAGTACTTTGCATAGATTACAATATTTTTACGCTTCTTACTTTCATTTATATTGTACTGCACAAGGTACTGGTAAATGCAGAGGCATGCGGTAGCGCCTAATGTACTGCTTGTCACATGTTGAGTTGCAGCCGCATAAAGTATTTATATTTTCATTAATTGCCAGCTCAGTTTCAAATAAGAGCGAGTAGGATGGATACACATGGCAGTATTATTACATTTGTAATGCAATTTAAGTTTGTAAAATGCTAATAGGTAGGTTTCATCAATTATTTTAGCTATGGACAATCCTAAATAACCTTATTGCTGTAACTGGGATCTCAAGATTTATAATCATATAATGGTACGATTCTGCAATTAAGAAAAACTGATAGGTACTAAATGGATGAGTTCGGCAAGTTTATGTTACTTCCGGTAGACGATTTAGACGTTTCCGAAATTACACTTAGATATAACTTCAGTTTATTACGGCTATTTCTAAGCACCCTCGTTAGAAGGCATCATAAAATAGTAACATGGTGTTAGTTTACAGTTTGGAGAATTGTTTTACATTATTTAGCGCTGTAATTTTAATATTTCACGCAAACCGTGGTCTAAGGTCTTATTAACAAGCATAAGTTATAACTGAATAGCACCAAGGTACCGTCTGGTGTTTCCAAGTCAAGGGTGTTTTGATATTAAACCGCCAGATTTCGTAATGAGAACCATTCATGCATTAAGCGCTGTCTGCACTAACTGTTATGTACAGTCTTTGCATTATCTCTATTATCCTAGCTCTCAGCATCACCGTCTATTCTCAATAATAATTTCCTTTCCCTTTCCTTTGTGTGCTTCTCTTGCGAGCAAAAAGTTCTTGGAATTGCATAATTGACTTCGTTATGACAATTCACAACAATGTGTATCACACATTGCCACCGATAATAAGACGTCGGATCTAATAAGGCGAATGTAATTTTCTATGAAAATGCATTCACTGCGCGGTTAATCTAATAAATTAATAAATCAACACGGAATTACACTGGTAACTATAATTGAGGAGTCTACGCATTTAATAATTTTCATATTATGGTGATGAGAGGGTGCTACACTCGTTATTTATTTGGTCTTACAGGAATAACAATAAATTTGTAGGCCACAACACTAAGTCTATAAAGTTGTGTGACAGGAAAAAATGCAGTATTTTTTATGGAACTTAAGTACATACATTTTGTAATTCAAAGTTTGGTATGAATAAAACAAAAATTAATATGTTATGCAACATGCAAAAAATGCACATCATGTTACGTTCATATTGATATAAACATCTACTTTTTCTTTATTTTCTAACGTTAGCCCTAGTGATTTACCTCACCTTAAGTTTTGTTAAAAAGATATCGTTTTATCTGTTACTCCTAAGCCATAGTTATGTTTGACTTGGGTTCTTGCATTCTCCCTCTCCAAGTAATGTAATGCTTCCTGATTTATAATTCCCGTTATTTTGAGTAGTAATCGTTGGCAATTTACATTATATACCGGTTTTAAATCAAGTGTTCGTTTTGAAGATTTTTAGGTTAAATCTCATATCGAAATGAGTTTTCCTTGTTGGGCTGTGTCTCTTGTCCCGCAGGTGTGAGTTTATTTGCAAAGTTATTTCCGTTATTACATTAATTGGCGTATCTGAACTACTCTCGTACTGTCTTAGTTTTTCAGGCGCTTTCTGTAGGGTTTCACGTATCATCTACCTCCCCCCGCGAAGCTATTCTGTTTGCCGCCGTAAGTCCTATCACGCTTGCTTAGTGACTTCCCTCTGGGGTCAGGTTTTTTAGGGTTATTTCGTCCCACTTGTGGGCCACCACTTCCGAATTGCCGGTTCCCTTTTTTTGAGAGCTCGCGGTTGCCTTTTATGAAGGATAAGTAATTGAGTGGTTGCTGTACCTTCGTTATTTTCCTTATCCTACTGTTCATTAGTTAAATGGAATGAAGAAAAAACATCATCCGGTGGATATATGAGGGGACAACACTGTCCTAATGGGTTTGATATAGTTAGTACTTACTCATTATTTTACTTGAAACTGGAGATGAATCGCTACGCTTTACACCTGAGGATTAGTAGTTTTTGGATTAAATTAATTTTCTGGATTTGGATTGCTAGAATATGGATTTGGGTTACTAGTTTATAGATTTTGGCCCCTTTTTGATTTCGTTTTCGTAATTCGTTCTTTTTGCCTATGTCGGTACCATCCTATTCCGAACCAATACCAGATTGAAACCACGTAGCTTCCATGATTGAAGTTGGATTCAACTGATAAGCTACGACCATGCTTTACACGAACCATTTTTTTCTGCAATTCAAGGTATAGTGGCGTGAATAAATTATAAACTCACGACATTTAAATTTTCCGGCTGACTCATGCCAGAGTTATCACTTAATGGTGTAGTTATATGTATTATTGATTTAAGTATGTATTTCCTATGTACCATGCGCTTTTTTATTTGTGCGTTAAGCTTAGGTTTAAAATTTTTATACATACGTTACACTGTGAACGCTATGTGTACAAATCTTGGGTTTGGTATTGGGTTCGTCTCAATTACTTACGTACTTTGTCTTTTGATATCATAGATACAATATTTTATTTCGGTATAAGTAATATGTACTGGAAATAAATGTAACGTTAATTACCCAGTATTTATATCGTTTTATAACAGCTTATCAAAGAGCCTGCGTCTGTTAAATTTTTTTTAAAGATCTTTTCTTGATGTAAGTTGCGATTACCAGATCTTCCAACTTAGATTCGAAAGTTGTTGAACTATTAAGTTGGTGGCACTCTTATTTGGTTTTGAAAGTTTAGTGTTAACCCACTCCTCCTCCGGAGTAGCTCAGCTGGCCCGTTAAACGATATTGATTACGGACTATTTTGGATATTCACAGCTCACTATTCTGCTTAAATTGAAGTGAACTGCAAGATTATTATTAGTTTTCTTGTATTTTCTTTGATTAGTGCCTTCAGCGGTCTCAATTTATTAATTAATTTACACTAATTAATCTTTGACTAAAGCTAAAAGTTCTTAAGCCATAAAATATATTTCCGACATGTACCAAAATCAATATCATTTAGAATAAATATAGGTCGTAATAGTACTAAACGCAGCATCCTTACAAATTAGTAAACTAATAGTTAAAATAATAGTATTGTTTAACGAGTGACGAAAGTAGCATTTTCTGCAAACGAGTGCACAGTTTATGTGCTCAAGTTGCAGAAAATGCTTTTCGACGAATAGAACACTATACTTTTTCTATAACCATGGTTCACTATATAGATGTATAAAAAGTTTGAGAAAGTTCAATTATCTTTAAAGTGATCTTGACAAAATCGGGGATTTAGGGATATACATAAAGTGGATGGCGTAAACCTATTCGCCAAATTTCCAAAATAGGCAAGTAACACATTTTCTGAGTAAGAATTTGCTTGATTTGAGGCTCTCCAATCCATGAATTTTGCATACATTTGTTTATACCGGTCCTTGGATTTCGTCGGTAATAATCCGTCGAGAGTCTTCTCAGCTACACTGGTAATTTCTGGAGGAGTATTCGCGAAATTAAACTCATTTTCAGAACTAAAAGTCATTATAATAAACTTCAGTACACTTTTGCGAATTTACGTTTATTGTTGTTTGTATCGCGCAATTGACAACTCTGACTAATATGGCCATTTGAAAGCGTCGCATAGCAACTAAAACACTACCATCCGATAGCAAGGCTACTTGATGAGACGTCCTGCCAATTTCGTGGTAATTTTTATAGCTGTATTTTGCATTTATAACGTTATACAATAGTTATTTATGTATTAAGAGCGTAATCAATAGATTATAGCACGAGGGAATGTTTAAAGCTCGACGCGAAGCGGAGAGCTTTAAATTTCCCGAGAGCTATAATCGTGATTAGGCACGTGGTACATACAACGTTTTATTTCATTTTAGTCCTCAAAATGGACAGAATTCAAGGATTCAGTATTTTGGCTACAGACTACTGTATCGTCGTAATGCCGGCGCTGTGCATTTCTGGTGTGCTATGGTTTCTATGCAGATTGTTGGTGTTGCTATACTACATTGTTGGTGCTTGTTATACTGCTTAGCAACTTTACAGGCTTTAGGGCTATAAAAGCCATTTTACGCCCTCTATCGAGGGCCAAAAAACAAGATTATGGTTCCAAAATTAAATAAAGTAAATTTACACGTTTTTGTGCTAAATCATGTTTTTCCATTATGCTTTGTAAAATTAAATTACAATTGGATATGGAAGAATGCATTTAATATCTTAAATTGCAAGAGCACTTTCTTCGTCACTAGAGACGAAAGTTAACGTTAAGGGATATTCTATCACTGGTCCCGGAACTGGCATTTTCGGTTGGGGTAAAACGTGACGAAAGCTGTTCATTTTTAAATGGTTATAGAAAAAAGATATTTTTCAATCAAAATTTAATATTTTGGCAAGGATAAGTATATTCAGAGTATTTGTCTCTCGACTAAACAAGTGTCGGTTGAAGATATGAATATTTAACCCTTTTTATTCTGAAATGTTGATTATAAACACACCATCACATCTAAGATCGTATAAAATTATATGTGGAGCAATATCATTATACGCACATGCTTCTTTAATTACTTTTAAAAATGCCTAGTACATTGAATTGTTATACATCTGAAGACCTCGAGAGAACAGAGTTAGTCATGTTCATCTCCAACTTTGGAGGTATATTTTTCCATGGCAGTTTATAGCACGCGCTTCTGATCCCATTAGCAGTTAAAACTTTTGTAGTTTAGTTTATCTCCTCTTTCATACCTCGATATTACTTTATATGCAAATAAGATAATACGATTGTAAATCGATAACTTCAATTGGGTTCATCATATTTGCATTCGACCCTCCAAAGTAATCTACGGCTGAAAACGACTTTTATAATTAATACGACTCTCTGAATTACGTTAATGGTACTTTTTAATTACATTCCTTACTATTTGCACATCACCTAGCAAAATTGAATTTTATAAGGATCATTACTAGTTTTGATATAACGACAGCAGCCAACGAAATAAACTCATATGGAGTTGTACTGACACATATTTTAAAAGTAGAATGATCTGAATAGTTCTTGTTTTAAATTACAGCAATAAAGTAATTTAGGATAGACCTTTCATTTAAGATACCTTTGTAGCAATCCATACAAACAAATGTTGTTGCTATGCAATTATGGTTAAGGGCATTCTCACACATTGACTAAGAAACCCCAGTACTTACTACTTTTATTCAAATAAGGGTTATTAAATTAATTAATAGCTATTTAAGTCGCAAGGAATGTTAATAGGCGATACATTCCGAGTTATCTTATTATATTTTTCCCGCTGCTTATCAAAATTTTCCTAGATTTTTGAAAAAATCGTTTGGTTTGTCACCTGTCACCAGGATTAATTTTCGTGAGTCGTGTTACCTATGAGTGTCACATGTCACATAAACACTTGCACTTGCAATTTAGAAACAAAATCTGCATATTGCTGTGCTAATTTTATTATCCTAGGAACTTAATAATAGTATTAAGTTCCGTTGTCAAGAAAAAGCAGCAAACAAATATAATCACCGACTTACACGTTTTGTTACTAAGGCTGTATCGCTGACTTACATGATCATATACATATAAAATACCAAATTAATTTAACAAGGTAACTATATTCAAACTTATTACAGAGAAACAAGAGCAAATGCTAACGCTGCTGTCAATCAAGTGGGACTGGTCGAACCCCTTTTTATACGGTGCTGCTCATTGTCTCATTCGTTTGCAGATTGGTAGGCTTTTATCTGCCTACGATTCATGTAGAACAGCCAGGGATGTTGAAAATTTTCGAAGGAGTATGACTTTGCTGAGCAGTTACACGAGCCGTTGCTACATACAAGTGGTAGTAAGAAAATAACACGAAACATAAATAAAAATATGTTTACAATGGGTTCGGAAGTTTAAATAAAACAGCTAAATTTTCTCTTCAGATACTCAATTTAATCAGCAAATCATGTGATGTGACGTTTCTTTAGTATAATTAACTAACTTCTAATAATATAATAATGGTGAGGCACTAACACCCCATGAAGGAGCTTGGCCTGCAAGGCGGAAGGTTAACTAACTTCTTCAGACGAAATAATTAACACGAAGCCGTTTAGGTCCCATGTTTGCATCAACTTTTTTGTTTATATCGTGCTGGAAAACATATCCCTAAAATAATGCCGTGCTATTCCGAAACACCCTGTATATTATGGATTCGTGATACCAACAATCGCCAGTTTAAAAATTAACCTGGAAAAACTAAAAACACAAAATCTGAAATATTTTTCTTCCTCAAATATAAAAAATGTAACCTCAGCTGCTAAATTCGAAGGACAACTTTGTATTTGAACTGAAGAATTTAATTTGATATTCGAATTTGTTATTAGCTGAAGGCCTACAACTTAGCGCACGGATAATGCCCTACTTTTTCACCACCCTGTATGTTTATTGTTATATTTGTTTTTCCTTGGTTTAGATACTGTTTTTTGTGTTATGGCAAAGATTTAAAAGAACTGTTATATGAAAACAAACAAATTTAAAAATATCGTTTATATTGTTTTAAATTTATATTTATTTAACTAACTTTGTTTTACGTTTTTGTTAATATTCAATATAAGTAATTTTATCAAAAAAATATTTTCTGTATTTTAAGATTTTTTTGGCAAAATATCCATAAAATAACATTTAAACTATGTTGTAATTGACCAACATATGTCCGTTATGTCATATTTGAAATCATGATTTAAGTAATCCTGAAAATGAAGCTTGTGATTCAAAAGTCATTGCCGAATAGGAACAAGCCACTATGTTGCAACACTGTTAAATATTTTCCCTAAAAGCAGTTAAAACACCATTAGGAAAGATTAAATAAACAAGGAGAGGTAGAAGGGTTTCTTATCTCAACGAATTCTTGGCACTTTCTTAGCAATTTGTACGAAATATTTACTTATACAACCCATATTACACACTTACAAATATTCCCATAGGGTTGAACCTCTTCACGTTATATGCTTTTTGGTAGTACTATACAGGGTGGCCGGATTTCGTAGGGACAACATGGGTAACTTTTGTATTTGAAGAGATAGAGATATGGTTATATTAGCAAAAAGAAGCAGGTTTGAGATCTCATTAAGAATCCATCTTCAAATTTTACTTGTCATGGCCCACTTTTCTAAAATTAAAAAAAAACAAAATCTCCTCATTTCTTTTATATGCCGTAACTTTTTTGTTACTTAAGATATTGAGTTGCGATTTAAACTAATTTGCATGGTAATTTAAATACTTTTATTGGCACTTAATAAAACCAATTTTATTTGTGTACATTTTTAGTAATCTAACCTAACCTCAAAATTTTAAATTGATACCGTGCAATTTTTTTGGCCCTTTTAAGAGAGGTTTTTTTTCTGAATGCAATGATGTATTACATGATATTTAAACTTTTTCATTATGGTATATACTATAAGTATTTCCAAAACTTGAAAAAAATCACCAGAGATTTGGATTTACACGAAAAACCAGACCAAGCAAAAGTCACTGAAGAGTTTAATGCGGTAATTAATTCTTCAATCAAATAATTATCGTCTAGATTTTCTCAGTTCAAAGAATTATCGGAAACACTCAAGTTTATTATGTATTCTGATGTGACTTACCTTGATAAACTGAACTTGGCCAAATTTTATTGGTTGGAAACTGAAAAAATTGAAATGCAGCTGATTGATTTCCAGTCTAGTTCAATATGGATCCAAAAATTTATCGAAACAAGGAAATAGTTGGAATTAAATGAAATAGAAAGACTACCAGGTAATATGAGTAAAGCTGTCAATACCAAAATTATGGAAACGTGGAATTCAATTCCAGACACATTTAGCTGTCTGAAGAAGCTTCTTCTACCTATGCATGCGAGTCATTATTTTCAGAAATGAATAACGTTAAAGATTCGCTTAGAAGCCGTTTGTCAGATGACTCCAGCTCAGCTTGCCTTCTGCTAAAAGTAACAAAGTATGAAGCTAATCTAAGTTATTTAGCATCTAATTTACAAGAGCAGAAATCGCACTAATTTTTTCTTTCATTTAAATAAACATAATGTTACTATTGCAGTACCAAATGTATATTTTTGGTTGCAAATCAAGAGTTTTAAGTTGATAGTATTTAGTTTTACTTTTTACTCATTAATCACTAAGTCAAGATTGTTTGGTGACACGTCATGGCCTTATTAAACATTTCTTTAGAAAAAATGACACGTACATCAATAAAGGTTCGCCACCGCTGTCCTATACTATAGTCTGCCAGTCTGGTTTAGATTTCTATACTACCTCGAATGAAGTAAATAACATTATACAAGGTGCCCAGCTTAAATGTACGCAGATTTAAGAAGATGAGTATGCAACACACATTACAATCGCCATTGAAATATCATGTGTGTTGCATACTCACCTGCTTAAAGCTGCGTACATTTAAGTTGGGCACCCTGTATACACATAGAAATATATACACAAATACGATTTGAAGGCAGTCTGAGTGCATATGAATTTGTTTCACCAGAATCCTATACTGTTTTAACATATCAGTACCTTCATGTAAGCTCAAACAGAATCATAACTTGTGTGTGGTTTAAATACCTACCGCTATCAGTGTGATATCACGGACGTGTATTACGTATTAAATATTACGTATACGTATTATGATTAGAAATTAACCTTTCTAACACCTAATTTATCACAAAATGTGTATTGCCTTTTGTGTCATATATGTTATGCTTGTATGTATGGTAAATTTTTGCCTAATTTTTACAAAACACAATATAAAATGACGATGTTATGAATTGCGGATTAATATCCCAGAACGCACTAAGGATTAATAACACGTTCTTTGAGCATGACTTTAAATAGAAGTACACATTCGAAAATGTACCAGCCCTAAAGTCTATGATTGACTACGTCATAACAAATGATAAGTTTATGCAGAAACAGATCTTGGATCTTGAACTTCACTGATATAAGGTCAGATCATAAATTAGTACTGGAAAAGATCCGCATGCCACACAAATTCAAAAAGGAAACAAAAACCAGAGTTATAAAAAAATTAATATAGAATTACTACAACAATAATCAATCAAACCACTCTATAAAGAAAGAGGAAAAATCGAGCAGAACCACATAACGGAAGAAGATAACAAAGAAATAGCATGGCCAAGAGTAAGATCTAATATACTTGGCGCAGCAGAGGAGGCTTTAGGGAAAATAAAAACTGGAAGCAAAAGAAGAAATAAGTACAAAGCACCATGGTATACTTCAGAAGTAAAAGAAATAACGCAGGGAAAAAATAGAATTCCTACCGTATAAAACAGATAAAACCCCAGAAAACTTGCGACCGTATGTCCATATAAGAAACGAAACCAATGCTAGAATACGACAGATAAAAGAATCTCATTAGGAACACTTTTACAAAAGAAATGGAAAATTACATGTATGGTGCACAGAAGAAGGTGTGGAAGATGTTACGCAACAGAAAAGCAGAAACAGCCGAAACAGTGAAAATAAATAAAATAAACATACAAAAATGGAACCAATACTTCAGAGAACTATACCGGGTGAATGAGACCACCCGTATCAGTATTTTTTTTAAAGAACGGTGAGTCGTAGAGAGTTGGGATAAACAAATTTATTATAAAAGTCATACTAAAGAATCGAATGGTGATATTATTATTTCTCGAAAAAGTCAGCATCACGAGTAGTTTTATCAACAATGTCCAGAACTCCAAAATTTTAAATGGCACCATAAGTCGAAAAACGTATTGTTGAAAAGATCGTTAAAAAAGAAGAAAGTTTTGTAGGAAAAATTATTTAATTACTACCACCCCTTTTAAGTAATATTCGATTAAAGTTATTAAATTTGAAATTTATTGTTAACAAACAAAATTGAAAAGTCGGTTTTTAAAATCTAGTTACCGAATTAAACAATGTTACAAGTGTTCAAAATGTTATTGACATTAAAACATGTGTGTAACATTGTTTAATTCGGTAACTAGATTTTAAAAACCGACTTTTCAATTTTGTTTGTTAACAACGAATTTCAAATTTAATAACTTTAATCGAATATTACTTAAAAGGGGTAGTAGTAGTAAAATAATTTTTCCTACAAAACTTTCTTCTTTTTTAACGATCTTTTCAACAATACGTTTTTCGACTTATGGTGCCATTTAAAATTTTGGAGTTCTGGACATTGTTGATAAAACTACTCGTGATGCTGACTTTTTCGAGAAATAATAATATCACCATTCGATTCTTTAGTATGACTTTTATAATAAATTTTTTTATCTCAGCTCTCTACGACTCACCGTTCTTTAAAAAAACTACTGATACGGGTGGTCTCATTCACCCGGTATAGCAAACAAGCACACCGACCAGCCACGAACATACAAGACAAAAGAAGCCAAGCAGAAATAAAAATTACTAAAGATGAATTACAAAGAGCAATACAATCCCTAAAATGTAGAAGGGCGGCAGGCCCAGATAATATACAGCACGAACTTATAAAATATAGAGGACAACCTTTAGAAAATGAATTAATAAAACTATACCGGGTGCTGAGCTAGGGCTGGGCGATATATCGATAAATATCGATATTATTTTCATATCGATATATCGATATATGGAAATATCGGATATCGATATATCGAATATCGAAATATAGATTATCGATATTTATCGAATATCGATATATCGAAACATCGAATATCCATATGTATCGAATATGGAAATATCTCATATCGATATTTATCGAATATCGTTATCTATCCCTATCCCCATCATTATTGATATCGCCATAATTATCGATATCTCCATATTATTGATAAATACATATATATCGAGATTTATGAAATAGCTGTCAAATTAGTAGTTTCCACTTGTCTAATCCAACTGTTGTCAGAAACTGGTCACCATGTAAATGTTCAGATTGGCTTTCGATAACTTTTTGTATGTATACCGTATACCTTGTATCTGCGTATGTACAACATTCGCTTAATTTGAAGTGCCATAAATTCAATTTGTTTTATAATCCTAATAATAATACCTACTTCCTGATCTAAAATGATCTACTATATTATTTTATATATTGACCTATTGTAACCACGCAGAACAAGATTTTACATTCATAAATTGTCTTTTCTAAAATCGATATGCATATGGGTGCACTAAAAACGACATTTCTGTTAACTATTAGGTAATCTCTAAAACATTCGAGTGCTGTATAACCATTTTCGAACCTAATTTTTTGAGTTACCACTATTCATCTAAACTGAATTTGGCTATTCAGAAACTAAAGTTATAATTACGCATTGATTGTGGTGTACAGTTGTACATATAGTACATTTTTTTCTATAATAATTTTCAAGGTCAACTTTCTAGGGGATAAGTTCCATTCCTGCAGGGTCCCTAGTTTTAATAATGTTGGTACATAGATTTTTAGTTCTTTTCTTCCACTAAAAAAATTATTGTCATTTTGACAGATATGTCATAATTTAATATTGCTTGCTTCATTTTTGCATTTAAAGTATTTCTTGGTTTTCTTTTTTTATCCGATTTTATTGATGATGATGATGATTCCATGTTAAAAAAAGAAATTTGTCAAGAGTTCAAATTAGGAAACTTTGACATTCAAAATTGTCACATAACCATAATTTTGAAAAAGTTCTACCAACACGAAGTATAAAAATTTCGTAGCGTTTTAATCACATGTCTACCAACATTATAACACTTTGACAGTTAGTATAAAAAAAACGTACTTTACATAATCATGTTACAGTAAAATAAATACCTAATATTTGTTAATGCTTTACTTTTCTAACACATATAATTAGCAAAATAGAAATATACTTTAATTATTCACATTTTATAACACATATTTTAATAAGTACAACATTGATAACGATATAAAGTATATTTGTACTCCGTAAGTTTCTACTCCGAATTTAACACGTATTGCAGTTTGCAACTTTTATATAAGGACTTCTTGTAAAGTCCATACATTTAAAAATATTGTGCAAGGCTGCAGATTTAATTTGTGTGGATAAATCCCTTTCGAGCTTTTTTTTTGTTTATGCTACACTTTTTTCACACCGGGGAATTCTACATAATATTTGATAGTCAGCACTCAGCAGTAGGGCTGGGCGATATATCGATTAATATCGATACTATTTCCATATCGATATATCGATATATAGAAATATCAGATATCAACATATCGATATATCGATATACCGATATATCCAATATCCATATTTATCGAATATCGATATTTATCGATATATCGGTATTTTTTAGATATTCATCGATATTGATAAATATCGATATATCGATATATCGATAAATATCGATATAATTCTGATATCGCATATCGATATGTAAATTTTAATACCGCCCACCCCTAGTGCTGACTTGCGCGACGCACCATAGGAATTTGCATAGTAAATTCTTTATGTTCAATTATTTGCTCCCCTAATTATTTTAGAGCTAAAGTGTAAATACATTTTTTGTAGAGAAAAAAATACCGCATCCATTCATACTATTGCTAACAATTTTTCATTTTCTTGAATCGAAGGAATGCAAAAAATAAAACTAGCATTTTTACAAAAATCAGTGATGCCATGGAATTATTGAAACAAGCCAATTCCAACGCAAGTGCGTGCGGTGAGATCATCCAGTCACTGCCGTCAAAAGATTGAACGTATTGCCGTTTTTCTCGTTTTGGCGTAATTTCTGAACTTCATTATTGCACCTACAATTATTTAATAACGTGCCTGTAGTTTAAAACGTAATGTTTCGATCTATTAACGGTTGTACTGTTTGGAATTTGCCGATACGGATATTTTACAATACACAAGGAGCTTACTTAACGAACGTCCACCATACTCATAAAACCATTTTTGTTATGGACAAGGTCCAGTTACCTTAGAGACATTAAGCAGAACATAATTAATGATGAATTATTATAAACGTCAATGAGAAACAAACAAATAACACATATTGCACTTCGCACGCACTTGCGTTGGCATTGGCTTGTTTCAATAATTCCATGGCCTCACTGATTTTTGTGAAAATGTTAGTTTGATTTTTTGAATTCTTTCGGTTTCGGAACACGAAAAATTGTTAGCAACAGTATGAATGGATTCAATCAATACTTTTTTCTCTACAAAAAATATATTTACAATTTTGCTCTAAAATAATTAGGTGAGCAAATAATTGAAAATAAAGAATTTACTAGGCAAATCCCTATGGTGCGTCGCGCAGGTCAGCATCCCGTATAACATCATTATAAAGGAAACAAAAGTGCCAGAAGAATGGAAGGGTAGTTTGACGATACCAATTTATAAAAAGAGAGATAAAAACAATCTCGATAACTATAGAGGTACGTATATTATTATTATTATTATTATTATTATTATTATACATTAAAAGTTAGGCGGCAAAGCCGTTTAAACTTTATCATATCATACAATGCACATGATGTGATATACAAAATTAACTGACATTTTTTAAAAATTTATCGTAATTGTTCTTAAATGTATTAACATTTGGCGCAGACACAACACTCTCCGGTAAACAGTTCCATTGCCTATGAACACGGTTGGTTATAAAATACTGCCGACAGAGTTTATAGAACCTTTCACGAATTAATTTATAATTGTGGCCTCTTAAACGACTGTTCTGATTGATCACAAAAATATCAAGGTTGACACTGTAATACCCATGGAGAATTTTATACGTTTCAATAAGGTCACCACGTAGTCGTCTTTCACTTAATTTAGTTAAACCAAGAACTTGCAGTCTTTCTTCATAGGGTAATGCACGTATTTGAGGGCACATTCTCGTTATTCTGCGTTGAGTTTGTTCCAAAGCATGGATATCACCAGCAAAATAAGGGTTCCAAATAGGTACAGCATATTCAAGTAAAGGTCTGATATAACATTTATATACTGTTGATAGCAGAGTGGGTGACATATTCTTGAACGTTATTGATACCATATGCACCACTGAATTAACTTTTTTGATCATCTTTCCAATGTGGGGGGCCCATTTTAAATCTGAAGATATGATTATTCCTAGGTCTTTTTGCTGGGTGACTGGTCTGATCGTCACATTATTAAGTTTATATTGCAATTTAGGATTGTTACTTCCAATATGTAGCACAGAGCATTTTTGCGGGTTAAGTTCCAACAACCACAGACCACACCACTTATCAATTTTAGAAAGGTCTGACTGTAATACATCTGCCTGATTGATTGGGTTACCAAAGAATTTAGTATCATCCGCAAATAGAGAAGCTGAAGATTCCAAAACTTGAGCAAGATCGCTGATGAAAACGTTAAAGAGGAGAGGTCCCAGAACAGATCCTTGTGGTACACCGCTAACTGCAAAGTATTCATCCGATAACTCTCCATCAACTCTAACTCTACAGGTTCTGTTATTTAGAAAGTCCTTAATCCAAGCTAGTAGGTTCCCCTTAACACCATGATGTTCAAGCTTATAAATCAATCTTTGATGAGGTACAAGATCAAAAGCTTTTCTAAAATCAAGGTAAATAACGTCGGTTGGTTGCCGATTATCTTCGGCTTTCGTCCAGTGATCAAGGCATTGTAACAGGTTAGTGATCGTTGACCTTCCGGGCATAAAACCATGCTGTTTTTCATTTAAGCACCCATTTTTCATTAAAAAAGAAGTTAATTCACGGGATATAATTTTTTCCAAGCATTTGCAAACAAGGGATGTCAAACTAATTTGTCTGTAATTCGCTGGGTCAAGTTTGTTGCCTTGTTTATAGACTGGTACAATAACAGCGGACTTCCAATCTTCGGGAAGCTTACCCTCTAGTAAAGATGATTGCATTAGCTTTTTGATTGGCTCAACTAAAGATTCTTTACTGTTCTTTAGGAAGACAGCATTGATACCGTCAGGCCCAGCACTGGATTCTGCATTTATATCATTTATGGTCGAAAGCACGGACTCTTCAGTGATTGTTATCGTTTCTATGAAGTTGTGGTTACTTGTGAATTCGGGAAGTTCGGGTAAATTATCTAGCGGTTCAGGCACAAATGATGTTGAAAATTCATTAGCGAAAATATTTGCAACTTGTTTTGGGTCGGTTATTATGTCGTCGTCGCTGTTCCTTAGGCATATTGAAGATATCCTCGTATCTAAAGATTTTTTCACATATTTAAAGAAATTTTTGGTACTTTTACTGTTCACCAATTTTGATTCGTAGTCTGCTTTGGCTCTTCTTACTGCTGTAGTTACGCTGTTACAGCATTCTCTGTAACTTTGGTAGTTTTCTGTGGTGACAGTAGACTTATATTTATGCCACAATTTTCGTTTTTTGTTAATTTGCTTTTTGATATCACGATTAACCCATGGTTTTTCTTTTTTACGGCAAGAAGTCGAAGGAACAAATTCATCGATACAATGTTTTATATTATTTTTGAAGGTCTGCCATGATAAGTTTACATCGGCTGCAGTCCATCTCTGGTCCCGAAAGTAGTTATTTATATTGGTATAGTCAGCCACGTAGAAATTTTTTCGAGTTAAAGATGCTCCGAATTTATTTGCATTGAGAGAAAATTGCGAATTAGCTGTAATGACGGCATGATCGCTGCAGCCAATAGGGGCATGGCTTTCTACAGAAGATATCAATTTAGCGTCAGAAGAAAAGATCAGATCCAGAACCGAAGGTCTGTTGGTATTTCTATAGCGAGTTGGAAAAGTGATAAGTTGAAGTAGATTGGTTGATAGATATGTGTTCATAAATATAGCCGCTTGAGACATATTATCTAAAGAAGCGGCGGAACTCCATAATTCTTCAAGTTCAGGGTAATTGAAATCACCAAAAATTATTAAATTCTTATGGTAAGCGCTTGCATGAAGAATGGCATTATTTAAAAGCGCATCATGTTCCCGGGCGGTTGTTTTTGGTCTATAAATGCAGGCAATATTTAATTCCACTTGATTAAATTTCACATTAATCCATAAAGATTCAACAAACGGAGTGTTATAATTTTCTAATAGCTTAACTGTGGGTTTGGCTTCACCGATTTTTTCTAAAATATAAATACACACTCCTCCTCCTTTAGCATAATCTCTGTCCTTTCTAAATAAAGTATACTCAGGTATATTAATTACAGAATCTGGTATTTCCTTCTTGATTACCACCCAAAAACTTTTATCAAAAATAATCAGCGAAAAACTGGAACCATACGTAAAAATTAAAGAGGAACAACAAGGTTTCCGTAAAAACAGATCCACTGTGGATGCCATATACATAATTAGACAAATATCAGAGAAAGCGCTCGAATATAACCTACCTGCCTTCTTATGTTTTGTTGACTTAGAGAAGGCATTCGATCGAATAAGGTTGGAGGATGTAATAAATATATTGCAAGAGAGAAAGACACCAACGAGCCCTATCAAACTGTTACAGTATCAAACCGCTTTAACGACACTCACGGATGAGCGAGTGTCGAATACTATTTCTGTCCGCGAAACGTCTATACTTACCCTGAAAATCTCTACAAAACAGGCTAAAGGCCACAGTTCTAATACGTTCAGGAAGATGGGCCTGGTCCTAAAAACGGGACACCACAGGTGAAGCGGGTCGGTATGTATAGGATGTTACAAAATAAATAGGCGCCACAAGATCCAATAGGGAAAACTCACGCTTAACCGAATCTTGAAAGTCAAACGGGGTAGGATTCTCAATTACTAACTCTAGAGACAGCAGCGTAACACCAAGCACGCCAACCTACCTGCAACGTTTAATCACCACGTTCGGGCCTCACCTTACATCGATCTTGACACAGTGACTAAGTCACTCTGTAAACAAACATCCACAAGAACAAGAGAAAATCATAAGTCATTTATAGTTAACATATCTATTAGGGCACATCATATGGCCGAAACTTTACAGCTGTGCCGACGTGGTCGGCATGTACAACAATCTAGAAAATTATAAGGGGTAAATGCTAAAAGAAATGAAGTCCAGTTGAGAGATGCCTTAACTAATAACTATTACTTACAACTAAGGCAGACAATAAGTTAAATTCCATTATATTTAAATGTCGGCTTGCGACAAAACACATTTATTACGAAAATGCTAAATTTGTACGTGAATGTATCAGGTTTGAATGAAGCCTCAAAGCGTAGCGTTGCTTGTTGTAGGCGGCCGACAGTTATCGCGGTTACTGCTGTTGACGCCAAACCTTTAAGAAAACCAAAAGCCACGTGCGTGTCAACTTTAGAAGTGGCGTCCAATAGATCCTCTGCATTATTCGCGGGACGAAATGTGTTATGCCCCCTTGGCAATTACAAACAACGGCGTGGCTGATAATTAGCTCACTCGGGAGAATCCCGCTCAAAAAGACGGATTAATCAGGCCAACGGGCCTCTGTACTTAATGAGTGGCTTAAGCCAACAAAGCGGACACCACCAGCACTGCACCCCGAAACATAACAGCCCACTCTCACCACTTGTCAAGCATCGTCTCCTCGAAAAGCCACAATTAAAGAAGTTAAAAAATTAGCTGTATCAGCACAAAACATCGAACGCCTCCACGTCGAAGCGTGAAGGCGCCCACAAACAATTCACGCTATGCTACTACACTCTCTGCCGGCCCAGACTGAATTGAATTCTAAAAACAGACGCCAGTCAAGCTTCGCGCGCGACGCTCTATCACTACAGCAAATGTGTCCAATCAGAACGCAATAAGCCTCGCATGACGACGATGAAGCAGGCCGCCAGCGAGAAAGGGCGACTAAGCTTAAATTATTCGAGACAGGTCTCTCGCTCACTTCCACGGGCTAAGGTTTGAAAATGCTGTAACCAGCGCTCTTAAATGCGACGGGACCAAACAGCTGCACAACCTTTAAGCAAACGAAAAGCCACGTGCGTGTCAACTTTACAATTTTAGATGCAAATAGCGGAAATGTTATGCGGTGAAACTTAACTGAAACGAAACCTATATACAGGAGAAATCGTAAAATATAAAGATGGCCTGACAAAACTTATATACGAATTGAATACAGGAACAACCACCAGAATAGTAACAGAAGGCATGACAGATGACATCCCCAACTCCACTGGTATTAGACAGGGGGACGCATTAAGCCCCATAAGTACTATTTAATCTAATTATGGACCAAATAATACAAAACATGAGTAACTTAAGATAATACGAAATGGGCCAAAAACAAGTGAAACTCATCTGCTATGCTTCCTGCGAACACAGAGGATGATCTACAGCGGTTATTATACATTTTTTACATAATTTCGAAAAAATATAATATGAGCATCTCAATAAACAAAACAGAGGCAATGGTGTTATCAAAGGAACCTATACGATGCAAGCTAGTAGTAGCGGATAAGCCCATCGAACAGGTGATGAATTGTAACTATCTAGAAGTTGAAATTTCAAGCCAACGAAACACATAGAGCATCAGGATATTTAAGAGATATAACATGAAAAAATTAATAGTTACATAAAGACACCAAGATTAAGATATATAAGACAATTGTGAGACCAATCCTGACATACGCTGTTGAAACGAGAGCAGATACAGCAAGAATAAGGCAATTATTATAAACAACGGAAATGAATACACTAAGAACAATTATAGGAAAAACACGACTTGACAAAATCAGGAACCAGGAAGTTACAGAAGAATGTGCGATAATGGATATAACGAAACTAGTAAAGCAAAGACGAAGACACTGGAATGAACATATTGAGAGTGCAAGCAATGACAGATTGATAAAAGTAGCGAGGGACTGGAAACCCCGAGGGCAAAGAGATCCAGGACGACCACAAAAGAGATGGGTAGATAATATGGGAACATCTACAGAGTCCACGCCATAATTATGTGCGAAGAAAAACAGGAAATTACCTACTATAAAAGACGAGTAAGAAGAAGAATATCTAAAAAGAAAGGGAATAAACAAATATTATTCAGAATCGAACTGTCAGCGTTATGTAAACTTTGTTCTATCAAATTACGGCAAAAATCAAATGTTTAACTAATTGGCACTACTTAAGCAACACTTTGTATTTGAAAAAAAGAATTAATCATAAATGCAATATTCATCAATCACAAACGAATATGATACATTTTATTATAGAATTTAATGTGCCAAGACTTTGTGTGCAGTAACAGCCGATAATAGCATATTATTCAAAGAATGGGATAGTTAGACTTTATTAACGAGAATAAAATTTGGACCACGAGTCGAAGAGAGTGGCGCAAGTTATCCGACTGAATAATAGCCATATGATTGGTTGACAACAGTTCAATAATGAAAAATATTCCATTATTTGAATAATTAGTGTAATTTTCAATTAAAAACCCATAAATATTGTACATACTATTTAATGAGTTGAAAATAGTATTGTACATTATATTGCATGCTAGTTGAGAAAAAAAATCACGTATTGTACATGCTAATTTTTCACATACTACAGAGAAACCGCTAAAAAAATTTCATATACAGATATCAAAAATCATGTAAAATATTGTACATTTAAAAATTTAAATATGCGTTGGTATGCAGAAAATTTCCATTTTTCTAAACGATTTGCCATTGTTATTGAGAAAAAGACCGATTTTCGAAACTATAAATCGAGTTGTTATTTTTTGAGGCTATACTAAATTAATTATAAAATAATTTTGCAACTAACTATCGCAATTTGTTGTAGTGTACAGTTTGAATATTCACAGTTTCATATAAAATACACAGCTAAAAATCCGAAACATCTTACACTTTAGTTATGAAGCAAGCATGCTATATACATGTAAGAATATAAATTAAAACAGTACAAACTATAGAAAACAACTAAAGAACGATGTTTCCCAATCGTCAAATATTATAGTGTAATTGCATTATTTATTATACAAAAGATATACCGGAGTTTATAATCTATGCAAATGTAAATTTACGCATTTATAAACTTCATTCAACTTTAAAAATATCCACATCTTTAGCGAGAAGAGGCCACTCAATACAAGTAGGTTGATGTTCCTTTTGAAAATTGAAACTTTATGTATTCGTAAAATTAAGTACGGATATCAAGCTATAATATTTCGTACATGCCCCTTGAGTATTTGACAGGCCTCTTCCATTTACCAAACGACATAAAGTTCTGATGCCTTTCTTTCGGCACTGAAGAACTTTCGGTGGAGCGCAAACGATTGACATAAATCACAATGTCAGTTTCGCATATATACAATGAGAACCAAAAGTCTGTTAGCATTTTGAACCTAAAATAAATATAATTACTTAACGATTACATAAAATCAATAACATAGTGACATTCAAAAAGGTGGGAGCTTTATTAAGTAAAAGTGGTGATCTCCTCCTTCAGAAATTTTCCTGAACGCTGTACAAAACTACTCGTTACTTTATGCAACATGTACTCCGGTATTGTGCGAATTTCATTCTCTATATTTGTTTTGAGATGGTCAAAACGCCGTCGCGTTATGTTAATCGCTGTTGAAAAAATGTATGGATAATTTCCATAAAAAGCCTTGCTGTTTTTTTGTATGACTAACTTGAAAAGAGGCTTCCACGAATGGGGCCCCCAGTTAATCCGCTGCGAATTACGGTTCAATGGGATTGCCGGGAACTGCCACTTAATAACCCTTGACTTGGGTTCAGTTATTTGTTGGAGTGAAACAAGACTTAACAAACACGAGTATATTGAGTAACAACGATTACAAACGTCACTGATGGACCGATGGTTTTTTACAATAGCTTCAACTGTTGTGACACGCTTGGATTGGCCACGCGAAAATAGCGAATTGCGCGTAACCGTCACACAAAACAACCTGGAAACGTCTTTACCAGGGAGCTAGACCGACCGCAAACCAGCTGAAAGCATAGCTGAACTTGCTTACTCGAAATTCTGAATCTAACTGAAGCTGAATTGACAATGATCGGAACTCGCAAATTCAACAAGGAGGGGAAGGCTCAAACACTATTGGCTGAGGCGATCCTGCGCAGCCAATCGGAGCGTCGCACGTTGTTTAGGAATGAATGCTTATTTTAAGAAATCTTAATGCTAAGCTCTCTCAATGAGGCATTGTATTGAACGAAATCCATAAACACATGAGACCCAAATACGCTAAGTCGGCTTAAGTCCTATTAGAAAGAGTATCCATTCGCTTAAAAGCCATTAAGGGAAGCTTACAAATTCCTTTCCAATATTAACAGAGGCAAACAAATACGGCAAGATGCAAATTTGACTTTACCACGACCTTTGAATGAGATAGAACAGTTATGACTTGAATTACATGAATAATTATAAGCAAAAAGGTTTTGAAGCACGCATCTGTGTGAATCAAACACTTGCCTTATGACTTTTAGTACCGTCTAGCTAGAACCAGTATTCTTTATAATTGTTCAACCTCCAATCTAAAAACAATTGTAACACATTCGCGTATCTTCGAGAAGTTACAGTAACAGATTGGCTATTCCGTTCGAAGAAGTAAGGACCGATATTGTTTGACCTTGAAATTGCGCATGATACCGTCACTTTGTGTGACTGAGTAGTCTTCGAAGCTTCCGTTCGTTGTCGGTTACACACTGATCTGCTTGTTTGCAACTTTTCAACCCATTTTGTATAGTAAATCATGAAGAATAATTTCAAACATTTAAAATGACGTCGTCAATACCATTTGTTCTCACAAAGCTCTCAACAAAAAATGTTTTTTATTGGATAAAATTCGAAGTGCCAAAGCTTACTTGTTTATATAAATACATCATAGACACCCCCCCAAGTTACATTTTTACAGCATTCTACAAATGGTAAAAGAAATCTGACTCAACTGTACCTAGCTCCAATAAATTAAAATAATAGTATTTCAAATAAATGTTATTTCACTATTAAGCTTCTTGAAACCAGGTATTAACCATCATGAACTCTTCAGTTGGAACCATATTTCGACTGATGCGTTTAAACAAAATTGAGAGATACTGTAATATATATTTTGAACGAAAAATGTATCTACCAATTAAATAAGATAAGGTAATGCTCCTGGTGCTCAGCTTCTTAAACTTTTAGTGATTCACTAAAATTATATCGAGAGATCCAAAAAAAACTGTTCCTCAGCGGGCTGTGGAAATTCAACGTAAGAATAATATGGTGGTGACACTGTACGTCAATGTCAAATTCGAGGTTATCAGGTTAGGTTTTCCGTCAGTTATGACACAAAATGACGCAAATCCTAACCTGCTAACCTCGAATTTGAGATTGACGTACAGTGTCACCAACATAATATTATTCATACATTGAATTTCCACAGCCCGCTGAGGAACAGTTTTTTTTTGGATCTCTCGATATTTAGAACGCAAGTTCTTATAACGGAATATATTTACATAATAGCTATTTATGCAACAAGTGCTAAAAGTCGACTTTTATGCGCGAGACATGAAAATTATGAAACGAAGCCGAAGGCTGAGTTTCATAACATGTCTCGCGCATAAACGACTTTTAGCACGCGTTGCATACAATATTTTATCTACGACCTTAATTTTACCGTTATTAATCCATAAATATCGATTTAAGAAAGGTTCGCATCTGCGACGCTGCATCATAATGAATAGTAGCCTACGCCGCTGGCGATTGTTTGGCCACGCCCGTGCTGTCACGGTCAGTTACGAAATGTAATTATTGATACTCCACATATGACTGTATTCATTACATAACGCTTTAATTATTTCAAAAACGCTTTACCTGTAACTTGCAGTTCGAAATTGTAGTTTTGAACCTCCCTTCACTTTTAGCACATGTGCTAAAAGTAAACAGCTGATTTCTTTAAACACGGTAAACCATATATCTAATACTTACTATATTGCTAGCGGCTATGAGTGGGAAACTTACCAAGGAAGTGAGACAGACAACCAACTCTTCAATGTATAACGGTGAGCGGTGCGCAAGGGCGGCGGTGTCGTCCGCCCAATGGGGAAGTGGTCAAGTTTAAAATTCGCTTCTAAAGGCGGAGTTAGAATTCCCACGCATGCGCACGAGACGCGTTATACTCTAAGTGAGACTATGTCGGCGCCGTAATGTTTTCTAGCGTTCCGAGGCCCTACTAGCAATATATGTGTATTATATATATGCGGTAAACTATAAAGCGTCACTTTTAGTGAAACAAGCTAGCGCTAAAAGGCCTACTTTTAGTAGTGGTCGTAGATAAAAATGTATTCGACATAATTAAGTAAAACTGCTTATAGTTTTTTCAATGGTATCTATCGTTCATAGTATATCTTATAGAAGTTATTGATTTTTTAATATCAAAGACTAAACAAAGACAAAACGACTATAGTAGTTTGTACCACGAGAGTGGATATGATGTTCATATCAGATGAGGATAAAGTTTGAGTACTACGCCGTAGGTGGAGTGCTCAATTATTCGAGAGCGATATGGACATTCCACTCGAGTTGTACAATGTACAGTGTATTTTTTCTACGACCAATCAATGGAAAAAATTGGAAAATTAAAGAAACATTTATTCAACGTTAATTAATAAGATATCTTACAACAAAATCACGTTTGCTACACACAATTTAGCAGGGCGTGCCCATAACAAAACAAACAATAAATGAAAGTTGGCAAGGTAATCACGACTAACGTAGTTTGTGATTGGTGTATTTCATATTCGCCCGTGTGTGGATATGAAATCATATTCGTTCAGTTAACTACAATAAACTGCCTACTTATCCATTCTGTGGATTGTGAGGAAAGCAGAATATTTACATGCAGGTGTAGACAAAAGTAATTGTGCCTCGAAGCTTTTATGTACTGGTACTAAATAACTTGATCTTTATTATTATACATGGTGGATGTTTACTGTGTGGACGAAGGACGCTCCTTAACTATTAGAGCCATCAAAACCAATTTTGGTATGGTAATACACGATCATTGGACCTACATTCTAAAAATATTTAAGTACATACAGGGTGATTGACAAAAATATGCCAACCCCAATTTTTTTTATAGAATACCTTGTATATTTTAGCATTTTTGGATGCACCGTCATATCTCTATACAGGGAATTTATTTTAATAGTTAACATAAGCGTTTCGTTTCTATGCCACCATTTAATCATACCGGTCATTTCCATAGTTACAAATGGGACCAATAGATTAGAGCGTCTATTTTATGAGTTAACATAGGATTTATTACTTGTCAAAAAGAAAATTAAAAGTCATCCTAATGTATACCACTGAAGGAAAGATACAATACACAAGTTGTTCCTACGTATTTACTTTTTAGTTGCACGCCCACATTCCGGTAACAAAATTAAAGTTTCTTATAAGCAACTACCTAATTCAAATTCGTATGTTAACTCGTAAAATAAACTCTCTAATCTATTGATTTCATTGGTAACTATGGAAGTGACCTGTATGATTAAAATCTGGCATAGTGACGAAACTGCTATGTTAGTGCCGGGGTCGGTAGCTCAGTGGTAAGCATCCTGACTACTGATCTAAGGATCGAGAGTTCGATTCCCGGTCCCGGTGAGGTTTTTAAAAATAAAAAAATGCAGATGAAAGCCTCGACAGAATGCCATCATTCGGAAATGATGTAAAGCCGTGGGTCCCATGCTACTACGATGTGTAGCATGTAAAAGATCCCTTGCTAGGGTTGGAACTCCTTAGTCTCGGCAAAATTCTAAGTAGGACTTTGACCATATGACCAAAGCAGTCGGTGTCTAAGGTACCTGGTACTCTGCATGCCTAGACCTTGTCCATTAACAAACAAACAAACAAACAAACAAACATTCACTGTATATATAATTCTTCTGTACGTGTGTACGTAACTGAACTCCTCCTAAACGGCTGGACCGATTTTGATGAAATTTTGTGTGTGTTTGAGTGGGTCCCTGGATGGTTTAGATTCACAATTGGACCCGGTAGGTGGCGCTTCAATCGGGTTCTATGATTTTTTTTTAAATTTGACGAATTTCTTTTTTTTTATTTCTCGCATATTGAAACATATGACCCCAAAATTTCACCTCCCCACCACCCCCAACATTTTTTAAAATAAAAAAAAATCGAAAATTCAAATATCGAAAAACCGTTTGCTAAATCCTCTAATAGGAGGCAGCGGGCAGGACGTCTGTCGGTTCCGCTAATAG
The DNA here is from genome assembly GCA_940337035.1 of Agriotes lineatus. Classification (NCBI taxonomy): domain Eukaryota; kingdom Metazoa; phylum Arthropoda; class Insecta; order Coleoptera; family Elateridae; genus Agriotes; species Agriotes lineatus. The sequence goes on along the minus strand of OW679194.1, from coordinate 86,859,105 downwards.
CAGGCAGCGTGCAGGACAACGTCGGTCGGGTCCGCTAATAGCAAGCATCGGGCAGGACAACGTCTGTCGGGTCCGCTAGTTTATAATAAAATTGTATAAAGTTGTATCTGTATCACTAACTGTTTTGCAGATATTGTGACTGTAGTACCAAAATAGAGTCAACTTTGGAGCCACGATGCTCGCTAGCACTGTAACCACGATTTTTAAAATCTGTTTGCACTACCGAATATTAAAATAGTCTACTTACAAAATACGTGGCAAATTTTTAGAAAAAATGTAAAACTATCAAAATTATTAATTTACTCGAAATTTAATTTTTCTCAGTTTTTTCAAATACAACACCCCGTATATTTTTTCATATTTGGATTCCCCGTGAAAAATGGATACTAATTGATAATAGGTGTCATAACCATAAGATGAACTCTTCTTGAGATATTGACGCTTATCACTGTTGTCACTGTCAAGCTGAACCTACGTTAGGATTCTTGATTCGTAAAATTAAATTTAAAAAATCTGTAAAAGGCTTTACCCAGAACTTCCCTCGTCAACATTGTGACACTAAATAATTTTAAAAATCAAGGGGGTACCATTTGCGCACTCGGCTGGCGCCTCGTGCGAAAATCTCCGCACTCGATTAAAAAGACCTACTTTACCAAATAGTTGCATAAATAACTATTTCGTTATCTAGGGACCTTGAAACGTGAACATCTGAAAAAATCTTGGAAAGTGATATTTTCGTGATTACAATACTTCTTTCGTCTTTCAGACGAGCTAAGCAAAAATCTGTAAAATGCTTTACCCAGAACTTCCCTCATCGGCATTGTGACAATAAATAATTTTAAATATCAAATTACGATAAGAGTAAAAATATCTTCGTTTCCAATCAATTAAGTAAATTTTCAAATAAAGAAAACGTCACTGGTGGTCGAATTCGAACGGTAGGCGGACCGGGTGTGGAGCCCACAACGTTTTGTGGAATTAGTAAGGGACTGGGCAATTTCTACCTGCGCCACGTAGTACCAACCCCTCGCATTCATACGTCGCAGCTATATTTAGTAACGCGCTAATTTGTGCCTTGTTTTTGTATCGTAAAACCGTTATTCTGTATCTATTGGCTTCCAGTTTTGGTAAGAATAAAGCTTGCACTATGTACAAATTATTACTTGTATCTATTACTAAGTTGAATGAGAAATAAACAAAACTTTATTTTTTTAAGGTGCTCACCCTGTATATATTTGTCTGAAATTTTCCCGGTTTCATTCCAGGTATATATATATATGTGTGTGTGTATGCAAAATATCGTCTTTCTCCGACAAATAGTTTTTGAGCTATACCGCCAATAGACAGACACGCAGACAGGCAGACAGAAAGAGAGACAGACGGAATTAAGAAAACCTGTTTTTCGTCATCTAGGGACCCTGAAACGTGAAGATCTGGAGAAATCTCGGAAGGTGATTTTTTCGTGATTACAATACTTTCTTCGTCTTTCAGACGATATAGTTATTAGAAGTGATTGAGAAAATCCAGCTATTCACTAACGCATGGTTAGTAGCTATTTGAATTAAGACAAGAATGATGCAGAAAACTAATGTGATTATTTAAATAGTAAAGACAGCGATGGAGATGGCAGCGAAAACCACAGTGAAGAAACTTGCAATAAAATTGAATTAGAAAATCTGCTGATAACTGAAAATATAAGCATTGATATTTCAACCAATCAGCAAAGACGACAAACTAAAATTTAAATAAATCTGAACCTGCAATTTTGTATTTACTTGTATCCATTAGCAAACTTTGTATTGCAAACAAAAATCTTTCCATACTTAAAATCCAGTACAGGGTATTATGCAGAACGACGTTAGCACATTTCAACGCTGATCTCGTTGGAAATAAATACGAACCTGTAAATCATAAATAAATCCCAGTTTTGTACTTCGGGGCACTAAACAACTAGTAATGTCTTATTTCAGTTTAACCCGCATCCTTTAGTCAGCAGGTAAACTTAGACCGCCGGCGCCGGTCGCTGCCGGGAAGTGGCAACGTCGCGCAGAAAACTCCCATAAGGATTGCATTGACCTATGCTGCCCGTACTGAATTTTAAGTATGGAGCGATCTATAGTTATCTTTCGTCGATGAAATCGTTGTTTTAATTACGAGTAGAATCAACATTTCTAGCATCAATTTATGCGAAATGCTCCAGGGTAACAGAGTGTAGGGGAACGAATATTGAAATTAAAACTTTTGATGGTACGTTTTTCTGAAGGGTTCCCTTCTTCACCGCAACAATATACATACAATACAAACGTATTGAGTGATAAATAGTTTGAAAAACACTTCACTCGACCATTTATCTAACACATCATCCACATGGCTAGTCAAGAATTAAAGTAATATTACAGTAAATAAATAGTTATTAAAAACTGCACTGCTGAAGCTACTGTACCTACTCGTTTATTTATTAAAAAAGTAGAAACTAGGTGATGCAGTGGATAAGAGCACTGGGCTCGTAAGATCATATATTCGAACCTTGCCGGTGGAAAGTCTATTGTCTGAGGTTGCTGTTTGACCAGACCGAACTAAGGATTAATCGTATAGTTACAATAAACGACTCTATCTGCGGAGTGGTCGACTGCAGATTACGGAGCAAGACACATACTCTACACACGCTTACACAATCGCAAATTCTGAAAGGAAAACTATCGCACAGAACACATTCCTAAAACACGAAATGTACAAGGTGTACGTCGCGATGCGCTATTAAAAATGTCACTTTGACTTTCACGCCAACGTCCAGTATCGAATGCGGAACAGTAAGATTTATTGAAATAAGTGCATTTATAGAAAGTTAAATCCCTTACAATTCTTGCTTAATATTGACCAGTTATTGCTAAAAGATACACGTATATAGGTAAATTTCCAATAATGGGTCAGTATAACTATCTCGTGCTATAATATTTAATTGATTCGCATTTTAGATATTTGCCAATTTAACAGTTTGTTAATAATAACCTAATCTAGAAAGTTCAGTCATAAGCGGAAAGCAGATTAATTAATTGTATTTATTATTCCCGGGCTAAATTAACATGTAAAAGCAGAACGTATGAAATCGATGAATATGCAACGTGCAACATATGAGGCGGGTTTGTTAATAAAACGAATATATACATAAATCATATTGAAAGATATTAATTTTTAAATAAACTGTTAAATATTTATGACTTTACCAATTCTGAATGCATCAGTTTCATTTGCCAATAGCTAGACTGAGTTATGAGTTTAATTACGCTTCTTAACGCCAATTACAATTAAAGCCGACATTGTATTTTAATTACTTACTAACCAAAGCTTATCATAACTCTACTCTACAGGTTATCATGCAGATTTACAAAATGTAGAGAGATATGATGAATAGTGTATACGTATTAGTTACTTTTGTAGTGATGTAAAATGAGAATTCAAAGAATTACTTTAGCTCTTTCTCAATTTTAATGAATTCTAAGTAAAAAACACGAGCAAAACTACTGTTTTGAAGAATAATTTACTCGAAACGAATGCTGTTCTAAACAAGTAAGAATTTTAAGGATCACAGTATGTTTACAGAAAGCTACAATTGTAGTCGAATTGCAAGTAAAATTAAAAAATGAGAAAAACTAACATTTTAACGAATAAATTACTCGAAATGTATGGTATTCTCCGCAAATAGTCTGCAATGCAAAAATCACAACTGCTACCTGCACATTTGGTATGCAGATACTCAGTGTAAAAAATTTCCATTTACATTTGGTACCGGTTAATTGAATTTTAATGTGCTGTAATGCGAGATTTTAAAAAACAATATCTGTTAATATATATTGCACTACCTTAATAAATACCCAGTGTTTAGATAGCACAATATTACCGGGTTGACTTTAAGGGAGATCACAAAATCCACGTCTGCACCAAACGTTCAATAAAGAGGCAAAGCATTGCATATAGTACACTCTGGAAGTCTGGATGGGTATTTTATTCTTTATACATACATATATGCAAAATAAGCTGAAACATTAAGCGACATAAAAGTTCCCATAGTGTGCCTCACGTCTAGTTGTAATGGACGCTAAAAGTCGTAAGTTTACTTTCCTCACCAGAATCTCCATAAACATAAAATATACCCGTTTCCATTTGCTATTTGAAATGCAGCACCTTTGTTGCTGAATGTTATTGTATTCCTTGGAGTGTTTGCTCAACTTGCAAGCTATTATGTTAGTAATGGAAGGAACAGATTCTGCTTAGAGCGACGTACTTACTCCAATTGCAGTTTCCCGTAGTTTGGGAAATTTTGTAGACTACACATATTGCTTCCACTCGATTACATCTGAAACCAATTTGAACGTAGCTTACTAATTTATGTTACACGTTATTAATAAGGCATGATATATTTTCGGAGAGGCTTTATAACCATCTTATGGAGAACGATTTTCTTTGCAAGAGAAATATTTTGCATTCACAGCTAGACCTCTGGTTAATTTATTCTCTTCGGTAAGACCTAATTACAGAGATAACAGCCAGAGGAAATAACTTTACTCGACTTACGTGGACTCTTAATTACATAAAGTGAATACTGCTTCAACCTAGCTTATAAATTAGATAAATGTATTAGTATTATCTTAACAATTTAAACTAATGTATGTAATTATTGCAAAATCTGATTTTTGATGCTGCTAATCAAATTTATTACAACATCGCAGTTATTTCGAAATACATTACAATCTTAATCAATATATTACTATAAACGTGTTACAATTCCATTTTTCTGAGTTATAAACTAGTCGTACACTATCTACTAAAATGTGTACTTTTCGCAGTAGCATTACATTTAAACGCTTTTAATTGGTTTTAATCCAGTTCTGTTTCCCATATTCACAGCAATTACTTCATGGTATGACCACCGTCAATCAGCTTTTCACTTGACAAGGGGAACTGGAAGTGACACTGACGTACATCGGAATTTAATTATACTGTCCTTTACATGTTTACACGAGTACGAACAGTTTTCTAATAGCTCATTTTCAAACTTCACACCGCTTGCAGTTCGATTCGTCCCGATAGTGGAATAGTAAAATAGCTCAAAAATTTACCTTCATATAATTTGAAGTGCTGCTGCTAGTTATTCATGTTGCAGGTAAATGGCTATTTTAGAAAATAACTTTTTCCTAAGCAAATACTACCTGCCTGGATGAATATGGTTAGAACATTTATTTCTATTTAACTGTTATTTTTCTGGGAACATAGTATTTCTTCTGAAGTTTCATTGTCATAGAAGTGAATATTTATTTTTATTAATCTGTGAATGTTATGTATACTTTTCCGTCTACGTCAAACATAAACTACATTTATTGTTACCACATCAAAATTATTTTCTGTCATCTCAATTTTTTAAACGTGGTGAACAGTACAGACGATTTTGATTTCAATGTATTAAATCTGATCCAAAAAGCCAGATAAACATGATAGACGTGGTTATTAACGAGAACCGTTCCTGAAGAGAGAAAGTATTATGGCACATTGGTATCTGATTGCTCGACTTATTATGTTTTTCGAACTGATTTGGAAGCCAAAGAAGAATATTATTTTGTGGTAAATGAAAAGTGTGACCAAATAACTATTCAAAAAATCATGAAACTTTCAAATAGCTGATGAAGACATTAACATTCTGAGCTGATTAGAAGAGCAAAAGGCTGTATGCTATAACTGTTACTTTCATTTTGTCACATACTGTAGGTTTTTGGTATATATTTCGTGTACCCATAACTTTAATATACGTTTGACAATACATTTGTGTACTTTTAGTTTGTGAATTCTTTACTGCCGATTAGAAGCACCTACCCTATTCCTCTTGCAGTAACAACAAATTTATTTACGTATGCCTATAAATCATAAACGATATACTATTTGTCAGGTTCAATACTATTTGCCGATCGTTCATTAATTAAATAAGAAAAAAGCGCCCTGGCAAATAATATTTTTCTAAGAAAAACCTGCTTTCATATAATTTAGTAGCTGTTATATAACTATTTTTTAACCTCATATTAGATGCAGTTGGTTTACTGTTAGATATAATTTCAGTATTTAACTTCTAAAAAGCAATAAAATATAACATTACAGCACCACCACTGATACCAAATATTCAGAATCGGCATTAAATTTTGAACACCCAGTAACAAAAGAAGTGGTGGATAAACATCAAGTGTGCAGAACAGCAAGGGGGTTATTGCCCAAATAACCAAAGTATCCCTACGTGAAATTTAAAGGGCCAACTCAGTTTTATCGGAGAGTGGGTGGATTCAATTATTACAATTAAACAAACCACTAATATGCAAAAGGTCTTATTTTACGCGCCAGGTTTGACAAAGCCCCAAAGAAATACAATTTACTACGATTCAGTATATCAAACCTTATGACTGGAATCGCACGGGATGCGTTGCAATATAACCTAACTGCTGCTATTTAAGCTTCTAGCCTCTAACATTGCTTCAAGAGCACAACCAATCACATAACATTAAATACGGTCAGTATATTTGGTTTATTTCGTAGTAATATAACAAATCATGCACATGACCCACACATTAGAATATATTTAATTTACATGCAATAATTCCAGTAAATGCAAAGTATTGTTTTACAGATTGAAGGATAACTAATTCAAACATTAAAGTTTCGAACAGCAATAAAATGAAATGACCCTACAGACAATGATTTAAACAAAGCAACATTTCAAACATCGCAAAGCGAGTAGGTTACACAAACAGTAAATATATATCGACAGGCAATACACCTTAACTTTATATATCGTAGACCGTAATCATATTATGAGTAACAGTTCATTATGCGTTCATTCAGCCATTCATACAATAAGTCAAATAATATGCTTACCCTCGAAGCTCCTCAATGCAAAAACTTTGCCACCGCTTGTAAAATCAAATAGTATTTACATCTACCATTTGCGAAACGAGTACTTCATCGCTTGCAGTATGGAAATTGCTATATTAAAAAGTAAGCAAAACAAAATCTAGATCGCGCCTTCTAATCTGAATTACTATGGTTTGTAGATTCCGCAGTAAGTCAGTAACGATGTAATAATGCCATGCTCGACGGTGTGCCGCTCCCTTGAGAAAGTGGTCACGTCCCTGCTCACATGTACCGGTGCAGTTCAACCAAGCAACAAGTGTGCGACTTCAATGCAGTGCATGTTGAGTCCTATCAAACGTAGCCCAAAATTGGTGGCTTTACTAGGAGCGCTAATTAAGAACGAAAATATACGATGCATTAGCGAACGATCTAAAACAAATCTGACGCTGCCTACCTTCACAATGGAAGCGCCTAAATTCACAACTCCGTCACATTATTTTTCGACCCCTCAAAATCCCATATTACAATGGTTTTTATAAGTGAGCGACTATTCGTCCCCACAAAATAAACATCAAAACCAAACTGATAAATCCGTAAATTAACATTTACTACAATTAACTCTGCCACGTGCAGAATTATAAAACCAGCATTGGCATTGGGTTTGAAAAAGCACGACCTCTCCAAGTGCGTTATGGCTGCACAAGCCGGAGTCGACGTTCGACACACGACCTCTCGCGCAGGCCAGGTACGTTCGCAAAATAAAATATTTACTGTGTGCGTTCGGATATCAGCAGATAATAGCAATTCAACTAACTCGAAAATAAACCGTAACACCACTTTACTAATCGTAACATAACCGAAATGTAATATATTAGCATGTAGAATCCAATGGCTCATATTAAATGAAATTGTTCCAAAAATTAACTACATTTTATTAATTACTAGCTGACCCGCCAAACGTTGTTTTGGATTATGACATGATGGGGAAAAACCTTCAAACCATTAATCACATTATCATAAAAGTATGACGACTGCAAATAGAAAGTCGTACAGTATATAGAAACGAAACAGTAAAATTTTGTGAGGGTTCTAAAAAAAGGTATAGGAAGCCAGAAAAATGATAATGTTGCAATGAGCAATTAAGAAGGCAGGCAAAAAGGCATAAAATAGCAATTGTGAGAAGCAGACAAGACATTATAAAGCAATGGGAAAAGCAAACAGCAAGACAGGAGAGAAAACGAGTAAAAAGCAAACAGATGGACATTGACAAACAATTGTGCAGAAAGTAAACTCTAAATTAATTAATCAGCGCAATTACGAGAGTGAACAAAGCAAAGCAAATAATAAAACGTGTGGTGGCGAAAAGAGACATTTTAATAATTAAAAATGTAGACAATATTTTAGATATAAGAAATTTGTAAATATAATAATTTATAAGCAGATTTATTTCAAAATGTAATGGATTTGAGCTTGGTTAATTTTCGTTTGTATTAATATTAGATTAGCTTTTATTTATAACGGATGAAAAGGAGAAAAAATGAAAAAAATTAGAAGAAATGACAATGTAAATTGTGCTCCACTTTAAATCATATTTTTATATAATAAATGAGCAATTTTCAACATAAAAAGTGTACCTTTTTAATAAATGCATATCGCAGTTGTTGTGAAATCGTTTGCAAGAGTTTCCGTCACAAAAATTTAGAAAGTTCCATGAAGGGGCCCTTCCGAGAAGTTGCAGCTGTTTAGCTCAAATTTTCGATCACTGCGTGTAGCCAAGGAGATCATCGCAGTCTAGAGGGGAAGATTCCAGGACGTAGAACAGCCTTGTAACAACGTCTCTAAAAAGTTTCACATCAAGCGGGCCCGTAGCAGCTCCAGCATCACAACGGCGTCACTACAGCGACACGAGGAGTTCGGCGAAGTATCGGGTACCCAAATTTGTCTAAAATTATCAACGTTAGGCCCGTGAAAATTACGTGCATGATAAAGGAGACACTATTTAAGAAGATCCAAGCATTTCCGCGGCGATAGAGGTGGTGCAGCTCGCAAAACAAGCGGATTCCATTATTTGAGGTTATGCGAGGGCGAAACCGGACGCGTCTGAAACAATTGCTAATTTGCGCCAGCAGCGTCCTTTTGATGTCATCGACAATCAATTTCCTGAAAACAAAAGATAATTAATGCCGCCAAAGCGCGAAAATTCAAATAAATACCTGTACGAACTTTGATAATTTCACTTTGTTTTAAACGTCATATAACGCAATCTTGCATACGGAATCTATTTTGTGTAACATTTGACCTACTTTCAAATATTTTGCTATTGCGTAGTGGAACTAAAGCGGTAAACAGAACCGTATTCAAATAATTTGAAAAATTGCACAAACAATCAGGAACCCAACTGAGTTAGAGTGATTGCTTTACTTGAGAGCTAATGGTTATTTATCATTATTTGCAGGTAGATAAAATACAAAAACGGGCACATAACCATTTATTTTCACAAGTAAAGTAAATACGAATTACATTTTAATGAGCCTGAAAATTAATTTTATTCCAATCAAAATATTGTGTAGAGGCTCTAACAATTTAATATTTAATTAAATAATAACAAACAATTAGGTAAAGAGCTAGCATTCCATAGCAATATATTTATAGATTTACATGTTATCAGTCATGTTTGCATTATAGAACCAGTTGCTTAAACAAATACTGTTACTAGTTATTGGTTTTGCTATTATTTGGTTTGCTGGGTTTATCTCTTACCTTGGGGAGGTCCTACCCAAGGATTCGTCGACGTCGAGGACCTGGCGCCCTCTCCCATAGTTTTGTTGCAATTTAGCTGAATCTTCGACCCTTCCCGACGAGTTAGTCAACTTAGGCCGATAATTACCAACCGGGAAAACACCAAATATAACTTTCGCTACCAGGTAACGCCGACCCTTAAACCTTCGTCACATTACGCAACATATTACTTTTATTTAAGTTATAGTTCTTGAGTTAAAGCAAAAATAGGAAGAATTTTATTTTTAAGGTACTCACTCCGTGAGTGGTGTAGCTTGAACAAGCGTCCACGTTCGATCAGCAGAGTTAAGCAACGCTGTCTCTGGTCAGAACTTGGATGGGAGTTCCACGGCTGCATCTCTCGGTTCCTCGTGGTACGGCTATCACGGAAAAAAGTTGGTCCCGGCGGTCATACAACATCATGGCAGTCGTTAGTGGGGTTGGAAGTCCTCATAACTGCACAGCGACGCCTGTAATTGGCCTAACGGCTGTTGGCTGAGTGCGAATTAAATAAATAAATAAATAAAATATTTTACCGAAATTTTCTCGGTTTCATACCAGGAAGGCATATAATTTGCATACAAAATATCGTCTTCCTCCAATGAATTTGTTTTTGAGTTATACCTGCAACAAATCGACAAACAGACACGTAGACACACAGACAGACAGACAAACAGACGAAGAAAACATGTTTTTCGTCATCTAGGGACCAGAAAATGTGTAGATCAAAACAAATCTCGGAAGGTAATTTTTTCGCGATTACAGGTCTTCCTTCGTTATTTAGACCAGAGAAGTAACAACGCAGTTGTTACAATAGGTATTTCAAATATTGCGCAATGTGCCAAGGCATATGTAGCTGATTAAGAATCGGGGATTCTTAATTCGACTTTATATTCCCTCGTCTAAGTCGGGAAAGTAGTGTAATTGCCAAAAAATCTCCATGTGAAATTTCTCCATATCTTCATGGCCCTAGATGACGAAAAACAGGTTTCCTTAATTTCGTCTGTCTGTTTGTCTGTCTGTCTTATATGTCTACCTGGCATAAACCGAGAATTTTTTTTTCACATATACAGGGTGTATACAAATTGGCCCAAAAGCTCTAGGTAGCGATATTCCTTCTACAATTCTGAGTCGAAAATCTTAATACGAAAATGTTGGATTGGTCTCCATGAGGCTTCACGAGCGGTAGATAAAAACAATTGTTTTTTCGGGTAAAGTACCTCTTCTGTTTTAAATACGACAAAATGTCATCAGGAATAGTTGTTCAAAATTTAAAATTATGGTCTCATTCAAAATTTCAGAAATATCGGCTTACTTTTATGAAACCATGTTATCACAAAGTACTTCTGTAATTTACACGGTTTCATAAAAGTACGTCGATATTTCTAAAATTTTGTGTGGAACCATAATTTTACATTTTGAACAACTCTTCCTGATAACATTGTGTCATATTTAATACAGAAATCTGAAAAAAAAAAATTTATCTACCGCTCATGAAGGCTCATGAAGACCAATCCAACATTTTCGTTTTCAGATTTTCGACACAGAATTGTACAAGGAATATCGCTACCTGGAGCTTTTGCGCGAATTGTATACACCCTGTATAGAGAGTAAGCACCTTAAAAGATAAAGTTGTGCCTGTTTTTAGTTTAACTCCAGAACTATTAGTTAAATAATGCAAATATTTTGTAAATAGCTTAGGTTTTTACCCACGACGAAAAAAGGCATAGTTTGGACCACAAATATACTGGATGAATACCTTAAAAAAAGTACACTTGTTTGTCCTTTGATATTTTCAGAATTTTGAGCTTTCTCTTATAAATCGTACTATGTACAGGATTAGAACTAATTTTGTAGTGTGCTTCATATAATTCCAAAACTGTATGTACCTATGTATGCATGTATTATCGATAACCTCATTTTACCTTGCGGTGTAGAGGCTGGTGCTTTATGCGCTTACGTTTGGCGGTATAATGCTCAACTTGCCCCGGATTCGGATTAAAAGTTGGAGCGCGCCTCTTGTACTTGCACAGCAACCATTGTATGAGATGTGTGTCATGGTGATATGCTGACCTTGTTACTTTATATCTTAGATCTGTGGTTCTGAGTAGATCACAATTAATATGGTGCCCAACTGAGAATGGTCTCACCGAGCCTGATTCCAATCGCCAAGACTGCAAAAAAATTCCGGTCCCCGGGGATTCGAACAGAGGACTTGCTTAATGAAAGCCTAGCGCCTACCCAACTGCGCTACGCGGCTTCTAATTCCAAAATATTTTAATATCAAATCATAAATCGGAATGCATCTTATTTAAATAATTTACAGTAAACTTGTTTAGCTCTTTTTAAATGTTTTTTAATCCTTAACAATGATATGCTAAAATCATCCCTCTTACTATAAAAATAAATTGTTTCCTCAAATGCCATATTTAACTATGTACGTATGTGATAACCGAGATATTATTTTTTTACTTCAACATTTCTGTGTTAACGACACACCTTGAATATTCAGTAGACATCATATTGTATATTCCAATAAACTGCTATGTTTCTTATGCTGTCGTTCGATTTAATTTAAAGAAAACAAGGAAGTTAAGTCAAAGAAGTGTTATTCGATTTTAACTCATCATCTTAAATATAAAATCAAACATTCGAGTTTCTTGTCGGTGTTGTGTCCTTTAAACTAATGTAATTGACAACTAAACCGTCATTACATAACTTACGCTATGCTTTTCGCAGTAAAATATCTTCTTGGTGAATATATTACTTTATAGTGTAATATGAAATGTCTATAAAGCGGTGCTCCACAGAACTCCCTAACCGGCGGGTTTATGTGACGATACCCACTGACAAATTTCCCAAGCGGTTTAGCTGAAAACGTAGAAGAGTGCGTCTTCAGAGACGAACCTTGCTGAGAAACTCTGCTGTGTAAGAAACCGTATTTACTTATAGTAAACGATGTTTACCGCTGGGTAGCGCTGTAGTAGGATTTTCAATAAATAAAGGCCTTTATAGGCTTTACCTACATTCCGCGTAAAACGAAGATGCCATCTGTGAGGCACGGGCACATTTACATTTACTGCCTTATATAACTAGAAATTTTACAGTAACTGCTAATTGCTATTCAGCTTGCACATTTTGTCTTGATATTACTTGCGCCCACCTCAACTCCCATGCCGTGAAAGCATTGTTTAGTGTAACATATTCTTGTCACGCCTTCGTGCTGTAATATATTGTTCCGGTATTCTCTCGTGGTTCATTGTCAAATTATGTGCTATTGTGCTTTTTTGTTTTGTAATATCTTCACTGCGTTAACCACACTGCATCACAGATAATTTCGCAAACTCCACGTTCCCGTAGTTGTGGGCAATTACTATTCAAAACCGTAAGAGGTGTTTCCCGGTTTGACAATTTCATCTGAACTTTTCTTATTGACACATTTTTCAATGTTATTGAAGGGATAAAATACTTGTTCACTGTATATCGAGACTGGTTTTGGATTTTCGGGTGAACCAAGTTTACTCGCACTTATGCCGCAGGGTGGGACCGTTGGACGTATGCATATGTTTCATGTGTAGTCTTGTTATTGTATCTTTGAAGAAAAAGAATATTCTGTAGCGTAGTATTTGTTATAGCTAGGTTTAATAAGTGTAATTTCTTGAGTTTTAATAGCTCATCAAAGAGTATCCACTTCCTTATTTTTCCAATAGTAAAGGATGATGTACAATTATTTGGTATACGTATAGGACCTATTAACGTATGTTCCAAACTAATAAAATATTTTATAGACATTTCCACCCATCGGGAAATTAAAATGAACTAAAGATTGTCCAAAAAAAGTGTGTAAGACACAAATACACTAGACAGGTCAGAAACAGAACAGCATAAACCATAAGAGATTATTTTCTAATAAATAGCCAGGCATGGAATGCACTGAAAGTGAAAAGAACCACAAAATGAAACTGCGACCACTATTTAGTCGAACTGAAGTATACAGCCTGACAAGAAGTATAAACGGGAAATTTAAGAGAAATAAAAATTTTAAACTACAAGACAAACACCAAGAAAACCTTATCTAGAGAGGGCTGGAACAAAATCTTAGAAAGATAATAGAAGATGAGGAGTAGATGCGAAATTGGAAAATTTCGAATAGGCCATACTGAAAGTAGTCAGGAAAAGCTATGGCAAAAAGAACAATTGGTGGACCGCAATAGTAGTTTGTACAACGAGAGTGGATATGGACATTCCACTCGAGTTGTACAGTGTATTTTTTCTACGACCTATCAATGGAAAAAATGAAGAATTAAAATAACAATGTATTCAACGTTAATTAATAAGATATCTTACAACAAAATCACGTTTGCCACACACAATTCAGCAAGGCGTGCATGTACATGTGAACAAACCAAACAATAAATTAAAGTTGCCTAGGTAATCACGACTAACGTGGTTTGCGATTGGTGTATTTCATAACCGATCGGGTGTGGATATGAAATCATATTCGTTCAGTTAACTACAATTGCTTACTTATCCATTCTGTGGATTGTAGAAAAAAAACAGAATATTTGCATCCGGGAGTAGAAAAAAATAAGCGAACAGAATGGTGAACTGGGGAGATCATTAATAGGTTAAAGAAAAGAAGAAACCTTTGAAAAACTACACATTTGAAAAATAATAAAATGTAGACGAAGAGTAAAAAGTATAAAGAAATTAGGTAAAAGAAACACCTATGCAAAGGGGAAGACGCCAACAAAAAAGAAACAAGGTTTATACTATAATCCTAGGAAGTAAAGTAAGAGAGAAAACAACACCAGCTGGAACAAGAGCAATATGAATTCAGAGCAAAGAGAAGTACACCAGAACTAGATAATATTTGCGTTGCGACGGTTTATAGAAAAGACGATTATGTACAACAAAAAAGTACACCTGGGTTTCTCACATATGGTAAAACTATTCGACAAAATAGTACCAGAAATACTATGGGAAACCATGCAAGCAGAGAGAAGCGAGAACAGGACAATAAAGGACACAATAAAAAGTATATACCATGCAAGTGAATGTGACGTGATATGAAGACATTCAATCACAAATACCTTTCAAACAAAAACTAGCTTAAGGCAAGGCTGTATTTTAAGCTATGCTACCTGGCCATGCAAAATAAGAGCAGTAGAATCATGACACTATAGTACGCAGTATGGCATGTTAATAATAGAAAACCAAGAAGAACCTGCAACACAACATCGAAGTATAGGACAAAAAGCTGCAGATGAGGATTATGAAAATGAACGTCAAAGAATTCAAAACAGTTGTGATATTGGCAAGCGATAAAGCACATCAGGCACAGATCAAAGAATTTAAATACCTAGGCTCAATGATTAGTGAAAAGTGAAAATAAGGTAAAAAAAAACGTGGACGGCTAAATGTGAATAGCTGGCTATAGACACACGTTTAAAACCGCCACGAATGTAGTACATCCGTGCCGGTTTTGAACGTGTGCATATGCGCAGCCATAAGCTGGGCATAGACATGCGTTCAACACTTCCACAAAAACTACATTCGTGGCGGTTTTAAACGCGTGTCTATGGCCAGCTAATGGGCAAGTGCAGGAACACAGAGACATACGAACGGAACTGAATTTCAAATCGTTGCCCGATTCAAGTGAGGAAGTACAATTAAGTTGGCTTAGATACCTGCAGTGGATGAAAGACAAGAGAACAGCGAAGAAAGCGTATGAAACAAACGTCTTGGGAGGGAGAGACAAAGATCGATTTTAAAAGACGTGGGAAAAAGGAATCAAAGAAAGAGTGGAAAATAGACAAGGACAATAAACAAACGTGAAAGAATTCGGGAAAAAATAGGAAAGAATGAAAGAAGCTGTGGAGAGTGACTCCCCAACAACCATCGATACTGTAAGGTAACAAATCTGTAAAGGAAATTACTCAGAACTTTCCTCGCCAGTGACGTTGTGACACTATATAATTTTAAAAATCAAATTTAGCTAGAGGTAACAATATCTTCACGTTTCTAATCAATTACATACATTTCAAATAAAAAATCATTACCGATGTTCGAAGAGCAGGCGGATGCGTATGTGTGTAGCGGGATATTGCAAGGGAATAGGCTATTGCTACATGCGCTACAGAGCACTTCTTGAGTGCATGGGTCCCGGCTGCCTAAAATAGAACCCATTTTTCACTTACACCTTCTTCTAATTTACAGCATTTACGCTGTATCTGTTTGGTTCAATTTTTGTTAAGGGTAAAACCTGAACTGCAAATTGTTACTTTCTTCTGTATCTCAGTTAAAGCAAAAATTAAAATATTAGCTGTGATAGGACTCGAAATTCAACGCCTGCGAACCAGCCGGAATTCCTTCTATGCAGCTATATTTAACAAAACGCACTTATTCGTTGCTTCTTTTTGTCTCTCTTAGGTCCCGGGTGGTGTAGCTTGAACAAGCGTCCACTTTCGAACAGAAGAGTTAAGCAACGCAACATCATGACAGTCGTTAGTGGGGTTGGCAGTTCCTATAAAATTTACAGCGACGCCTATAATTGGCCTAACGTCTGAGTACAAAAAAAACATTATCCTGTATCTGTTGGGTTTCATTTTTGGCAAAAATAAAGTGTGCGCTATGTACAAAATTATTATTTGTATCTATTTCTAAGTTAAAGTAAAAATAAACAAAATTTAATTTTTTAAGTGCTCACCCTGTATATATTTGTCTGATATCTTCTCGGTTTCATTCCAGAGAGATATACCGGGTGTCCACTTTCAAAGTGGAACATAGAGATTTAACATTGTTTTAAACAGTTTCATAGATTCTTGCTCGCCAATTCAACCTACAGAAAATGTTTTGATATCAATGGAAAGAAAAAATTGTTGCGCATTTAATGGTATTAAAAATTAACTAGTTTTGTCAATTTTCATTGAAAAATATTAATCAAAAGTTTTCGTGTTTTTTAAATATGAGCTGCCTTGACTTGAAAACAGTTGACAGCTATACCCAAATTAATTTATAATTTGATGACATTCAAAGTTCAGTAGTTTTTACTTAATAAAATGAACGATTTCTCCAACGAAAAAATAGTGTTTATCGTTAAAACATATTACAGTGGGGTTAGTTTGCTAAGAGTGATAGATGTTGTTTAATGAGAATTGACCAAAATAATTCAATTTTTGATATCATTAGATAATAATTTTCGCTTTCCATTCATACAAAAATATTTTCTGTAGTTTGAATTGGCGAGCAGGAACCCATAAAACTGCTAAAAACGATCCCTATGCTCCAATTTGTAAGTGGGGGCCCAGTATAATGTGTATGAAAAATATTGTCTTCCTGCAACAAATAACTTTTGAATTATACCTCCAACAGACAGACAGACAGAATGCAGACGGAATTTAGAAAACCTGTTTTTCGTCATCTAAGGACTCTGAAACGTGAAAATCTGAAGAAATCTCGAATCTCCAATTCAAAGATCTTGGAAAATAAAATAAAATGTGACAGTGAAAAGACTGAAGTATTACCATAACATCTTGGGCAAGTTGTTGTACCAGCAAGTGCTAGTTTTATAGCTAATTACAGAAATTGGGGAGAAATAAAACATTGGAAATGACAAAAGCTTTTAAATGTAATTTTGTTACGAGTATGGAAACTAATGCGATCTGGTCTGTTGCATATAAACCTGTTAGTATTGTTGTTTGCCCATCAGCCTCACACAGGCAAATTTCCTCCTAAATTTAAAAATTTTAAACTTAAAAGCTTCCAACATAACCACCTTCAGTTAACTATTTGTTTTGATGTATAAGTTCTCAGTTACAAAACTGTAAATTAAGACAGACTATATAATTTAACACAATAAGGAGACGCTCTCGCTTGCGGGAGGCGTGACCGCGGGCAAGAATGGCTTTTTTAGTGCCATTACTAGACTAGCTCAGGGTAAAGGAGTCAACGAAGGACGGAGATTGGAGCTCCTGTAGACAGATCATGATTGGTTTATGCATTTGTTTATTTTAAAATTAATATTAATATGTACAGTGTTTTATAAAGTTAACTTAGAGATAAAAATTAGAGTAATATGGAAAATGCTCGTGGCCCGGTGGAGGGCATCTCCATGGGCGAGAATCTGATGATGGCGGTCCACCTGGAGGCAAGAAAACTTCGGCCAGGACTTCTGGGACCTGGAGCTCGCGTCCTAGGAAACCCTTTGGAGGCGGGGGCGGTCTCCACGTGCCGGATCACCTGGGGCAGCATGACACACCTCGACTGCATGTAAGAGGATGCAGCGGAAGCTTGGGGCGTCAGTGCCATGGCCAGGTGGATCCCCGGCGGAGCGGTGCGAAGCCTGGGCGTCGATCCCTGGGAGCGCGAGCTCAGGCGAAGTCTGGGTGACGGTGATTCTGCTCGCAGGGGGCTGGACGGAAGAACAAACGGCGGCGGCGTCTTTGTTTTGCTGCGGGCTTCCTTGAATGGGAGCGGCAGCGTGCGTGATGGCAGTCTGGGCGACGGCGTCCTCCTCGCAGTGAGCTGGACGTCTAGCTTCCTGGAGCAGAGCAGCAGGTGGCCGCGATTTCGGCGGAGCGGCGGCGGCGAGCGTCCTCTGTGGGGGCTGAGCGTAAGCGCAGACGGCGGCGGCGTCTTTGGAGGGATGCGGACTTTCGGACATAGGAGCGGCAGCTTGCGAGGTGGCAGTCTGGGCGACGGCGGCGATTTCGGCGGAGCGATGCGAGCTTCCGGACATGGGAAGGGCAGCTTGTTGCGGCGGGATGAGCGACGTGGGGGTCGTCTCGATTCTCCTGAGCGGATGGCTTAAAGGGGCAGCCGTCGGCAGCTTCTTAGAAGCGGATGAGAGGCGTAGGCGTGGAGCGGCGGCATGCAGCGAACTTCCTGGTGAAGACGAAAGGAGGCGGCAAGCGGGGCCACCAACAGCTTTCTCGCGACTGCGGCGGAAGAGCGATGGACGGGATCGAGCTCCTTGTCTGCGGGCTGGACGTCTAGTAGCTTCCTTGTAGAATGCGAGCTTTCTGGAATGGTAGCGGCGTCGAAGTCGTCTTGCTTCTCTAGGGAAAACTGAAGTTCTAGCCCTAAAGAAGAGAGATGATCCGAGACCATAGATCTATCGAATACGTTATTTTTCCAGGGTTCCCTCTTTATAAAGGGAAACCATCTCCCTGCTTTTTCCCCCGGATCTCGAGTTTGTGTTATAAAAACGACAAACACGTTCTGGGGGATAGAATTCGTTGATTTTAATTGATTTTTGTTTTGGCGTCGTTAATACGCGCTGCGATTTTTTTAATGTCGTCCATCGTCTTCCTCGCCCATATGTGTATCAACATTACGGGGCTATAATTATTGTGTGACATTTGTCTATAAAAGAAATTGTGATCGCCCTAGGTTGCTTATTATCGATTGTCTGGGGTCGACACTTAAGCTTCTTTATGTAGGTAACACTTGCGCGGTGTATCTACCTGTTTTAATCCGTTTACCTAAGCGGCTTACAAAACCGCGTTTTTCTTTATGTCCTTTAAGTGTGTGGCTGTTAGATTGTCTATGTTGCATTTTCAATTTCGGTACGTCGCAGTGTATCTTCCTTCGATATTCGATGTTTTTATTTGCGGGTCGTTTCGCCCTTCGGATGCTGTTTCTTTTGAATTTGGAGCGGCGCTGGGTTTTTTCCGTGAAAGCTTTTGTTTTTTCGCATGCGGCAATGATTTTATTTGAGGCCCCGGCAAAATGTAGTTTTTAAAAAAGTTGTTTCGTTTATTGTTTCCTTACTTTAGTTTGCTAAAATCTGCGTTCGCAGATTTCTATATGTAAAAACTGCGGCGTCTTATTTTTGGTCAAATAAAACGGCTGGAGTTTCTTGCTTTTCTGCTCCTTGACAAATGAATGCGGAGTTCGAGGGCGTTACTGACATGAAATAAATTTTTAACTGAGCCGCGATCTGACGAATGGGAAGCGCGGCTCTTGATCGCATGTCTGAATCATGTCAAATTTAATAACAGACGTTGTTGTGTTAGATATGAAGTCTTGATATGCGAGCGGTCCTGCCGCTCTCAGTCGAGGTCACAGTGAGAACTAGAGCGCTCGGTGGAGAGTTCGACTCACGGTCGGGGCGCTCCGGCTCTCACTTAAGTAAGGCATGATAGTTTAAGTGGCGCTCGCACCCCCTGATGCATTCCGAAAAGCGGTTCCAGAGGGGAACGGTAGAAGAGCTTAGGGAAGAAAAAAAATCTGAACTCAAATAAAAAACGTAGAAGCAAATGGAGTATGAAGCACTCATAAGCACATTTTTATATTTCAGCAAAAAATCATAAAAACTAGTTGCATGCAAGATTGGTAAAACTGCCACTGACAATTAATAGTTTTAACAACCGTGGTTGCGTTATTGGCTTAATATTTATTCTAAAAAAGTATTTTGAATTATATAAGCAGTTTTGCCTGTCAATAAAATGAACACCTTTCTTCTAACTAATCTAAAAAATTAACTCACATAACAATCAATATTTGATTTTCTGCGAATAAGGCCAGTGTACATATTCACTCTCTCACATCAACAGCCTATTAGAGCATATTCTATGAAGGTTGTTGCTGGAAAGGGATGTCTATATTACGATAATGAATGTTTAAACGTTAATATAATTTCTTTGGTGCAGCCTGCAGTTAATATATTGTATGATCAATAATTATTTTCATCTAGCATGGCAATGGAATAGTTTCTAATTTACGAATGCAACTATAAGTCACTTAAAATCAAACCTTGAGTTCGACATTTACGTGCAAACGTTAGTTGGATTTATAAATTAGGACCTACTCCATGGCCATACTAGATGAAAATAATTGTTGATCGTACTTTATTTTGGAATTACACAGCCGTATAATTAAGATTTTTTGTCATGCCATGTGGATAGTATTATTTTTCTGTCAGAACAAATATAAAGCTTGTGTTATGTTACTACCGGTATGAGCTAGAGACCGTGAGACTGTTGTTTCTATTAAATTCGCTCTACCAGGGTTTTTTTCGTTTGAGATTTAAATAAAAATAATGAAATATAATGTTAATAAAGGCAGGAGCTCGCTACACCTCACTTAGAAATTGCCTTACAACGCTATGACGTACGTACGTAGTAGCTTTATTTTCTTCCGGATATCCAGTTTCTGCAATTGCGGATGTAATTCATTGCAACCACAGTCGCCTCTAAAACCATTGCTATTTATTGCTACACGGAAATTACATTCAAAACTAATGCAACTGAAAATGCATGCAACTCGTATTTGTGTTGTCGCATGCTAGGGAACGGCAAAAAACGTTTATTGGATTTTCTATTCGTGTTATATCAGCTTTTGTAGGTTTTCATATATTTCGAGTGTACTTTTACTGTGCCAAATGTCCTGCATTTCCCAAAAGGCTTTTTCACGACGGGGAAAATAATATCTGAAATTCTTACATTTACGGGCCCGCTTTACTCCAGGGATGCCAAAAAATATCACAACTTTCTGGATTATGCCAAAGTAGTTTCAAAGTGTAAAGTGAAGTAGTCGAGAGCACAAGGAAACTTTTCATTCTCGATGGTTTTATAGTAGTCATATTAGTATTATTCCAAAATATTAGAAGTTTTCAACGGATTGATTTTTTATTTTACTTTTAATTCAATTACTCCTAGCTGTTTTGCATATATGACACATTGTACTACATCACACATTTTACCAGTGTAACAGATAATAAATTTAAAATCCTTTTGTCGCAATTATTGCACTTATTATAAGAAAAATAACTGCACATATAATTTTTAGCGTGATTTGATAACATTTTATGTACCTAATTACAAAATTTTAAATAGACATTGTAGTACATTTGAAGGTATAAAACACCTCCGAACTCCTACTAAAAATACCTTTGATCATATGAAAAAGATCATTTGAGTAAAAAAGAAGGTAAATAGATGGTATAAAGATAGTATCCTAATATTGCACTGTGCCTTTCTACTTTTTACTTCAATTCGACTACGCACTGTAATAGTTATTTACCTAACAAGTTCGGGAAGGTAATTTTCCCGAATGAGCACGACCGAAGAGAGTACTGCATGTAGTGCAAATTGGGGGAAATTTTTCCCGAAAAAGTTAGGTACAATGTTTTTTCCAACGAATAACTGAAAATATTTTAAAAATAAAAAAATATGATTTCACTAAACTTTTATACGTACATTACGCACCTGTTAGCTTTTGTCGACGTTTACAGCGCCTCTGGTGTTTGGAAGCGCAATTAAACCAACAAGCGGCAATTATGAAAATTTACAAAAATCACACAATTTCCTTAGTTTTTATTGCAAAGTAAAAAAGCATCGCAGTGCGGGAAAAATAACTTTCGGCAGAGTAAGCAGAGTTTTGTGGCAATCAAACGAGTTCCGTTAAGTGACATTAGCAAACGTGTACTGTTCAATGTTTTATCTTGATCAATAAATTCTGGTTCAATGTATTTATGTATATAAAAAGTGTGCGGAAATATCCTTACCTCACTCAGTGAGGTAATGAAGTGATATTATAATTTATTTGGTTAATACTCTATAACAACAGCGATGAAGATAATAGACATTAACGATACAAGTTTGATTATGAGCATCTTAACGAAACGACTTTGATTGCCAAAACAAGGCGGTCGCGGTGGGCCGAGTTTTGCGGCAAGCGAACGAGTTTCGTTATGTCTCATAAACAAACGTGTATTCTTCAATATTTTATGAAAAAATTCTGGTTCAATGTTTTTTATATAAAGAAGTACCATAATGAATCTCTTAGCGATACTAAAATTAAATTGGTTAATAATCTATAACAACACCGATGAACGTAAAATATAAAACGAATGTAGAATGTTGTAGTTACGTTATTGTAGCAAATTGCCGAATAAGTTTAATAAATAATATTAATGAACAATTTTATCACTGTATAGCAATTATTAGTCTTTATTGTCTATTAGAGGGATTATGATTTGCGAACGTACTCAGTCTGTACTACAACTTCTATAAAAGTGAAATTTACCGACCACACAGTATTCATGACTAAGTTTAGCTTGTGTTGCGTTATTCAAATGGGGGAAATTGCAGTAGGTAACTGGAAAACTGGGAATTAATGAGCGCGAAGAAAACGCGTTTACAAAGTTTTATGATAATTATATTGATATAATCATTGGTAACATTACATTTATATACATTCAACATCATATAGTGTAGAGGGAAGGTTTTTCTTTGCGATGGCGGTAGTAGTTTCTTAGCGAGTTTTTTCCCTAGTGTGAAAAGACGCTCACGGCGAGTAGATCGAACTCAATAGACCGAAAGCAGTTGACCGAACTCAACTGACCGAATAGCAATAGACCGAAATGTCACTAGACCGAAGCAAAATAGACCGAAAATCACTTGGTCGAAAATATGTTACGGTTACATTTATTAACATTAATAGCATCAACTTCCCTTCACACTTTATTCAGGCTTACGACTGGCAGCATACACTGTTGGCGTGTTTAGAAGTTTTTTTGTTTTTTTTGTTTTTGATTTTATTTTAACTTTATTGTAGTAAATCATATAATACTTAACATATATATCTTACCCAATTGTAATTGTAATTTTTCGAAATATTTAATCTGCACATTTACCGAATGTGTACTTTAACCGTAACATATTTTCGACCAAGTGACTTTCGATCTATTGCTGCTTCGGTCTAGTGACGTTTTGGTCTATTGCTTTTAGGTCAATTGAGTTCGGTCAACTGCCTTTCGGTCTACTTACTGAGTTCGGTCTATTTACCTAGAACCGTGAAAAGATTGTTCACCAACCCCATA
This sequence comes from Agriotes lineatus, assembly GCA_940337035.1. Lineage (NCBI taxonomy): Eukaryota > Metazoa > Arthropoda > Insecta > Coleoptera > Elateridae > Agriotes > Agriotes lineatus. The sequence goes on along the minus strand of OW679194.1, from coordinate 86,835,611 downwards.
AGAGACAGCGCCGCTGCGTTGATATAAATTTTTCTAAAATTGTTTTAAAGTGTTGTGTACGAAACATTTTCTGGTAGATATTTTTAATTCACGGTGGATTTAATTATTTCTGGCAAACCATGGTGCATTGAGAATTATACGTGAGATCTTGTTTTACAGCATTTGATTTTTTTATATTAAGTCTTCATGTGACACAGTACAACTATAAGTAATTACTGGCCTTAGTGGCTCCGTGTAATAATTATTTTCGTACTCTCGCGTTTTTCATCTGCTTACCAGCGTTATTGACTGATCGAGTAAGTTGATTCTACGACACTTAACTGGTTTCCATACACTTTAGAAAAATAGAGTGCGGTATTTACATTTTATAACATAACAACTACCATAGGTAAAAACTATATAATAAACGTTGGATAAAAGCCTCTTTTTGGGACTGTCTGGACATTTCGTACGGTAGTCCTTTACTACTTGTAACAGAAACTGTTTTTGATCATCCTTCTTAGTTAAGACGCTGTTAAACTCTTCTATGACATTTAACACCTATTTCAGCCGTCCTTAACAGCATTGTTTTGAACGGCCCACAATCCTTTTTGAAATTCTTTGAGAGAGTCCCAAGTAGGAGGATCACTTTGCAAGGACTTGTACAAAACTTTTATCACTTGATAAATGCTGCAGATTGAAAATTGGTTGATCACCAAATCATCAACACGGTGACCGAGCGTTTCTTTTCTTTATTACAAACGCCAAACGATTTTGACTCACTAACAAGTTTTGGTTTATGTCATTTAACACTCTGTTGTTTCTTCTTAACTTTATATTTGATTGTTCAGTTCTATGTACAATTTTTTTGCCAATTTCAACTGCTTTTCACACTCTTCCTTTGCTAAAGTCTACTTACAGTTGCTACAAACACAAATTATCAGCATTTTGTAGTTATATAACACCCACATACATTGATTGCAATCCTGAAATCCTGCAAAACAGAGTTGACACATTCGCCATTTTGGGGACACGTTGCCAACATTTCGCTAGGGGAATCTAGTTACTTCCGCTAGTTGATCGGTCTCTCATTTCTAGGATCTCTAAAAGTCCATAGACATCAATTACGTTAGGTTAGATATCATTTATTTACTAAAGTGTGTTAAAAAAATGTTATCAAGTGACCTTGTGTGAAACAGTAATTTTTGAAAGTCATGTCGTAACTTATGGATTGCGTATGCACACAACCTCAATTTGACAACTGACAACTCAACTGACTCAGCGCGTTGCATTCTGGGTAGAACGATATAATAATCACCGACACGCAGTCGTAAGACAAAATCTAGTTCAAAGCTCTCTTGCTAACGCTGTTTTTATTGAACGCACGTTATTAGAAACTTGCTATGTTCGGTTTTGAAACCAGTTACTCGGTATAATTATCTTGAGTAATAATATCTATGTAATCGACATGCGTGGCTGTTTGGCCATTGATTTCGGAAATGAACGTGGGAGCTTGGTTGAGGATCCTGAAGTCCAGTAGAAGCAGACAAAGGCGAAATTTCTCGCGTTGACATGGCGGCGCGGCGTATTGAAAAATATCTTCCGGAAGTGAATGGTCAGGAGGGGCGCAGAACCTAAATACATGTGTAAAACCTAGCGGGATGTGAAGGATGGTCATGCAGCAATTAAAATTGGAGAATTCGCACGAAAGATGACAGGCGATTGTGAATAATTCGGGTGCATATCGGAGACGGATACGGCGTGTATGTTCTTCATTTGGTTGAGGTTCTTAATGAGGTGTTTTTTCGTTTCCATCCGTTAGTATAAATGTAAATCGACCCCTGCGGAACAACTGCATTTATTAATCTGGAAGTGAAAAATGTTGTGTAAATACGAACTACACAAGTTATGTCATTAAGAGCGATGTATGTAATACCGAAGCCGGATATGTTGGAGTCGCCATCTCGGCGCGAAGCCAGTTCGGCGCCGAGACAACTCGACGCGGAGCCATCTCGGCGCCGAATTCAAATTCGCAAACTACAGTGTGCACTACGTGAATTATTATAAACAAATAATAAATAAAGTTATCGCCAAAAAGTTGGCATCAAATAAAAAAAAATATTTAGAATTTCTTGGAGAATCAAACACTGACGACCGGTGGTGGTTGCAAAGTGTTTACAAATGAACCTACGAAAGTTGTCACGTGACTTCCGTTATCAGTAAAATTTTATATTTTTTAAAAACAATTATGTAACATGCATTTACTAGTCAAGATAGAGACAAATTTTACGAAAAAAAGTTTTCTGGTCTTGGTATTGTTCAGTCAGCTAAAACTAACGCACTATAAAAAATCTCATTGAAATCTTGCTTCATTTCCGAAAAATAGCACTTTTTGGATTTAGACATTTTCGAAAAACGCCATTTTCTAACTCAGTAAAGTGCCTTTTATGTGAGAAATATTTCTTTAATGTTTATTTCCCAAATCAAAGAATTTTATTTTTAACAAAAGTTTTTTATTAAAAAACTTTGTTAAAAATATTTGTTTTTCCGTAGCAGTCTTTGTAAGAGTAAAATTCTTTGATATGGGACCTAAACAATAGAAAATGTGAGAGATCAAAGTTGGCCGAGGATTTTGAAATTTGGTATAGGAGCCTAGATGTTGATTCTAAACAACTTCTTTTAATAACTTTTTGTCGTATTTGCTACATAAAAGGCACGCTACTCTACAGTAAAATAGGTTTTTTGAAAATTTCCAATGCATACTTGAGTTTCAAAACTGCTGCCCTTTAACCAAGTAGGGCTGTATCCAAAAAAAAAAAATAATTAAAATTTAAATCGATAATTTTTTACCTTTTACAAGAGTCGGTTCACCTATCCAGGGACACTGTATATACAGGTTGATTTTTAAGTTGATTCTTGCCTTTTACCAGGATATTAAGCTAAAAAAGTAATCTTTTTTTTCATTTACCACGTTTGAGAAATATCAAAACTAACGGAGGTACAAGGTGTTAAAGTTTCAAATTAAGAACTAAAATTACTTAACGAAAATTAAACTAAACTTAATCTATCTTAAATGATATGTTCAAAATTATCAGCATTAGCTTCTACACACACGTTCCGCGTATAAGAGCGATGCGGCAACGAGATTTTGACGACACTCCCAGTAAATAATAACCATATTCACTCATTCATTATTTTCATAAAGATGAGCCATTATTGTAGCAATAACATTAAGAAAATTACAATGGAAAACTAGTTGACAGATCATTGCTTGACAACAGAGATAAACAAAACTAAAATTGTCCAGCCGCCTTTGCGCCAAAGTTTAGATTGTAATTTGTAACTTTAACACCCTGTACCTCCGTTAGTTTTGATATTTCACAAAATTGGTAAATGAAAAAAAAGCTTACTTTTTTAACTTTATATCCTGGTAAAAGGAAAGAATCAACTTAAAAATCACTCTGTAGACAGGGTGTCTAGTACCACAAGTTCCTTTGCCCAAAATATGATGATTTAACTCAACTTACCTATATACAAAGTTGCTCAGTTTAGCCGCTAGAGGGCTTTAAAAATGATTAACTTTAATTTAGAAGCTTTTTCCTCTCGTACAATATTTTAGTTGGGTGAACGGTTTAGCCACAAAAAAATATTTTCTAAACCCCTACAAGCGTAGTGTTAAGTTACAATTACTGATTCAGGCTTGTAGAAATTTAATGGCTAAACCTTTTACCCAACTCAAATTTTGTAAGAGAGGAAATAGCTTCTAAGTTAAAGTAGCTATTCACAACGAAACATTGGTAGTGATTATACACGGAGTTAAAAAATATGGATGGATAATTTATTGTGACAACGTTTTTAAACACCCTGTAATTTTCCAAATTAAGGTTTATTCCACAAAAAGCTGTAGTTTACTGGTACAAACGGATGGCCAAAAAATGAAAAAATGGATCAAAGATTTTTCGACTTACTTGAAAAAATTTAAAAAAGCTAATCATTTTTGAAGACCTCTAGCGGCTAAACTAAGCAACTTTGTATATAGCTAAGTTGAGTTAAATCATCATATTTTGGGCCAAGAACCTTGTGGTCTTTCGTTGTACACGTATTTTTTCGGACACCATGTATACAGTGCGTCCCCGGAGAGGTGAAACGACTCTTGTAAAAAGTAAAAAAATTCTCGATTTAAATTTTCATTTTTTGGGGTTCAGCCCTGCTTGGTTAAAGGCGAATTTCTAACAGCATTTCAGTTTTGAAAAATCAAGTATGCCTTGGAGGTTTTCAAAAAACCTATTTTACTGTATATAGTAGCGTGCCTTTTATGTAGCAAATACGACAAAAAGTTATTAAGAAAAGTTGTTTAGACCCAACATCTAGGCTCCTATACCAAACATAAAAATCTTCGGCCAACTTTGATATCCCACATTTTCTTTTATGTTTAGGTCCCATATCAAAGAATTTTACTTTTAACAAAGACTGCTATGGAAAACCAAATATTTTTAACAAAGTTTTTCAGTTCATAATAAAAAAACTTTGTTAAAAATAAAATCCAAAAAGTGCTATTTTTCGGAAATAAAGCAAGATTTAAATGAGATTTTTTATTGTGTTAGTTTTAGCTGACTGAATAATTTCAAGTAAAAAAAAAATCTTTTTTCTACGGTCACCTTTAAAACTGACTATTAAGCGCTCACTGTCAATGCGAAAAGTTAGCGATTCACACATTTTTTCCCTAGTAACCATTTTAGCATCGCAACCACGTAAACAATGTCTTAATGAAATAATCGCGTCACTTCATTTTACTTTACGCATCGCCATGGCTAACCTGATTATTAATTTAATTCGTCATTTTTCTGGAACTGGCTAAAATTATTGACAATTGCATCACGGTGCGTCCATCTCATCACGCAACAGATTTATTGAGTTTGTGAGTTTTTGTGAAGGCGAAGATGGAATCTAAAGGTAATTGCACCCCGCCAGAAGTATTTGAAGCGACCCAGACAGCAACCAACGAGTGTTGTTGCCGGCCAAATCGAGCGGCCTTTATGAACGGCGGTACAACGACTTCATCAAATGGTATGTATCGAAATTTCAATTATTTAACAATTTTGTTATTTATTTAGAACCGTAGAAAAAATTTTGTATGTATTTCGAGTGTAAAGAGCCATTTTGGTATTCGGTTGCTTTTTCGCGCCTCGCTACCGCCTCGGCACGAAACTCGCATCCTCATACCAAAATGGCTCTCTTTACACACTAAATACATAAATATCTATTTCGTAAAATGCGTCTCCATCTTGGAGCACGTTTCGTAATTATTTAAAAAAAAATTACATTTTACTGATAAGGGAAATCATGTGACATCTTTTGTTTGGCCCATTTGCAATTACTTTGCATGCAAACTCTGGTCGTCAGTGTTTGATTTTCCAAGAAATTCTAAATATTTTTTTTCTTTTGATGCCAGCTTTTTGGCGATCACTTTATTTATTATTTGTTTATAATAATTTTCTTACGGAGTGCACACTGTAGTCTGCGAATTTGAATTCGGCGCTGAGACGGTCTTGCGCCGAGTTGGCTGGCGCCGAGCAGGTCCCGCGCCGAGATGGCGTTGCCGAAGTGGTGGCGCCGAGATGGCGGCGCCAAGATGTCCTAGACCCATGTAATACTGCCTCCAGATATAGTGAGTGGCACTTCCATTCTCTGCACTTTCAGGCATTATCCGTTTATCCAGACGCGATCGAATGCCTGAACGACATCTAGACAGGCAACAGAATACACTGATTCTTTGTTCTAAAAGGTTCGTTATATTTCTTCTGTGATTCGAACGGGTAGATGATTGGTAGAGTGACTACCACTAACAATTAACTGAAAGGTAGGAAATAAGTTGTTATCCAGAAGAATTAAGTTAGCCAGGATTGCATTATCTGCTGCAGCAATTTAAATATCATAGACAGAAAACTTATTAGTCGAT
>OW679194.1:86767618-86829573 GCA_940337035.1 Agriotes lineatus | reverse complement strand
GACAGTACACGTTTATCGTATCCGCGGATAAGTTAAGTTTGAAGTATTTCATTTGGTAATACACAGGGTGGTAAGAAAAAATTGAAGAAATCAGAAAAAATTGTTTTCGAAGCAAGTAACCGTGACTTTATATTTGACACCTACTTGTAATTCTTCTTCAAATAACATTTTTGTCTATTTTGAAAAATAAGGGTACTTTATTCTTGAGCCATTTTCATATTTTTGAACCTCCCTCATATACGAAAGAATATATTTACATGTTGGCAAGTGCATTTTTAGTTTGAGGTTTAGAAACTTGTATCAGGAATAAAACTTTCTGATAAATGGATGATAAAAAATCCATGTGTTACAAATTTATGAGGGACGGTATATGTTATACTATACAGATTTGTGGTGGATAATGCGAACATAGGCAGTCCACTGAGCTAGAATACAGTTTATGGGCTTTGTATGCGTTAGACAGAAGTAGACATATATGATTTAAAATCTAGTATCCTAGAATTCAGTATTTTCTAACAACAAAACCTTTTGCTTCTGCGGATGCTATTAATCGCATCTAGATCTGTTTATGGCTAACGCATACAAAATCCATAAACTGTAGGTATTCTAGCACATTTGATTACTTATGTTCACATTTTCCTCCACCAATCTGTATATTATGATATATATCACTGGAATGGGAAAAATTCTCTTACTCATGATACCACATACAATTATGGGTTCCATATACAAAAATACAACTTTATGGTATAACTCGAATTTCAAAACTTTTTTGAATAACTGATTACCCACTGCATTCGTATCGAAAAAGTGCCAGAAGAACGTCAAATTAGTTTTATCTATTTCTACAAATAAGCGAGATATAGTCACAAAACGAAAAATCGAAAAATTTATTTTTTGTTTATAATTCGAAAACAAAATACGGTAGCCCATTTTGGTTTCCACCATTAAGTTTTTCTCGAAAAAAGATCGAAGATGGGGGTCTATTTTTCCATATCTCTTATACTTATCGAGATTTTCTATGAAGACATCGAACTTTCCCCAACTTGTATACCCTGCGACAGCGACCGAGTTTGTTCAGGAAAATAAATTTGAACCCACTTAGTAAAAGAAACGATAATTAGCTATTGTAGGTCTCGGAATGTTAAGAACTTGCTACGTCTTGTAATGTTTATGACGTATTATAAATTTCCACCCATTGAGTTTTCCGTCGAAATTTTAATGCCCCTAATGTTCTCTCTCGGAAAGCACGTCGGGTTGAAATGACAGATATGGTTAAATTTCTAGTTATCTGTATACAGGTTGGTGGCGGAAAATGTGAACGTAAGTAATCAAATGAGTTACAATACAGTTTATGGGCTTTGTATGCGTTAGGAACTTTAAATTTGGGTGGAAGGTTCAATTTGTTACGTAAGGTAGTTCTAAAAAGGATTTTTTTAAATTCAATCCCTAATAGGGTGAAAAGGGGTATAATGGGTTTTTACGAATTCCTTAATGTCTCTTACACCCGGTGTTTACTTGCAAAGATAAGAATATTACTGGACAAACGCTCCAAAAAAAAAACGCGACTTTTTTCAACAATTTCAACACTTTCGTCTACAATATCTTTTTCAACATGTATGTTTGCCTAATTTTTTTATTGACTTATAGCCCGACCACGTCAATCATATTGCAATAAAAATAATTAAAATTCAACAGTATTCAATTACCACATACATATATGGAAGTATAAGGTCTGCATACTTACTTGGGTGCCTGCACGTCTTCAACTATGGACTTCAATCTAGCCCGAAATTTCTAAGAAAATGTGCTTCAAAAAAAGTTGGGCGTTATGACCAAAATCAAAGTTGGACGTTGTGATCAAAATCAAACTTGGGCGTCTTGACCAAGTTGGGCGTTGTGACCAGAATCAAAAGTGGGCGTTGTGACCAAGTTGGGCGTTGTGTCCAGAATCAAAGTTAGGCGTTGTGACCAAGTTGGACGTTTTGACCAAATTCGAAATTGGGCGTGGTGACCAAGTTGGGCGTTCTGACCAAAATCGAAATTGGGCGTTGTGACCAAAATCGAAGTTGGACGTTATGACCAAGTTGGGCGTTGTGACCAGAATCGAAGTTGGGCGTTATGACCAAATTCTGAGTTGGGGTTTGTGACCAGTGGGCGTTGTGTCATAGCCCCGTCCAAACCATTCTAATCAAGTGTATTCTTCTGCGAAGTGTCAGACAATATTTACCAAGTTTCCCATCGCACAAACTATAATTGGTTAATGGTTGACTGAGGCTAAACATAAACTTTAGTCTAGTTCTATTGCTGATTTGCGCATAATGATAGCAAAAAGTATTTGAAAAATTTGAGAACTGTTGGGAATCTATATGACATGTTTGTTCGGAGTTTCTTTTAGTTGCGTTTTAAGAGTGGATCTTCTGTCTGAAAAAAATATGCAGAATATAGAGAAGATTAATTTGGTCTTAATGGTTTGATGAATTGCTGCGCCCATCTGGTTTTCTCAGGATGTAATAGTATTTAGGGAATGAAACATCTTTTAGCCACCCGCAAGCTAATTTAAGATTTGGTGATCTCTGCTTTCACGTAGTTCAATGCTTTATCTAATTTATTTCTCAGGATTTTTTCTCTGTCATTTTTATCGTCTCTCTTTCCCTATTTGTTAAATTTTTTAGTTCTTTGATACTCTAAAAAAACTTGAAATTTGAGGTACTACCTGTAAAAAATTTCTATATATTTGAAGCTAGATTGCAGATTTGAAGTTGGGAAAAGCCGGAACATCTGCAGTCACGAACCCATCCCGATAGACGCTTCTGAATTTTTCAACACGTGTCGTAGCTATTAGGTTCTTCACTTGTTTCGATTTTTCGTTAACCTGACATCGTATCTCTTTCCAGTACGAAAAAAAATGCATTGATTGTTGTATCCTGCCCGTCGTGAAAAATAGCCAGTATACAAATTTTACGAGCAATAAACAGCTGTTTACTGTTTTAACTTGATTGTAACATTGTGGTTGGTAAATAGCCATTTTTTACCAAATGCAATTTACCTTGTATGTATTGTACTGTACACTGTACACACATTTATTAAGAATAGTAAACGAATAATTTTAGTAATATGTTTACGTCATGCGGCAATTATGCGAAGAACTCGCTTTTTCCTTCATATGATAATTTGTACTTCATCTCTATTCGTGTACGTTAGGGAAGGCCAAATCGTGCAGCGCAATACTCCGATTATACTAGCAAATAGCTTTTTTTGAATCGGCTGGTGGAGTGTATAATATATCACTCCCTTACGGTGTTATTACAATTAATATCAAATTAAATATCCCCTTTTCTAACTATTAAAAAAAATCACTATCAGGTATAGCTCACTTATGTACTTACCTTACTTCTTAATACAATAAATAGGATTTGACGTATCTCATAAATCAATTTGACATTTAGAATCGTGTCGTGTGATTATAGTTTTTTAAAACCTCGACTAGTCAGTTTTACAAGCAATGGGATCCCTGACTCCCAGATGAATGGATAAATTTTCAACTAACAACTTTTTCTTGTAGTTAAAGACTGAATTACTTTTAAAATATAATAATTATTTGGCTCTGTGAATTAAATACACGTTTCAGGTACTTCACATCGAAGTTTGAACTGGCATTACAAAAATAAATAGATATTGTCAAAAATAGTTTAATCAAATGTTAAATATCCAAACTTGATTTAAATAAAAATACTAAAAAATAACCTAATCCAAAAATGTAAATTTCAAATTATAATGGTCGAAAGACGTCGAGTACTCGAATCGCTATTAAATTTAGAAAATTCTTCTTATTCTAAATTAATTTCTCAATACAATTACCATTAATAATGATTTCCCTCCCCAAACTTGCTATATAACTTCTTAACATTTCATAAGAAATGGGCACCAACCTTCTGATTGTCTATCTTGTACCTGAATGTGTTATCTCAACTGGATAAATTCTAATCAGCAAACACCTCCTTGGGTTGTTCCCGACCAAACTAAGACTGGTTGTAGCTCTTTAAAACCTCTATTATGTGGATAGACAGTTCAAAAGCATATCACAACACTCACTTTCACTGTTTTTACTGGCTTAGTAGTAATATACCACGTTAAATGGAATCAAACCATCCTAAATTTTATATTTCAATAATATTTGTGACTTATAGTCAAATTTGTAGAGAATACTATATTGCTACTACGTATCTCAATCATCAATTATTATTCTTCACAATTAATGGGAATTTAACCCTTAACGTGACTATCGTAGATTATCACTTCAAGTTATTTTTTACCACTTGATATAAACAACCCTCTGGTTGCCCTTTACAACACCACTAGTTAAACAGCATACAACTGTTACATCACGTGATATACATTGGATATCTGGATATTATTTAAATTAAATTTATCATTCATATGGTATGCTGCATTACAAGTGGCGAGTTCGTTGCAGTTAAGGTTTTTACATATCGCTACATCAAGTCCGTGCATTTTTATTGCGAGAGACGACGACAGTCGTAAGAAAACTCGCAATGTATATATATATATATATATATATATATATATATATGTTTTCTGCACAAGTCGAGATCTTTTAGTGATAAATAGTATACTAGTCGAGATCCGTTTGAACAAGTCGAGATCCAAATTGGATCTCGTTGTGTTTCTATGTGTATCTCGAGTTTTTCCAATTAATCCAAGTGAGGGTAGTGCACCTCTAAATTTTAGTCCGGATCTCATTTTGTCATTTTTTATCAATTTTTATACATAAATAGTTCAACTAAACGCGCTAAAGGGGGCGCTCCGCAAGTTATACAGTATTTGACATTTTATGCATAACCTGAGATCCTGCATATTCGGCAACGTCGCGTTGCTATTAAGCTCTTACACGAATGAGCCAAGGCAGGTATTTCCTAGTGGTGGGCAAATACGCGATCTTTTAAAATATTTAGGTTGAATTTTATTAATGTTTGTTTGTTTTATTTATTCTTATGGGAGACTTTGGGCAATAACACGTCTACATATACACAAACAAACCGATAGTTTGGTGGATGTATGTTGATGTTGTTTTTGCAATTTGGCCTTATAGTATTCATGAAGTAAGCATATTTCTTGAACTTATTAACAGTAAAATAATTCAACAAATTAACATTAGAAGTATAGCAATACAATAAATTACTTTGGCCATATACCTAGTATTGATGATATATTTCTTGAACATATTGACAATAAGAAAATATCAAATTCACATTAGAAGCATAACTAAACAATCAATAACTTTGTTCTGATACACTAATGACGCGAACAACAAATACTTTTGAAACATCAGCATACCGCAAGAAAACCAACACCAATAGGTTCTTACATTTTAACTCCAACCATCACAAAAACACAAAGACAGATGTTGTAAAAAGCCTTTACGATAAAGCCAAGGTTGTTTGATCTAATAATGCAATCTTCAAAATAAAGAAATAATTTATTACACATGTTTTAAATGATAACGGTTATTCCGAGACTCTTGTTCGAAACATGTTTGATATACGAAACAATAACACGCATGTACAGAAAAATTATACTCCAAAATACAACACTCTTACTATACCTTATATTCCAGGCATGTCTGATAAAATTAAACGAATTGGAAATAGATTTAGTTAGAACGGTATTCAGAACTATGAATACCTTACAAAAACGAAACCGTTCAACGAAGAACAACATTCAAAGAAATGCATGTACATATAATAGAACTTTTATCAAATGTTTTTGAAAGAAATTCTCGAACACCTCAATTTTTATTTTAAATAAGACATATTTTGCTGTGGTTGTTACTTTTAGATTGTCTTTCGTTTTTGAGTTATGACGTTAGCGATACTTTTTTTAATGGAAACCCTAAATTTTTATGATGGATTTGGACAGAGCATGAAATTCTAAGACTAAATACGCTAAAAAAGTATGATATGTACTCTATTTTGAAATTTTCGAGAACATCGTACAGTGACCACATCCCCTCAATACTAAAATTTCAATTCGTCCTTTTTCACTCAAATATCGCAAAATTATTTATTAAATTAAGAGCACACAACAAAAACATATAAACAAACTATGAAGAACTGTCATAATTTTAGGACAAAGTCATTGCTTCATGGCTACTTGATTTTTATTCGAGTTTTGTTTTAATACTTTAAAGCGATGTTCTCGAAAATTTCAGTATTCCGTGTGAATGCAAGAAATACTATCTCGGTGAAACAGCAAGGCCTTTAGAAGTTAGGATTAAAGAACACCAAAATTTGATTAAGAAATACCAGTTTGACATATCTAAAATAGCAGAACATGCTTGGAATAACAACCACAAAATACATTGGCATAACACAAAGATGTAATTTAAGGAATCGATATTAACTAGACGTGAAATTAAAGAAGCTGCGTATATTTTACTGAACAAAGACAAATGCTTGTCCACACACAATCAGTTGATTTAAGTGATGGTTGGCTATCCATTCTTAAAGATGTAATCAAGTAGACGACTGTCAGTGTCACACTGTTTTATTGGGGAGGTTAGTCGCACTCTGCTAGATCTCCAATAAAATAAGCTAAGCTCTCATAGTTAATTTAACAGTTAATTGTTGTAAATGGCAGTAGATTTGTCTTCCGAAACGTTCATGTTCTAATATTGTTATTTTGTGGTGTGGCAAAATGCGTAAAAAAGTAGCGCGATTACCATTAATATTATGTTATATGTACCTATACAACGGAAAATTTGAATTTCGGATTATTTTTAGTAGATTCAACCATTTTTGGAAACTTTTCAATTGAAATCGAAAGCTTAAAAATGTGCATTGAGGCGTATTTTGTTCCAGAGTGCCTTTAATCAAAGAGAACACTCGATAACCTTTTTATTACTCTACGATTTAAACCAAATTAATAGTTGGCTGTTGGAGATCATCATTGCTATTTGGTAGCAATTTCAAATATTTTGTTCGCTTTTGGTTAAACCGGAAGTACATTATGCATTTTTTGGTTATATTTTTAAATTCTTCATCTTTTTCTCTTGTCTGTATAGAATTTCAGTGGGATTCTATAAAAAGTTTTGCCCAAAATCGCGTCTAAGGATTGGTAATTTTATTCGGTTATACAGACAGCAAGCACCGTCGATCCAATAAATTGCTCAACATGTTCACAGTTTTGTACAACACACGCCTCTGATTTCTTTCGGAGTTCTTGGTTGGTTTCTTTGCCTTTCTCATAGGGTGGTAACTGGGCACATCTGATTTTATTTTCTAAATAATCTAGATTAAAATAGAAAAAATCCGAAGGTGTGAGATCAGGTGATCTTGGAGGCAATTTCACAGGCTCATTGTTTGCAAGCAAACGGCCATTAACGCATCATTGGGGTATTCCCAAACAATAAAGGCGGAACGGACGCGCAGTGAAATCGTACCGGTAAAATCTCATAAACGGGACGATCGCACCTGATTTTTGCAAAGTGGTAGTATAACATAGTAAAAGAGAAAGTAAGCAACAACAAAAATCGGAAATCTCAGTTATAACAATACGAAATAAATGGATGTGAGTACGTGTAAGTGTATTGCAGCGTAAGCCACGCTGAGAGGCGACCTTATCGAATTTAAAGAATCTGAAGTAACCACATAAAGATGTTTAGGAGATGAACAAAAAAGAAAAAGGACAGGGAGCTAGATAGCAACAAGGTAAAGAAAATTTTTGGAAGGAGAAAAAAATAATCAGGTACCCAGACCAAAATAGACAACAAAACCAGGAAAATGAAGTAAACATGGGCGATTGAGAAATTGTAAAAATATTATGAAGGAAATTATGGAACAAATATAAAAAATACGTAAAAAATAAAAAATTAAGAGATGAAATCAGGAAAAAGGAGCTAAGACGGAAAAAATTAAAATTGCAATTAGCAGAGAGGATAGAAAAGTTAGAGGCAGTAATAAACCAGTTCCTAAGCAGGGGAGTAGGAATACAAACAAATGTTAAAAATGTGAACATCATAGGCAAGAGAAAAACAGGGGGAATTAATTAGTATAGAGATGGAATCCTAAGAAAAAGAACAACAGGTTATATAAGATAAAAATGATCCCAAGGGAAAGAAGAATACATCGATCATGAAATGACGTTAGTAGAAAGAAACATGCAAGCGTAAATCAGAAAAATAGAAAGAGAAGAGCAAACGGAAAACAAATCAAAGTAGGATATAAAAAGATAACAATGAATGGGCCCTATTTGAAGAAATAATAAGAATAATAAGAAACTTTCTTATTGGAAGTAAATATTTCTTTACCGGAAACCTTCCAAATGAACATTTTTCAAAGTGAAGGTTTCGAGGTTGCTTATAACTAACATTTCCATTTGGACAAAATAAAAAATAATAGTTATTTATATATTAAGAGCATAATGGCCATATTATAGCACACGGTACATACAACGTTTTATTTTAGTTTGGTTATCAAAATGGACAAAAATTAAGAATTCGGTATTTTGGGCACAGGCTGTGCATTTTTGGTGTGCTGTGATTTCTTTGTAGGTTGCTGATATTGCTATATTAGATTGTTAGATTGTTGATATCCGTTTTACTGATTACCAATTTTATAGACTTTCGGTCCATAAAAGCCATATTCCGCCGGCTGTCGAGGGCCAGTAAACAAGGTTGTAGATAAAAAATTAAATTAAATGAGGAGCATCCGTGCAAACCCGGCTATATCCATTTTCGTAAAATGTTGGGAAAATGGCAAAAACTTCCCATTTCCTGGCCTTTACAGATAAAAAAAATGCAATTTTATGTCTTGTGGGCATTAATGTGCTTGATTGATGGGATATTTTCATTTTCAAAAACATTTGCTTCAAAATCCGTTAATAAATGTGGAAGAAAACTTTATTTTTCAAAAATAATGACAAAATATATCTATAAACTACAAAATAACGCACATTCTTAGTTAAAAAAATTAAACAGAATAAAAAAGTTAACTTGTATTAATACGGCAGGCTCTTCATAATGACAATCGGATATAGCCAGGTTTGTTGAAAAAACGTAGATTTGGCCGGTTTTGCTTAAAACCTGCTTTTCAAATGTAATTGTAACATTGATATAGCCGGTTTTGGACAGAATCACTTTAGTTGTCGATAGAGCTGAAGCTAAAGATGCAAAATCGAGAAAAAAAACGAAAACTCCAAAAACAAATGGATATAGCCGGTTTTGCACGGATGACCTTCAAACATAGTATTATGTCTTTAATGAACCGAAACTGTGAAAATACAGCTGTACTGTAGTCTACATATTAATATAAGAAAACGTTCTTACAGCTACTTGTTTTTATAAGTGCTGTATACGAATACTTTAATTTATATCCAAGTCTATTACTTAAAAACATTAAATGATTTTCAGGCATTCTGTTTTTTATGGGAAATTGTATTTCGAATATGAGTTTCAAAAGACTACAACATAATGAATGGTCGTTCCACTGCTAAAATTGTTACGTGCATAAGCAAAACTTTTCGCAAGCATTCCTCTTTTATGATTGCTTTCTTATCCAAGAGGTATGGCAACCTTGCAGGATCTCATCTTATGCTACGTACATCACCATATACACCGCCGGACCTCTACTTGTATATAATTTATCACGGATCTCATGTTGTTTACATTATATCACGAATGAGTCAAGTGCTGAAATTGTTTCCCCTCTCCGTGGTTAGGGATTAAGTAACGGATTAGGCAATCGTTTGTGGAAAATATACTCGGCAAAGTCGTTCTGTTGTGGTGGATCTCGGGTAGTCCAACATTTATCCCGGATCTCCACTTGATACAAAAACAGATATATATATATATATATATATATATGTATATATAATTAT
The DNA here is from genome assembly GCA_940337035.1 of Agriotes lineatus. Classification (NCBI taxonomy): domain Eukaryota; kingdom Metazoa; phylum Arthropoda; class Insecta; order Coleoptera; family Elateridae; genus Agriotes; species Agriotes lineatus. Next base: position 86,819,676 of record OW679194.1, on the reverse strand, counting down.
TATTATTATACATTAAAAGTTAGGCGGCAGAGCCGTTTAAACTTTATCGTATCATACAATGCACATGATGTGATATACAAAATTAACTGACATTTTTTAAAAATCTATCGTAGCTGTTCTTAAATGTATTAACATTTGGCGCAGACACAACACTCTCCGGTAAACAGTTCCATTGCCTATGAACACGGTTGGTTATAAAATACTGCCGACAGAGTTTATAGGACCTTTCACGAATTAATTTATAATTGTGGCCTCTTAAACGACTGTTCTGATTGATCACAAAAATATCAAGATTGACACTGTAATACCCATCGAGAATTTTATACGTTTCAATAAGGTCACCGCGTAGTCGTCTTTCACTTAATTTAGTTAAACCAAGAACTTGCAGTTTTTCTTCATAAGGTAATGCACGTATTTGAGGGCACATTCCCGTTATTCTGCGCTGAGTTTGTTCCAAAGCATGGATATCACCAGCAAAATAAGGGTTCCAAATAGGTACTGCATATTCAAGTAAAGGTCTGATATAACATTTATATACTGTTGATAGCAGAGTGGGTGACATATTCTTAAACGTTATTGATACTATTTGCACCATTGAATTAGTTTTTTTGATCATCTTTCCAATGTGGGGGGCCCATTTTAAATCTGAAGATATGATTATTCACAGGTCTTTTTGCTGGGTTACTGGTCTGATCGTCACATTATTAAGTTTATATTGCAATTTAGGATTATTACTTCCAATATGTAGCACAGAGCATTTTTGAGGGTAAAGTTCCAACAACCACAGACCACACCACTTCTCAATTTTAGAAAGGTCTGACTGTAATATATCTGCCTGATTGATTGGGTTACTAAAGAATTTAGTATCATTCGCAAATAGAGAAGCTGAAGATTCCAAAACTTGAGCAAGATCGCTGATGAAAACGTTAAAGAGGAGAGGTCCCAGAACAGATCCTTGTGGTACACCGCTAACTGCAAAGTATTATCAGATAACTCTCCATCAACTCTAACTCTACAGGTTCTGTTATTTAGAAAGTCTGTAATCCAAGCTAGTAGGTTTCCCTTTAACACCATGATGTTCAAGCTTATAAATCAATCTTTGATGAGGTACAGTTCAAAAGCTTTTCTAAAATCAAAGTAAATAACGTGGTTGGTTGCCGATTATCTTCGGCTTTGGTCCAGTGATCAAGGCATTGTAACAGTTTAGTGATCGTTGACCTTCCGGGCATAAACCATGCTGTTTTTCATTTAAGCACCCATTTTTCGTTAAAGACGAAGTTAATTCACGGGAATATAATTTTTTCCAAGCATTTGCAAACAAGGGATGTCAAACTAATTTGTCTGTAATTCGCTGGGTCAAGTTTGTTGCCTTGTTTATGGACTCGTACAATAACAGCGGACTTCCAATCCTCGGGAAGCTTCCCCTCTAGTAAAAAAGATTGCATTAGCTTTTTGATTGGCTCAACTAAATATTCTTTACTGTTCTTTGGGAAGACAGCATTGATACCGTCAGGCCCAGCACTAGATTCTGCTTGTATATCATTTATGGTCGAAAGCACGGACTCTTCAGTGATTGTTATCGTTTCTATGAAGTTATGGTTACTTGTGAGTTCGGGCAGTTCGGGTAAATTATCTACCGGTTCAGGCAAAAATTATGTTGAAAATTCATTAGCGAAAATATTTGCCACTTGTTTTGGGTCGGTTACTATGTCATCGTCGCTGTTCCTTAGGCATATTGAAGATATCCTTGTATCTAAAGACCTTTTCACATATTTAAAGAAATTTTTTGTACTTTTAATGTTCACCAATTTTGATTCCTAGTCTGCTTTAGCTCTTCTTACTGCTGTAATTGTGCTGTTACAGCATTCTCTGCAACTTTGGTAGTTTTCTGTGGTGACAATAGACTTATATTTATGCCACAATTTTCGTTTTTTGTTAATTTGCTTTTTGATATCACTAATAACCCATGGTTTTTCTTTTTACGGCAAGAAGTCGAAGGAACAAATTTATCGATACAATTTTTTATATTATTTTTGAAAGTCTGCCATGATAAGTTTATATCGGCTGCAATTCATCTCTGGTCCCGAAAGGGACTTGAACATTTCTGTACATTATTTGTTTGCGTACTATTTATGTAATTGCTCTCTTCTAAATATTGACGTAAAACCGGTCTTTTGGTATATTAAGTCGTTGTCGTGGATACATGGATTGTCGATGTTGATAACTAGCCGCTGTTATTTTTCTTGGATATATATGTCGCAACTCGACTACCTGTGTGGTTCAGAGGAGCGTAAGTTGTTGAACCTGGCGCCCATAGCTATTGGTTTACTGCTGTTTATAACAACTAGATAAGTTTATTAGGCATTGTTTATGCCTACGACTTTCCTTCGGGAGTCTGTTTTAAAGTAGTTGTTCTGAATATTAACCAGTGACAACGTGTATTGTTACGTTTTTACCCAACACTGTTAAACCTACAAACATAAGTCCAATACCCCAGTATGGAGTGTATACTGGTGTAAGTCATCTTTTAAGATTATATTGATCATTGTCGCTGTCACGAAACATATCAGACTGCAACAGTTCAATGGCAAAACCGATAACCCTCTTTTTATAAAGAGACGTCCATTGTATGATTTGTATTCATAACACCCAGGTTTCTTCAAGTGGTAGTCCAACGATCATAACGAATATCTTAAACTTTGTAAGAGTTCTCGGTTACCGTCAGCAGCGAAGGAACTAAGTGTAAGAGAGTAAACTATAAAATCTGGGCTCAAGATTTTTAAAACACTTAAGTAGTCCCTGAAGAAGCAGCCATATAACCACAGCCCTCCAATAAGCAAATTGTGTCAAACAGCCTGAGCGACCTATTTAAAAGAAGCATTTTCTAGTTGTCGAGTTAATTTGCAACTTTATTAACAAGTAAATCATACCTATTTGTCTAATTTCGTAAAGCAGTTTATTGTAAATGGGGAGTTTTCTCGATTTTCCAATTTTTCAAAAATAGTCAGAACTACAACTTAAAATAATTAAATGTTAGCCAATCAACATAAAACCTAACCCCACTGCAAAAATAATAACCAAAATAATCAAATGCTTATGTACCACCACAATTTCATCTAAGTATTGCTAATGCTGGATACCAATGGTTTTCTTAGAGTTTCGCCATTTGATTTCCATATGAAACACTAAACAAGTCAATTAATTGATGAGTGCTATTTTCAGCATGAAACTTCTTACAGAAAATTTATTATTTACGCTAGTGTTTGTCTCAGTTGCTATTTTTATCGCATTTATAATCCATGCATATATGCAACTCTTCATACTTCATTTGATATCAGTTGAAAATTTAAGTTGGTATCGCCACTGTCCCAAGCCCTGTCAGTGTTGGCTAAAGTTCAATTTCGACAAATTTATTGCACACATACCTAAAAAGTCTAAGGAACACACGGTTTAGTCATATATATATGTAGTTCTCCTGTTTTCCTGTTTTTATAATGAAGCTGAAATAGATTTGAACATATTAACATACTGGCCTTAGGTAACAATGAAAATATATGTTTCGATGCTATTTTATTTATCTTGTTTGTTTACGTTTATGCTGTGAAGTTATACAGGCTATAGTGGTGCTTCGAAAAGTGACTGTTTTTCTGCAGTTTCATTTTTATTTTGCAACCATTTCTATCGGTTGTGTGTAATAGTGGTGCAGCGTGATAAAAAACGCCGTCATTTAAGCCGAGATGCGACGTTGTGGGCAATTAGTATTATTGAAGGTGGTCAAAGTCAGGCTAATGCTGGAAGAATTTTGGGAACATCAAAAGGAGTATATCACTGATTATGGCGGCGTTATCAAGAATCTGAAATCCACAGGAGCACCACCCACGAAAACGCGAATTACAAAGCTGATTCATAGCCCAGTTGCATTAGACGGAAAACCGCAGCATCTCCGAAAAAATCCAAGTGAGCTGAAATTTTGCATACACCTTTACTTTGACATTACAAATAATGTCTCAAAAGTCCCAACCGATATCGGGCTTGCGCTTTGAGTTATTCAAGGTCAAAGATCACAAAAATACGTTTTTCGTAAATACCTCGCTTTCTATGGGTCGGATGACTTTTTTAGTTATTACAAGAAATTAAGGGCTAGAAAATTCTCTACAAAAAGATAATACAGGTTTTTACGTACAACTAACTATTCAGTAAATAACACACTGTTAAGTTTTGCAGAGGGGGTTTTACTTCCTTTTACGATAAAGGAAGTATTGGATTCACCCCAAAAATTCGAAATTGAGTTTTCAACATATCTTCACGTTTTAAAGTCCGCTGAACCCAAAAAACATGTTTTTGCTCATTGGTCTGTGTGTCCGTCTGTCCGTCCATCTGTCTGCCTGTGAACAGAATATCTCAAAAACGAAAAGAGATATGGCGTTGAAACTCCATATATAAGTTTTGTGTACTATCTAAATGCGACAGCAAGCTTTTGGAGAAAATCGCATAACTGGAAGTATGATGTTTACTCTTGTATTTCAAAAACGGCTATAACGATTACATTTTTAATGTGTATTGATTGAGATGAGTGATTTTCTAGTTGAATTTTAGAAGTATTCAACTGTAAAATCACCAATCAGCCAAGCAATTACTCGCGGTAATCCAGAAGCTCGAAACGTGTGGTGTGCTGATCATGAAACTTAAAATCAGCAACAATGGGGCACAGTTCTCTTTACTAACGAGTCGCGGTGCGGGCTCTATCCCGACACAAAAAAAAACTCGTGTTTGGAGACGATCTGACAATGAACAACGGCTACGAAATGTTCAGCAAGTAAAAAAAACCAATCATGGTATGGGAAGGAGTAATTACTGGCAGAACAGAGCTCGTTTTAATTAACGATCATTAAGGGCAGATAATATCGGGATAACAATCTGCAGCCTGTTGTCCTTCCTATCGCTGAAGAACTTCATCCAGATTTTTGTCTGATGCATGATAATGCAAAGTGTCATGTTGCTGCTACAGTTTCTCAGTGGCTGGAAACGCACAATGTATCCATTTTACCAAGGGCTGCGCAGTCGCCAGACGTAAATCCATTGAGCATATTTGGGACATGCTCAAAAGAAGAGTTCTTGTCGATATGGAAAATGTGCAGAACAATATAGATCTTTTTAGATGCCTTCCGCCATACCGCAAGGAGAAATTGACAATGTGATAATGCCACGAAAATGCCGAGAAGTTTTAAATGCAAGACGAGGTAAACACTAGTTACTAAATGCCTTTTAATGTTAAATTTAATGTGCAAAATTAGAAATTAAGCAATAGACCAAGAGCCCATAACACCTAAATTACTAGTCATAGAGCGGCAAGCTCGGTAGGTAGTAAACCTTTTTATATTGCCCAAGTAAGTTGCAAAAATGCAAGTATGGCAGCCGAACTGCGGTTACAAATATTAACGGCGGCTTCAGAAATAGTTAATAAAATTAAATATTTTTTTTAAAGCGGCAAGGCTAATTTTTGTTGTAATCGATAAACAAGGTCTCTAAACCCCATACGGAAAGTATGTGCCATACTGATATGAAGGGTATAAGGGCCCGCCATACTAGGTCAAACTGGTAATTTTTTCGTTGCAAAAATAATAATAGCGGCAAGCTTCAATTTTTGTTTACTACTTCATTTAAGCGTCAATTATCCAAAAATATAATTGTCATACCGCTCGGATGATTATGTGGGTAGCCATACTGGTACAAACATGTATGATTTTTTGGCCAAAATCTGTGATAGCGGCATGGCTAATATTGAAGGTGTAACTTATTTACGGTGTAAATAACCATAAAATAAAATTGCCATACTAATAGTGTAGTTTTGGTGGTGGGGGGAGGGGGGGAGGGGTATTATAAGGGTTGAAAATTGTAGGCTTTGTAGAGTTATTTTAGTGATAGAGGCGCATAACAATTTTCTTGAGATAGCTGCTGACAAAATGACAAAAAAGCACATTTTGCCTAATTCAGTCGTATTGTGACATTGACGTTTGAAATGGATCACTATCTAAAATTATGTTTTATTTGCAAAAAAACATAGTGAAGCTATTCAATTATTTGAACTCGATACATTAAATAAGTGTAGTGTTTCTTTATCGGTTCGTAAAACCAACTATAAATCTTCTTCTTCTTCTACGTCTTCTGTTTAGGTTAAGACCTGTTTCTTCTGGTATCTTTTTCTTTACTGTTGGCCGTTATCCTGGAATGTTGATTGTCAACTATCCCACCAACGTTTTGGTGGCCTGCCTGTTGGTCTTCCAGTCTCCGGTCTTCTATTTCGTGCAATTTGACTATTCTATTTTCAGTCATTATATGTATGTGTCCAATCCACATTCTGCGTTTTCATTTCGTATCGTGTCGAGTAGTGTTTTTCCACATATTGTTCGTAGAGTTTTCATTTCGCTAGTTCGTAATGCTCTCTTTGTCTATGTTGTGTCGGGTCGGGTCTCTGCTGTATATGTAAGAATCGGTCTAATACATGTTTTATAAATACGTGCTTTACTTTGTATTGTCATATCCGAATTCCTACATATGACGTCTCAGCACTTCTTCAGTTAAGTCTTTGTTTGCTTTTATTTTTGTTGTATTGTTAGTGTTTAGCTTATGAATGATTTGTATTATCTTTTCATTACAACTTATATCAATAAGTATTAAATCATTGTACTGCAGTGTTAGTGGTTAGGTTAACTTAACTAACTGCATTAATATTTGAATATTACATTTGGGTAAATAAAACACAGGTTTGAGTTTCACATATCAAAAACAATACCATGTTTATTTATTAATATATTTGTAACCTAGCAATCTATTACAAGGTCACATGTAGGCATACTACATAGCTTCAATTGATTTTGGTTACCTGGGTTATTTGCTAGAGAAGAAAATACTGGAGAACTATAAATTAGTAAATAGTTATTGGGTAAATAAAACACAGGTTTGAGTTTCAATATCAAAAACAATACCATGTTTATTTATTAATATATTTGTAACTTAGCAATCTATAACAAGGTCACATGTAGGCATACTACATAGCTCCCCCCCCCAAATAATTGATTTGGTTACCTGGGGTTATTTGCTAGAGAAGAAAATACTGGAGAACTATAAATTAGTAAATAGTTATTGGGTAAATAAAACACAGGTTTGAGTTTCAAAATCAAAAACAATACCATGTTTATTTATTAATATATTTGTAACTTAGCAATCTATAACAAGGTCACATGTAGGCATACTACATAGCTTCCCCCCCCCCAAATAATTGATTTGGTTACCTGGGGTTATTTGCTAGAGAAGAAAATACTGGAGAACTATAAATTAGTAAATAGTTATTGGGTAAATAAAACACAGGTTTGAGTTTCAAAAATCAAAAACAATACCATGTTTATTTATTAATATATTTGTAACCTAGCAATCTATTACAAGGTCACATGTAGGCATACTACATAGCTTCCCCCCCCCCCCAAATAATTGATTTGGTTACCTGGGGTTATTTGCTAGAGAAGAAAATACTGGAGAACTATAAATTAGTAAATAGTTATTGGGTAAATAAAACACAGGTTTGAGTTTCAAAAATCAAAAACAATACCATGTTTATTTATTAATATATTTGTAACCTAGCAATCTATTACAAGGTCACATGTAGGCATACTACATAGCTTCCCCCCCCCCCCCCCCAAATAATTGATTTGGTTACCTGGGGTTATTTGCTAGAGAAGAAAATACTGGAGAACTATAAATTAGTAAATAGTTATTGGGTAAATAAAACACAGGTTTGAGTTTCAAAATCAAAAACAATACCATGTTTATTTATTAATATATTTGTAACCTAGCAATCTATTACAAGGTCACATGTAGGCATACTACATAGCTTCCCCCCCCCCCCAAATAATTGATTTGGTTACCTGGGGTTATTTGCTAGAGAAGAAAATACTGGAGAACTATAAATTAGTAAATAGTTATTGGGTAAATAAAACACAGGTTTGAGTTTCAAAAATCAAAAACAATACCATGTTTATTTATTAATATATTTGTAACCTAGCAATCTATTACAAGGTCACATGTAGGCATACTACATAGCTTCCCCCCCCAAATAATTGATTTAGTTACCTGGGGTTATTTGCTAGAGAAGACAATACTGGAGAACTATAAATTAGTAAATAGTTATTGGGTAAATAAACACAGGTTTGAGTTTCAAAAATCAAAAACAATACCACGTTTATTTATTAATATATTTGTAACCTAGCAATCTATTACAAGGTCACATGTAGGCATACTACATAGCTTCCCCCCCCCCCAAATAATTGATTTGGTTACCTGGGGTTATTTGCTAGAGAAGAAAATACTGGAGAACTATAAATTAGTAAATAGTTATTGGGTAAATAAAACACAGGTTTGAGTTTCAAAAATCAAAAACAATACCATGTTTATTTATTAATATATTGTAACCTAGCAATCTATTACAAGGTCACATGTAGGCATACTACATAGCTTCCCCCCCCCCCCAAATAATTGATTTGGTTACCTGGGGTTATTTGCTAGAGAAGAAAATACTGGAGAACTATAAATTAGTAAATAGTTATTGGGTAAATAAAACACAGGTTTGAGTTTCAAAAATCAAAAACAATACCATGTTTATTTATTAATATATTTGTAACCTAGCAATCTATTACAAGGTCACATGTAGGCATACTACATAGCTTCCCCCCCCCCCCCAAATAATTGATTTGGTTACCTGGGGTTATTTGCTAGAGAAGAAAATACTGGAGAACTATAAATTAGTAAATAGTTATTGGGTAAATAAAACACAGGTTTGAGTTTCAAAAATCAAAAACAATACCATGTTTATTTATTAATATATTTGTAACCTAGCAATCTATTACAAGGTCACATGTAGGCATACTACATAGCTTCCCCCCCCCCCCCAAATAATTGATTTGGTTACCTGGGGTTATTTGCTAGAGAAGAAAATACTGGAGAACTATAAATTAGTAAATAGTTATTGGGTAAATAAAACACAGGTTTGAGTTTCAAAAATCAAAAACAATACCATGTTTATTTATTAATATATTTGTAACCTAGCAATCTATTACAAGGTCACATGTAGGCATACTACATAGCTTCAATTGATTTGGTTACCTGGGGTTATTTGCTAGAGAAGAAAATACTGGAGAACTATAAATTTGTAAATAGTTATTGGGTAAATAAAACACAGGTTTGAGTTTCAAATATCAAAAACAATACCATGTTTATTTATTAATATATTTGTAACTTAGCAATCTATAACAAGGTCACATGTAGGCATTCTGCATAGCTTCCCCCCAAAACTATTTGATTTGGTTACCTGGGGTTATTTTTTAGAGAAGAAAAAACTATGGAGAACTATAAATTAGTAAATAGTTATTGGGTAAATAAAACACAGGTTTGAGTTTCAAATATCAAAAACAATACCATGTTTATTTATTAATATATTTGTAAATTAGCAATCTATAACAAGGTCACTTGTAAGTATACTACAGTACGAAGTCTTTGTAAAGGCTGATTTAGATCTTTTTTCGAGTATGGCAAGCCTTTATATACTATTTATTGGTATGGCAACTATACTAATTTACTAAAGATGTTGTTAACTATATAAAAAGCCGCTATCACAAATTTTGGCCAAAAAATCATACATGTTTGTACCAGTATGGCTACCCACATGACCATCGGCGGGGTATGGCAATTATATTTTTGGATAATTGGCGCTTAAATGAAGTAGTAAACAAAAATTGAAGTTTGCCGCTATTATTATTTTTGCAGCGAAAAAATTACCAGTTTGATCTAGTATGGCGGCCCTTTATACCCTTCTTATCAGTATGGCACATACTTTCCGTATTGGGTTTAGAGACCTTGTCTATCGATTACAACAAAAATTAGCCTTGCCGCTTTAAAAAAATATATTTAATTTTATTAACAATTTTCGAAAGCCGCCGTTAATATTTGTAACCGCAGTTCGGCTGCCATACTTGAGTGTTTAATCTTGTCTTTAACAGATTAACCAGATATAAATTTATAATTATTCATTTAAATTTTACGAAACATTCTAAAAGTTAAAAGCCACCAAAAACGCAATATTGCATTATGCAAGCGCGGCGACCTACTCACAGGCAAGTTTAAACACCTCGCAGTCGCCGCTCAGCATTTTTACACGGCTTCGCGTACACAATTACGCAAGGCCGTGACAAGGTTTAAATGCCTACAATCGCAGCTCAGCATAAAAGACGCTCGAGTTCATGGAGTCCATATCATATCACGGAAGCAAAACCGCTGAGTATTGTTTTGCAATACTAGTAAATTAACCTACTGAATATAATACATTGCACCTGTTATTAGAAATGAACTTTGTATATTACTATGATCTAAGCAAATTTGTTTGTATATATAGAACAATTATTTTTGTAATAAACCAGTCTGCATTTACTTGTTAGATTCACTTACTGCGTCGCTGTGGGTCCAAGCCTATAAATAATTAAGGGATGTGAGGCTGCATCTCACACAGTGACGAATTATCATCCCGTTAAGTGGCATGACTAAGCTGTCTTAAAGCGGAAACTGCTGTCTCAGTTCTGCGCTTAACATAAGGGATGGAACCAGCAAAATAACGTAACGGACGCCTGATTTCTACAGCCTCCAGGCGAATCTGTTCATGGTCCTTCGAGCCGGATCTGTCTACAACTAAGAAGAGGTACATCCCGAGAAGAAAACAACATCTACCAACCCACCCGGTTCCCCGAAAATGGCAAACAATATGGAGGAATTCAATCAGCTAGCTGTCGCCCAAGAAGAACTCGGCCAGAAGATCACGCAGGTATTTTCCAACAGCAAAAAGGACCCTGCCAGCCGAAAAACAGAAGCTTACATCGCCAGCCGAAACAAGACGCTGGACGAAACTTGGAACGCCGTGACCAAAAATCACGCCAAAATGGTGCAGCTAAGTATTCCTACACATAATTATTTTACCACAGGGTATTACGAACAAATTAAAGCCATCTACTGCGAAGCAAAAAGTTATTTGCAGAGCTGTTTAAAGGCAACTGAAAATCCCGACCCCTCTGAAACTAGGAGGCGAGAGGAAACAGTTGTAAATCCCGAGCAAAAGGTTCGTATCCGAAAACTGCAGATTCGGATGCAGAATTTTAAGCAATCTTTGGACGACGCCGAACTGGAACAAGCACTCGGAAGGCCCGCCATCACAAAGAGGGAATTAAAGGAAGAATGGGACCGGGTGATCGAGATGGACGAAGAAGTCATGTCTAACGAGATGGATTCAAACCAGACGCACTTCAGTCCTGAATTTACTACGTTGAAAGACAGGTACCGAAATTTAATTAATTTGTTACAAGCACCAACAAGGAACGAGCAAGCATCAGCCATCTCGCTTCCTCAAGTTAAAATCCCCATATACGAGGGAAATTATGAGGAATGGGCCACTTTTAAGGACCTATTCACCAAATTAGTAGATGACAACCAAAACATGGATGATGTCATCAAAATGCAGTATTTAAAAACGCATGTCAAGGGAGAGCCCAGCCGACTAATCCAGCATCTCGCAGTGACTCAAGCCAACTACAACACCGCTTGGAATTTGCTGCAACAAAGGTATCAAAATAATCGCCTTATTCTAACCAAATTGCTAGACACCATCTTCGATCAGCCGGTCCTCTCCAAGGAATCAGCCCAAGGGTTGAAAAGATTGCATGACTCCACTAAGGAATGTGTGGAAGCAATCAAAAATTTGGGCATTTCCACCGACAGCTGGGGTCCGTGGATTAACCGAGTTATTACTCGAAAATGGGATCCTGAAACTAAAAAATTATATGAGCAATCGCTTCAGTGCCCAAATGAAGTTCAGGATCACCAAACTCTAATGGCCTTCTTACAAATGCGGTTCCAATCCTTGGAATCCATTGATGGAGCTCGAAAACCAACTCAGGACAAGCCACAGAAAAATTACGCTGCCGGATATCTCAACTGCAAGATGTGCAATGGGGACCATTACATCGATAACTGTGGTCAATTCCAGAGGCTCTCCACCCACGAAAAGCAAGAAGTGGTAAGAACCTACCGATTGTGCTTTCGATGTTTGCGACACGATTCTAATATACAATGTCGTTCGTATTATAACTGCAAAATCTGCCGCTTTCCACACCATACTCTGCTTCACAAGGCACAGCCGCCATCAAAGCCGATACCTGCTCCGAAGATGAAGACGTTTTCTCACGCAGCAGCCATGCAGACCTCCAACGCTCCAGAGAAGAAGCCAAAACCCACAATCATTGCCGCCAACCTAGGCGCAAAGAAGAGCCAAGTGCTACTGGCCACAGCAACGGTTCAAGTTAAGGCAGCATCCGGGATGACTCATCTCTTGAGGGTCTTGATAGATCCAGGGTCTCAAGGTTCCTTCATCACCGAAGCCGCAGCCGAATTATTAGCGTTACCCAGGACCAAGGTTCGAGCAGAAATCTCCGGAATTGGGAACAGCGAAACAAAAGTCGCAAAATGGAAAATCACAGGTTTGATTACGCCAAGATTTCCAAGTAAATTTTCCTTACCTGTTACTTTACTGGTACTTCCCAAACTTACAAAAACCATGCCTTCATCACCCATTCCGAACATAAAAATGGATGCCTGGAAACATGTCTTCATCGCCGATCCAACCTTCAACCGACCTGGCCCCATAGATATACTTCTAGGCGCTGAAGAATATTCCCAAATAATTCTCGAAGGAATCAAGAAATCCAAAGATGGCATCCTAGGACAGAATACCGAATTGGGATGGATCTTATCAGGAACCATGGGAAGACGACCTCCCACCAGCCTTAAGGTCAACACCATGGTTGCCAAAATTGAAGAGGATGAGCAGTTGCAGAAATTCTGGAACATTGAAGAGGCTTCTCCTCAAAGGAAACTTTCCCCAGATGATCAGGTATGTGAAAATAAATTCACAGACACAGTCCAGCGAGACGTAGATGGAAGATACGTAGTAAGGATTCCATTCAAACAAACTCCAGTACACATGGGAAGGTCCAAACCCTCAGCATTGGCACGATTCATACATCTGGAGAAGAAATTAGGACAAGATCAAGATCTAGCAGTCCAATACAAGAAATTCATGCAAGAATACTTGGATTTAGGACATATGGAAAAGGTGGCAAAGGAAGATGAGAATAACGGCAAGTATTACATTCCCCACCATGGCGTCATCCGAGAAGCAAGTTCATCAACCAGGCTTCGTGTCGTTTTCGATGCCTCTAGCAAGGCCTCTCACGGAAAATCCTTAAATGAGATGATGTACGCTGGACCTAAACTTCAGCAAGAACTGGTCGACATTCTACTTCGATGGAGAACACACAGGATTGTTTTTTCTGCAGACATTGAAAAAATGTACCGACAAATCAGAATGAACAACCAAGACCAGGAGTACCAAAGAATCCTATGGAGATTCGACAAATCACAGCCAATCAGGGAATATAAGCTGTGCACCGTCACTTATGGAACCGCATCAGCTCCCTATCTTGCCATTCGAACCTTGCATCAACTCGCACAGGACGAAAAGGTCTCATTTCCATTAGCTTCAGAAGCAGTGAAGAAAGATTTCTACGTGGACGACGTGCTTTCTGGGGCCGACACTGTGGAAGAAGCGATCCAACAACAAGGTCAGCTCATTTCCTTACTAAAGCGTGGAGGCTTTACTCTACATAAATGGTGCAGTAATGAGTCAGCCATCATTCAAGAACTCCCAGAAGAGTTAAAGGAACAAACATACCTCGAAATAAATGAAGACGGCGTAAAAAAGTCCTTGGGCATTCACTGGTCTCCATATGAAGATGTTTTCTGTTTTAAGGTAGACGTTAAGCAACAGGAATCCACCAAACGCACCATACTATCCGAAGTTGCCAAAATTTTCGACCCATTGGGATGGTTAGCACCCGTCATCATCACTGCCAAGCTACTCATCCAAGAACTATGGCTCGAAAATATCAAATGGGATGACCCAGTGTCTGAAAATATCCAAGGCAAATGGGAGACGCTCAGGTCTCAACTCAAGGCAGTGGAAGAAATTACCTTACCAAGGTGGTTGTTTATCAAAAGGGAATCTCTAGTAGAGCTGCATGGATTCTGTGACGCCTCCGAAAGAGCTTTCGGGGCCGCGATTTATACCAGAGTCACCACATCATCCGGCCAAGTCAAGGTATCCTTATTAATAGCCAAATCCAAGGTGGCACCAGCCCGAGCCAAGACGACATTACCAAGACTGGAACTCTGCGCAGCAGTACTCCTTTCCAATCTACTTCAAAGGGTAATTGCAGCATTAGACCTTCCTAAGGTGTCTATCTTCGCCTGGACCGACTCCATGGTTACATTAGGATGGATAAAAGGAGACCCGGTACGATGGAAGACGTTCGTCGCGAATCGAGTAGCCGAAATCAACAATCTAATTCCGGCTCAACATTGGAACCACGTCAAATCCGAAGAGAATCCTGCAGACGTCATCTCCCGAGGCACTAGTCCAGAAAAACTAAAGAATCATCTCCTATGGTGGGACGGACCGAGCTGGCTAGTTAACAAGAGTTCATGGCCGTGTCAACCAGACACCGCAACCACCGAGGAAGAAGCAAGAAGTTACACTGTGCATCAAACTACCATTCATCAAGACGAGAACGAAGTCGTTCATCGTTTTTCTTCTCTAACAAGAATGGTACGAGTCATGTCACATTGCCGAAGATTCATCAACAAGTGTAAGCGACTTCCCACTCAATCAGGATGCCTATCAGTGAAGGAAATGGACGACACCATCCTCCTACTCGTTAAGGTCATCCAAGGAAGTGATCCTATTTTGAGGGCAACAGGATCTCAACTCCGGCAGAACAAATATGTGAGTTCCAGTAACAAGCTTGCCAACCTCAATCCCTTCATCGATCAGCATGGAATAATCCGTGTTGGAGGAAGATTAGAAAATTCCACCTTGTCCTTCAATGAAAAACACCCAATCATACTCCCGTACTCCAGTCATATTTCCAAACTAATAATCCAAGAGGCGCATCTACGCACGCTGCACGGTGGCACCCAACTCACTCTCTCATATATCCGAAGAAAATATTGGATCATCAACGCGAAGAAAGCAGTCAGCTCCAGCATCCAGAAGTGTTTCCGATGTCTACGATACAAAGCAGAGGCAGCACAGCAACTGATGGGAAATCTTCCATCAACCAGAGTGAATTCAACTCCTCCATTCTTCCATTCCGGAGTGGACTACGCCGGCCCAATACAGATCCGAACATCCAAGGGAAGAGGGCATTCTTCGCACAAAGGGTACATTGCTGTTTTTGTCTGTCTATCAACCAAGGCAATCCACCTAGAGGCCGTCAGCGACATGACAACCAACAGCTTCCTAGCAGTCTTCAGGAGGTTTACTGCCCGAAGAGGACGCTGTGCACACCTATACAGCGACAACGGAACAAACTTCGTTGGCGCAAGAAAAGTGTTGGACAAGGAAACCCGCCAAACAATTGAAGGCCCAGTTGTCCAAGAAACCTTAGCAACCGGTGGTACCCAATGGCACTTCATCCCTCCAATAGCCCCTCACTTCGGAGGGATATGGGAAGCAGGGGTAAAATCAATGAAGCATCATCTGAAGAGAACTATTGGCCACGCTACTCTCACCTTTGAAGAGTTAACAACTCTTCTCTGCCAAATTGAGGCCTGCCTAAACTCACGTCCTCTATGTCCACAAGGCAACGATATTGAGGACACAACTGCTCTGACGCCAGGCCATTTCCTAATAGGGAGGGAAATCATATCGCCACCAGACCCAATCAACACTCCAATATCTTCAAATCTATCGAATCGTTGGAGGATAATCCAAAAGATCAAGCAAGATTTTTGGAAATCATGGAGCTCGGACTACCTTCATGGACTACAGCAACGAAACAAATGGAAGAAACCATTGGAGAACACTAAAGTTGGAGATTTAGTGTTAATCAAAGAAGATAGTATCAATCCTAGTAAGTGGCCTTTAGCAAGAGTCACTGCAACTCATCCAGCAGCCGATGGATCAGTACGAGTAGTGACGCTCCAGAAATCAGGAGGACATCAGCTAAAACGATCCATAGGCAGCATCATTCCATTACCAGCAACTACCGAGGAATCGCAGGAACCAGAGGCAGAAGATAAAATTTCAACTAACATTATCCAGACACGATCATCCCCAGCACCAAGGAAATCTGTCGCGTCCAAATGGAAACTGCTGTTACTCATCTTTACCCTTCTTACCACCAATACATTAAGTAAAGCAGAATTTAATATCCAAAAACCAGACAGCGGGTACTATGTAGAACACATTGGACACGGGAAGATTGAGAGAGGAACATTCCGGATCGAAATCCAGTTCGAGAGGGGGAAGATCGAAGAAGACTTCGAAACAGTCACAGACATGGTAGACAAATTCGACAATCTCTGCGACTCTGCAAAAGAACTGTCCGAAGACACATTATGCAAGACACTGGTGCATCATCTTCTGGAACAGAAAAAGCAAATGGAATGGATTAGAGATGGTATGGAAGAAATAATAACAAGACGAGAAAAAAGAGGAGTCCTTGGCACAGTATTAACATCAATTTTTGGAGTCAACGATGAAGTCTATCAAGATATAGACAGGCTAGACAAGAATCAACAGGAACTAATAAAAATGGACAGTCAACAATCCAAATTCTTGCTATCAGCACTTTCCAGGTTTAATGAAACCGAAGAACGAATCGACAAGAAGCTGGAACATTTCCAAGAAAAATTAAACCAAGGAATCCGGGCCATTAACAACATGGACAAATGGTATAAAGCAACCGACTCCAACCGACTAAATATTCACATCATCAGTGTGTACCAAGTCGCCACAAATGTAATTAGTGAACTGTGCAACTACCATATTCACATCTTAAACGTTCACTTTCAGCAAGGTAATCTGTACGAGCTAATAACACCTGCTCAAATTAAACAGATCCTCGCTAATGCAACCAGTAAACTTTCACCAAATTTGGAGATATTACCAACGCCAATTCTAAAGGTTGACATTGGGCATGACGACATCTACATCAACGTCCAAGGGTATTTCATCATAGTGGAAAAAACGGAATACTCCTTGATTAAAGTGACACCAATTCCTCTCCAAATCAGCAATGGATCCTACTGGATGATCGATGTGCCGAAAGGAATCTTCGCTGTGGATTACAACCTACAAATGTACTTCCACGAAACAGATGAAGAATTCAAAGAAGAGCTACAAATTTCTCCCACTACCTATGTTTGCAGTCCAACGGTAGTTAAAGGAATTGAAAACAACCCAAACTGCATCATTGACGATATATATCACCGAGTAGAAACCAGTCAATGTCTCCTACGAAGACATCGCATCCAGTCCATTATTTGGAAACAATTGTACATGGAAAACACCTGGCTATTTGTAGTCAGTAAGCCAAACCGCATAGCAATCACTTGTAGTGGAAACAGGGAAGAAGTCACCGTCAACACTACAGGTGTCATTCAAATTTCATCGGATTGCATCATCCAAACTGCGAGGAATACATTAACCCCAAGGCACAACAGAAAATACAAGATCCTGGCTGGATACTCCAAGGCTATCAGTATCAATATTACCAACCCAATCACAACAAACTCATTTTCAGAAATCGCAGAGGAACCTGTACTAACTCAGTCAGACCACTTCGAAGACCTACAAGCATCGCAGTTAGATTTCCAGGAGCATATAAAAAACTTCACCTGGAAAGCCATCCGACATCATTCTCACCTGTCTATTGGGGTCACAGGCAGCCTTTTGGGAACCGCTGCCCTACTAGGAGCTATCTACTACATTCGGCAACGAATAACACGAAGGAAGCCACCACCCGCACAACCCCAGGCAGAAGAATATCCTCTCAAAACGCTCAATCTCGAAGAAACAATATAATTTATCGGTTTGCTTTTTTGTGGCTTACAATTGGCAATATGTTTAATCTTGTCTTTAACAGATTAACCAGATATAAATTTATAATTATTCATTTAAATTTTACGAAACATTCTAAAAGTTAAAAGCCACCAAAAACGCAATATTGCATTATGCAAGCGCGGCGACCTACTCACAGTCAAGTTTAAACACCTCGCAGTCGCCGCTCAGCATTTTTACACGGCTTCGCGTACACAATTACGCAAGGCCGTGACAAGGTTTAAATGCCTACAATCGCAGCTCAGCATAAAAGACGCTCGAGTTCATGGAGTCCATATCATATCACGGAAGCAAAACCGCTGAGTATTGTTTTGCAAGACTAGTAAATTAACCTACTGAATATAATACATTGCACCTGTTATTAGAAATGAACTTTGTATATTACTATGATCTAAGCAAATTTGTTTGTATATATAGAACCATTATTTTTGTAATAAACGAGTCTGCATTTACTTGTTAGATTCACTTACTGCGTCGCTGTGGGTCCAAGCCTATAAATAATTAAGGGATGTGAGGCTGCATCTCACACAGTGACGAATTATCATCCCGTTAAGTGGCATGACTAAGCTGTCTTAAAGCGGAAACTGCTGTCTCAGTTCTGCGCTTAACATAAGGGATGGAACCAGCAAAATAACGTAACGGACGCCTGATTTCTACAGCCTCCAGGCGAATCTGTTCAATGCACCTCTGGCCGTCGGTGTTTGATTTTCCAAGAAATTCTACATATTTTTTTTATGCCAGCTTTTTGGCGATCACTTTATTTATTATTTGTTTATAATAATTTTCTTACGTAGTGCACACTGTAGTCTGCGAATTTGAATTCAGCGCCGAGATGGTCTTGCGCCGAGTTGGCTGGCGCCGAGCAGGTCCCGCGCCGAGATGGCGTTGCGGAAGTGGCGGCGCCGAAATGGCGGCGCCAAGATGTCCTAGACCCATGTAATACTGCCTCAAGATATAGTGAGTGGCACTTCCATTCTCTGCACTTTCAGGCATTATCCGTTTATCCAGACGCGATCGAATGCCTGAACGACATCTAGACAGGCAATAGAATACACTGATTCTTTGTTCTAAAAGGTTCGTTATATTTCTTCTGTGATTCGAACGGGTAGATGATTGGTAGAGTGACTACCACTAATAATTAACTGAAAGGTAGGAAATAAGTTGTTATCCAGAAGAATTAAGTTAGCCAGGATTGCATTATCTGCTGCAACAATTTAAATATCATAGACAGCCTAAAGAAGAATTGGAAAGCTTTCAGGTGTATCCTCATAAGTCAGTAAATTAACCCAATCGCATTCATGCTCCAAGGGTTAGTGTTAATGGAGCTAACATTTTTCTGGCATGTTCTTAATTGCACTGCTTGGTATCATGTCTAAGCAAGGTGCCTTCTTTAATATAAGTTTTGAAAATGAATTGCTCAATTTCGAATGGAGAAGTTACGCTGTTCTAGGTGATCTATAAAAATGTCTTACTTTTCAGAATATTTGGTAGAGGTTTGGTTTTTGACTCAAATTAGAAGAATCGCTGTGACAGAGAAATGTATCTGCTGTATTTCTGATGATCTTTTAATTGGTCTCATAATTTCATTAAGTTAGTTTTTAATATTCTGGGATCCTCTCTTCTGTTCCTGTTTATAAATGCTTGCTACATCAGCTACGTATCTACATATCTATTTATACATATATTGTAATGGTCTTAGGCCCTAAGGCTCTACTCTGCTTGCAGTACAATTTAAGGAAACAAGTCAAAAAGCACAAAGTTGGGGTGTTTTATGTAGCTGCAATACTAAGCTTACATTTCATTCAGTAAATGCATTGGAAAAGAGATGCCAGTATTAATAAATAAATTGAGAAAGGAACGCAAAGGGCAAAGCTTGTTTTTCACAGGGTTGAAGTCAAAGTTCAAATTAAATAAATATTACATTTGGGCAGAATAAATAGCCAAACCAAAAGAAATAAATAATCACCAAAAGGTTTGCTATGTGCAGGTCAATGAATCGTAGATTTCAATGTAGCTAATTAGGTACAATTTGTGAGCATCCAGAAATTTGTGTGCATGCGAAACAATACCGTACTGAACAAGATTCAAGCATCTTCAAGCCTCCAGCGAAAGTGCTTTTCAAATTATTAACCAGAGCCCAGTTGTGAGGTTATGTGGAGATTAAACAATTGCAGAAATTCAATCGGCGTCCCGTTTGACATCATAAGTAAAATTAATTCCTGAAACAAAAGAGAATAATAACCACCAAAGCACTACGATTTAAATAAATACCTCTTCGAATGTTCACAAATTTAGTTTCTAATGTCAACAACGCTTGCCGCAGCACAATACGAACCTTTTTTGTAATTTTGACAGCATACATTTGCGACTGCGTATTTGTGAAATAATTCGGGCGCACAGTGGAGTATCAGTTTAGGTAAAAAGGTTACAAATTATTAGGAATTTACCCTTTGAATAGAGTTGATTGTTCTACCAAGCTAGCGTTATGAGAATAAAATTGCAGATAAATAAAATACGAAAAAGGGCATAATACTATTTATTTTGGGTCAAGTAAAATAAAAAATACAAAACAATCTTATTTTACCCAGTCCAAGTCTTGAAATTATAATTGAAAAAAACACATATCATAAGTGGTGATATCAAACCATAGCAATTACATGGCTCCTCAACGTGGGACGAAAGCGAATTAATAAGGGGCTATCTCATATTTACATGGCGCCCAACGTCGTGGCAAGAGTGAAGTAATAATGATTGACTTATTTAAACTGTCCCTTATTAAATAAAGCTAGATCCATTTCAATATATATATATATATATATAGGATCAGAAATTTTGACTGGGAAAAGGGATTAACCAACACCGATCACAGTACTTGGGCAAAGGTTTTCCGAGAGCTATTAATGATTTGTTGAAATAAAACCACTTGATGCTAAGGCCAACATTTCGATTATTTATTTTTAACCATTTTCAAGACCTGAAGAGAGGTTTACAGATAAAAAGCGATGTTTGTACAATGTAATTAAGATCTTACCTAACAACTTGTGGTCAAGAGCCATAAAGGCACATGTAAATCACAAAACATGTGACAAAATTTTGAATTTACAAAAGCATCAGTTCAACGAAGCTAGCATGTTACACACTAACGTAAAGCTAGAATTCCTGTCACCAGGTTACACATTAAAATTCACACATACATTTAAAATTAATTAATTACTACAAATGTATTGGTTTTTGGCCATAATGGCCGTCAATTGATAAAATTGTTTAACCCGACAAGGAATGCGAGAAAGTTATCAACTTTGCAGGTGTCAATTGTTGGCCGCATATATATACGGCTACAAAACAAGCTGAAGAGCCCTATTATTATTATGTCGGATGTACAAACTCATTGGCGCGATCTTAAAACTAACTAAACCGATTTAAAAGCAAATATGACAACAAACAGCTAAACGATTAGGAATGAATACGAATCCGCAACCTACGAAATATTTTTGTTATTGATTAAGCCGTTAGCACATTCTAAAACCCCAGAGACTATTTGTGCTAAATATATATCGACCAACTTATATCAACTATGCAACTAAAATACTAAACTAACTGCTGCTAGCTATTCTGCACGCCTTTAACTCGACAAAATTATTTTACATCAAGTATACATTTAAAATTAATCCAATTGTTTTCAAGGGATACTGTAAAATTATAATAAGCACATTTTTGAGTAATACCATTATTTGTTTTCTTTGGATCACCAGAAAATATAATTTCTTCCATACGTTCATTATGTGACAAACGCATTCGACGAAAAGGTTTTCCCATTATAAATTCATAATTTATTGCACTTTTAGTTTAAAGTTTTCACGTAATATAGTTTTTTAACGTACATACATATATGTTATAAAATGATCTTACTTCAAATAACATGTGGAACTACCTTTATTGATTTGCATTAATACGGTATTTTGTTTCAGGTTAGTATCTAAATAACATTCTATTGGTGGCAATCATCTTATACAAAGGTGAGTATAGTAAACCATTTTTTTTAAACATTTCATTCGAAATATATCTCTTTGTAGTTTTTGTCTCTAAATCACATGTCTACCGGCACATCCTCTAATAGAGAACTTGCTGAACCGTAAATGTTCCAACATTCCTTTTTCGTTTGAACTAAAATACTTTGCTATCTTTAAACGTAATTGCATTTTCAACATTTCGAAAGCCTTCTCGCAATATCTGCTTTTGTAATAAAATAGATAAAGTCAATGGAAAACGCTCAACGTACTCCAGTCTGAGCTACAGCATAGCCGTATAAAATTAAACTGTGTAGCTTATCTGCTTAAGTCTCATTTTTGTTCGGCTGGAATATAAAATACAATCTTAGGCAACAAGGTGCCGGGCTGTTGCTCTAGTAGTAGCTCATTTTAATGTAAACATAAATAAGCATGATATTCAGAAAACCCGAAACGGATACCCATCTCTGAATATTGCATAAGTTATTCGATTGAAACGGGACGCATTTTTATGGGTAGAATCTCATTTCTTTTAAATTAATGCTCGCTCTTTTATTAAGCCTGCAGCTGTGCGAAGCTACGGTTAAAATGCATGCAATATTTCTGCAAATGTAAATTTAGTATTTTATGAAAACGCTACTTATATTTGCAGATTTCACGAGCTGCTTATTTACATAATATTATTTAGTGCTCGTGATTGTCATGTAGACAACGCCGGAACTGCATTGTTGCAATAAAAGAGTTGCTGCAAGGAATTCTTAGTAGTGGTACGACAGGAGTACAGTTTTGGTTGTCTGCGAATTACATCTAAGTCCAGGAATTTTCATTTATACGTATTGATTCCTAAATGCCTCTAATAAAAAAGTGTACATCTGATTTATTTAAAGTAATATCAATAACACTGTGTTTGCAAGTTATTTTCTACCGAAAAAAGATAGTTTTGCTAAAAAATTAATATTTGCGTTGGGCTACATTTATTTGGTGACTTCTATCAGCGAGAAAGTGGAAAGATGAACTTTAAAATGTTCCTTCTGTTGGTTTGAAAACACCAGTAAAGATGTGTCATTGTTTTCCATTTCACTTTAATGTGTTCTCTAATGTCTTTTAATATTTTCGAATTTTATTTTTCAACCTATAAGGGCGCATATTTAGAAACTAGTTAAGAAGGCAGTAGCTATTTACGACATCCCGGTAGCTAACCATAAACGCAAATGCCAATCATGTGTCGTATAAGAATTTTAATGTATATTGTACAAGAACAAGAACCGTTTTGATTATATTAAAGAATTATCTTAAACTATTTGCTTTAAAAATGTTGTAATCCTTTGGGTCATTTTCTCAACTTAAATTAGACGTTGAATTTTGGCAATTCTATTTACTATTAACGTAATTATGTCGTTTATTAACGTGTTAGCTACGACTTTTATTGAGTGTATTTATATAACGCGGAAATGTCGTTGATTTTACGAACCTTTCATGCCGATAGTTGGTATAAAACGGATATATTAAGTTATAAAAACACGAACACTGATCATTTTTCGTATTACGTTAAAATAACGTTACTATAAAATGCCTTTTAGATTAGTAGTCGACCCTTAACGTCCATATAATGTTGCTAGGGCAAGATGATAATAACGTGTTTGTATTACGATTTTAAGTACTTTTTAGACAAGCAATTAACTTGAAACGTATACATGACGTTTCCAAAAAAATAACTTAGTATTTTTCACATTACCTTAACATAACGTTAATGTAAAAAGCGATAACAATTACTTTTTACTTCCTTTTACGATAAAGGAAGTATTGGATTCACCCCAAAAATTCGAAATTGAGTTTTCAACAGATCTTCAAGTTTTAGAGTCCCCTGAACCCAAAAAACATATTTTTGTTCATTGGTCGGTGTGTCTGTGTGTGTGTCTGTGTCTGTGAACAGAATATCTCAAAAACGAAAAGAGGTATTGAAACTTAATATATAAATTTTGTCTACTATTTAGATGCGACAGCAAGCTTTCGTAGAAAATCACATAACCGGAAGTAAGTGTAATTTTTCAGTTCCTTTTCGATTTTTTCAAAAAAGGTTCTAACGATTTTTTTTAATTTAACATTTTTATTACATTTTTAATGTGTATTGAGGTGAGATAGGTGATTTTCAAGTTGAATACTTCTAAAATGGGTTTCTTTTGTCTTTTTTCAATTTTTTTATTAACTCCTATTTTAAATAGAACACCGGGTATATTATTGCATATTTTAATTCAGCTTAAAATTTTAGAGAAAATTTGTCTCTTGAACTAACTCTATATTTTGTACCGTTTTTGTAAAATTTGTAATTTTTGAAATTTTTTGACAACTGATTAAAAATTAAATTCAAATTTTTGGATAATTATAAGGTCACTGTCAAAGGAAGTTGTGTGCGTGTATCACACCAGATTTTTTGCATTGCGTTTTTATGTTTGATAGGTGTGATTTTAAGTGCATTTTCGAAACAGCAGTTAACGTTAAACGTTGACCTGACGTAGAGTACTGCATCGGGTCGGGTACCCGCGGGTTACCCGCATGGCGGGTCGGGTTGCGGGTAATATTTATGTCAGTATTGCGGGTAGCGGGTCGGGTGCGGATTTGAAACTGCGGGTCGCGGGTTGGGTAACGGGTACTTCATTTCCTCAACATAAATTTTGTTTGTGTGTAAACAAAATATGCCGAAGTGTGACAATAACTTTCTTTATTGTGTATGGGCATGCTATCTGAAGCAAGTTACCGGTACGTGCTGGTCTAATATTCGAATTTGGGGTCAAGTGCGCCTTAAAAGTGAAATACTTGCGGGTCGCGGGTCGGGTGAGGGTTGAAACGGCGGGTCGCGGGTCGGGTGCGGGTATAAAAAATTTAAAAATGCGGTTTGCGGGTCGGGTGCGGGTTTAAAATTTCAGAAATTGCGGTTCGCGGGTCGGGTGCGGGTTCTATATATTGGACCCGCACAGGTCTCTAACCTGACGTTCACAAACGCACGTAGGCTGTATCCTCCTTCAGTAAAATCGGCAAGAAACGCGTTTGCTCAGCGCTTCTATCACGCGTAAGGTCAGTGCTCACGCGAGAGTGAAGACCAATTGAAACGCGCTACACAGTATGCTGTCAAGCCGTGTTTTCCTTTGTCTGGTGACCCGGAATCACTGTTTAGGTCGCTATTTGTGTTGCTGATAAAATGTAGAAATCTGTAAGTTAGAACGTTGTATGTGTATTATTCCATTTTGACATAAAGCTAGCAAAATATGTTGCATTAGAGGAATATATAGTATGTGTCCTATGTTCTACTAAGCTTAATTTCTTTTCCATTTAAGATAAAACAGCGGTCGATTTTGGGTGGAACTAAACAGCAGCTACCGATCTCGTTGATTTAGTTTGTCATGAAATCACCGTCTTATTCTATTGGGCTGACACAATAAAGATTATTCAGAAATGGTAACTTCCTTTTGTCATTAACCTTTGATGCAAGTAAAATCTCCATAGAGTGTCGTTTCAACGTAAAAAACAAGCTGAAGTTGTGCTTATAACGTTAGCACCCAACTAAAAAATTGACGTTAAGAAAACGTCATTTTAAAGGATAAGGCCTATACATTTTCTGTTGAAAAGACAAAGACGTTACAACTTTAAGATATGGATGCAAATTGTGCAATAAGAAGACGTTTAAAGGAGGTAGCCTTGGCAAGCAATCGTAAGAAACACATTAAATAGTCAGCAAGAGTGTTGAAATAGCGGATCGCATTATAACGTCCACAGATAACGGTCTTGTTTGATCATGACTTAAACGTTAAAAGACCGTAACAGGATAACGTAAAATACAACACATAATGTAGAAAAACTAGTTCATTTTCGCAACATCTCGACATTACTATAACGCTTGGTCCAAAGTTATGTTTCAACGTTAGTACAATGTGTCTGTAGACCTTGTGTGCTCATGAATATAATTAATTAACTTATGATAATACTGCGATATGTATGCTGTAGCATTTTACTTCAATTACTATATTTTTTTAATCTTAAATCTTACATTTATAAATGGTCTCCAGCGAAATGCCATATTGAACGAGCACAGGGAGTTTTTCTGTGACTCATAAATAATTAAAGAAACAGAAATGTTAAACTGGTTTGAAATATGCTTTCAAAGTAGTACGCCTTATTGGCTGAAAAGTTGAAGTGATCAAATAAATGTCAAACCTAGTTTGCTGTAGCTCCATATAAATATAATGTAAATAAATTAATTGATAATAATCAGCCAACTTGAACTGAAATTATTTGATTGCTTAATTACATACTTAACGTAATTTCTCAAAATTGATATTTTGTAAAACCTATATCTAGGTTAGCTATAGATTTTGTACAACTTTTGTAAACAGACTTAGTGAGTAATTCCCATTTAGTAACCACAATCTCTTAAGGAAACAGTTACTGTATTGGTATATGTTTTTGGTATCGTTAATACTATTTTAATATCACCAACAGAATAACAATCTAACTAACATATATATTGACTATTACTGAAATTAAGCACCAAGCAAAATAAACGTATCCTAAGCCTAATGGCTACGTAGACTCACGTTGAGGGCGTTCATTTACAGTGGTCATAAATCGGTACTTATACACTTCAATGTACGTAGATTCTACTATCTATGACCATACAACTGAAAAATTCTTCATGACATGGAAAATTGCAATAGTTTTTCCATTTTTTACAGTACCGTACTTAATCTCTGAAACATTTTTGTAGCGTGATATAATCCATACGGTATATTGAGTATTTTCACTACTCACTACTCTGCAATTTAATATATTAAAAATAGAACGTTTTGAGGAACAATCTCTTGATAACGAGTGGCTCCACGGTGTGTGTGCCTCCCCAATCCACACACCAAGGGTAGCCCAGTTTGCAGGCGGTAAAAGAGCGACCCAGGGGAGCAAGAACGGACGCGTGACTTCACTGATATCTACACGGCCCATTATCTCAAGGTCGTACTCTTGCCTTCCTTTGGCGGAGCGGTTCCAGCTTGTTGAGCAGAAAGAGACAGATCGACATAAACGCGGAGGCCGCCGTTTGAGATGTCGGGCAAACTTCCGATGACTTCTTATCAGAGACAAGCTACTCCTATCAGAGCGCACGGATTCTACTCTGTGAGCTAACCCATCAAACAATGTCGTTCGTCGTGGGCAACGGGTACAAGCAGGCGGAAGCGCAGCACCATGGTAGAAATGCTGAACTCGACGGTTATTCGTCAAACGTTACCACAAGCCTCGAGTACCTCCGTACCTGCAGCTCGGTGCCTGGTGCCTAGGTGCCTGGCTAACTGATATGAGGACGAATTCGTAGTGGCTGTGGTTGGGCCATATACTGGTCAGCGATCCCAGTTTCGGTCGAGACTTCGGCAGATGAACCCGCATTAACCACGTTTCAGTGGCGACTCGGTAAGTTTTAAGAAGGGCTAAGCAAGGCAATTCTACTAAACGTGCCGTTGAGAAATAAAGATCAATTTACCATGAACCCGAAAAGTTTGTAGCATTTCAGAGGTCAATAAGAAAGCAAAAGGCAACACTTACCCCCAAAGAAGTAAAGTTGCTGAAAAACGACCTAAAAAATGGCAAGAAATAAAAGCCCTAATAGATAAAAGCAAACTAAACCATCCTACACAACAGTTGATACAATAGATAAAAAAAAACGAATCGGTGGAAACCTACAAAATCCGCAGACCTATTCCCTTATGAAAGGCAACCAAAAAAACTGAAAAAACCGATAGCTCTAATGTCATCTATAAGAATTGAAAACGGATGGGCAAGCGACAACAGTAGAAGGCATAAGGAATATCATTTACAGGTATCTAAGGATATTCCAACCCAACGAACAACAAGTGCAGAATGAAGCATTGGATGCGAAAGCTGGAGGAGAAGAGGAAAAAATAATGTTATACTCCACGAGGGGTAGTATCAGGAATTAAATCATGAATTACAAAAAAATATTCCTAAACAATTTACTGAACCGTTGAAGTCTTACTTTTGAAATATACTCTTTAGGATTAAGTAAGAAGACTAATAGTACAACTTATACGAAATTAAGGCAGGAGTGCCATAGAAACCAATTGTGTATCTCTTGTACACCAGTGACATCCAATAATCAGCGACGCAATGATAGCTACCTTCACAGACGACGCTGCAATATTAGCGATAGGCGAAAGTACTGAAGGAACAACAGAAACACTAGAATAAGCCATAAACGAGGTAGATCGCTAGACAAAACGATGGAGAATCTAGTTAAGCTAAAGTAAATCACTTCACAAATAAGAAGGATAATCACATACCCGTGACACTCAACAACAGTATGATACAGATGCTAATACAGCAAAGTATCTTAGAAAAATTTGGGTGCCAAACTAAGCTGGAAAGAGTACATAGAAAAGAAAATAGAAGAACTAAATATAAAATATAAATAAATGTATTTGCTGATGGGAAGAATAAGTAACTTCTGTACAACCTAGTATTAAAACTAGTATGGTTATACAGTTGCCAACTTTGGGGCTATGCCAGAGAAACCAACATTAACCAAATTCAAAGTTTTTAGAACTACGAGCATCGTGGATGCACCCTGGGACGTCAGAAACAATATTATATCCATCGAGACATGGGCATAAAAGCTATATTAGCGGAAATAATAAAATCCCAAAAGCGTGAGACCAGGTTTTATCACTATGTAAACGTCGAGGCCATTCAATCCTTGACAATGCAGAATTAGTAAGAAGGCCCAAGAGGACAATTTAAGGTAGACAAGAATTGCTGGTTAATCTTAGACTAGTTGCAATGTAATTTGAACAACAACAAAAAATTATGTTTTTCTTAAACGCGAAAAATACAAAATTATATTAGAAAAACACTAACAAAGCCGTTTCATATAATAGCAGTTCTGCAGTGGATTTGTGAATAAAACCATATATATTTTGGGTTAAGTGGAAGAGCAGTTCTGCTGTGAACTGAACTTCGCCAAAAATATTGTACATATATTTTGATTTGTTTCAAGTACATATATTAATAAAGGCATTTATTATTATATTATTATTATTATTATTATTATACGTATCGAGAGATAAAAAAAACTGTTCCTCAGCGGGCTGTGGAAATTCAATGTATGAATAATATGTTGGTGACACTGTACGTCAATGTCAAATTCGAGGTGATCAGGTTAGGTTTGCCGTCAGTTATGACACAAAATGAAGCAAATCCATCTAACCTGCTAACCTCGAATTTGACATTGAAGTACACTGTCACCAACATATTATTCATACGTTGAATTTCCACAGCCCGCTGAGGAACAGTTTTTTTGGATCTCTCGATATAATTCATGCAGTATGGCACATTACTTATGGCATAATTTATAGCCACCTATACAACACAATTTGTAGAATTAAGTTGTTTTCTAAAGATATAAGTAGAAACTCCCCGTAACAGTTCTAAGTTGTTTGACGGATAATAAACATAAGTATTGCACCGCAATCATAGTATAATTAACAAAGCCATAAACGCTACATGTAAAATAGACCCAAGTAACGCGTTCACTCCTTAGATTCTAGTAAAGTTCGTACGCTGGAGATTGCATTATTTTCCACTAAAGTAGCGATAAACACGTTCCCGTGTTTGTACGTTATAATCTAAGCTGTCATACCTAATGTGTCTGTGCAACAATTTTAATCCGCTAATCAGCTGTTTCTAAATGAACCTCGTGCATCATAATAGTTGAATAATGTTGTTTACATTTAGAAATTAAATTGCATTTATTTTAAATTCCAGGAGCACAGATTTCAAATTCAATATTGCACCGTAATATTTGCCTTGTTTATTTGAACGAATCAATCCTTGAGGCAATGTTTTTCATTTTCTCTCTCTTTCACTTCCTTTGGAACATCTGACCCGTCATTAATTTCGTTTCTTATAGAAAGTAGTCTCGTAATAACCGCTATCGTAGCCTATTTCGTCTGGATAAATACATTGATACAGCTTTGTGTAAATAGTGTTTAGGAAAAAGTTTAATACAAGCTGAGACAGCAAAATTTTTATAATCGCTGTATTATTCTGGACCCTTGAAAAGATGGCCATCTCAGTTTCAGTGACAATAAATGAAACGTAAATGCCGTAACACCTAGTAAATAACAATCACCATGATAATTCATTGTCGTATGTAGCGCAAATGTCATCTTTATATTTTATTCTTTGGGAATGTCTCATATATTTGCAGTCAGAATATTGCAGGCCTGCTGTAGCAGCACATTAGGATTGAAAACATAAATATTGCAAAATGCTTTGCCCCTACAAATTTGGCAGTCGCAAAATCCGATTCCCACCATTTGTATCACTCGTTTTGGAAAACAACTGCGATACAAAGGAGTCACTGTTTTATTCATGGCACGGAATTGCATTGCTACATCTAAATGGACATTCAGTGTCTAAAAGTGCGATATTCAAACTGCGCCTTTGTAGTGCAATTGGCCGGATTGATTTGTTTTATTGCTCCATTTTCTCAGTGCAGGTATCGGCAAGCAGTCTGCTTCATACGTGAATAGAATCTACACTATTTGTTGTATCTCGTATCCCATATTGCATTCGCCTTAGGTGTGGAAATGTAATATAACTTTTATTTCTTGTTGCTGGAATCTGGAACTTATTACACAAAAGTAACAGGAATATCCACAGAGGAAATATTCATATTTGCAACATGTTGCAAGTATTCTTTCAGTTGCAGTATCGTTGCAAGTATATAAGAGAACGATTATTGCTAATGTGCAAAAGCTCCCCTTTTAACAATTCAGAGTTACTATTGCTGCTTTACTAATAGACTGCTTTGCTATAGTTATATTAGTACAAATTAAGATTTATAATTCTGTATAAAAATAAATTTTAATAAAATAAACAGGGTCTGTCAACGATAACGGAGTGAAAGATGTTTCTAAAACTATGCGAGTTACATATTTGCTTATATAAAAGTTGTAGGTACGAATGTGGTACATATCAATAGAATATTTTGGAGTATATAGGTTATTTAAAAATTATGTTTTTTCGACTATATTTAGGTAGGTTATTAGCAAAATTTAGACTAAAGTTCTAGCATCGTAAGATGACCAATTCTCATAATCGCGAGACTACGAGGGCACAATCGCCGGCCGATTTACTCAGTGAAGAAGGTTGGGTTAGACAGCACATCTAACTATAGTATGAGCAAAAAATAACTCCATCAAAGATTGAACAGAATTGTCTGGAGGCTGGATCAGGTTTCTGTTGGTTGCACTGGTTCTTTATCCCTAATTTTTAAGCACATGAATGAGACTGCATTCATGATTTAAGCCAATGTAGTCAATGGCACTTAAAGGGATGATAATTAGATAACTACCCGAAGTGCAGCCAAACACTTCAAATTTTTAGGCTTAGAAAGGTAGTATCGATGTAATTGAATCAAACAGTAAATATCGATTGTTTTATTACGAAAATAAACGATCTATTTATACAAAATAACTGCTTAGATACTACATAAAAACATTTCAAAGTGCAAAGGTATAGTTCACTAGAACGATTCTAAAACTGCAAAATAAGTAGTAAGCAATTATAGTTCCGCATTGTCTGCGAGTTCGTGCGGTAAACTTGAAGTTCTAGGTCATAATATAATATGCTTACTGTTGTGATAGCGGTCTTTAAACGGACTGATTATGAAAGCAAACTGGCTTTTAAATTGTGAACGATATTTCATAAATTTTGACTGAAATTTATATCTGTTTAATTCAAAATTAAACAAAGATACCTTTGGAATTTTGAACTCATGTGTATTATACCACCAGAGAGTTAGAATCTGCCATTTGACATTTGTTGTTATTAACAATAAACCAGAAGGTAGTAGAAAGAGAGGGAGACCCAGGCTACGGTGGCTAGAAGAAGTAGGAAAGGACCTTACGGAAATTGGTGTGACGAAATGGAAGGAAAAAGCAAAAGGCTCTAAGGAATGGAAAAGGATCGTAAACGATGCAAAAAAGTTGGAAGAGGAACAATAAGTAAATGATAACAGCAACAACCAATCTAAAATTCGAGTAACCCAAAGAAGACTCCCTCCTAAATAAACCCCAGAAGGGTTGAGACGCGTGGGACGAAAGCGCCCCGTAAACAATATACCCGTTCTGAAATCCCTAAGGAGGTCAAAGCCCTTCATGGGTTGTCGCACCAAGGAGTAAGTAAGTAAGTAAGTGTATTATAACACCAGAGAGTTATATTTAACTCTTGTTGATTCTTGTCAATAACATTATTGACGTTTAAATTAAAAAATGCAGTCTTGTAAGAAAACTTACTAAATTTAATAAACAGAAAATTTAAATTATAACGGAGAGCATTTAGAACAAAATTAATAAAATAAAATTAGCATAACGTTTGTGTTAATGGAGACACTACTAAATTAAAGGTTCTTGTTAGGCTTACATAGCCTCACTTCAGCCTGTAAACAAATTAAAAGTTGGGAAATCTTACAACATTTTACAGTTTATACACATTTACAAGAAGTGCTCAAAATGCCTTCCTTCTTCTTGCAAGCACAGCTTCACACGGCATTGCATGTTTTCGAAGACACTTTACAACAATTCTGTTCAGGGGTGTAGTCGAGGGGGAACGCGGGGGAACGGCGTTCCCCCACAAGTTTTTTGTTAAGTTTAAAAAAAATTAAGAACGAATTTATGGCATTTACTTATTAGCACAAACAATTTGATAATTATTCATTCCAGTGTCATTTAAATATAGGCTAGTGGTATATGCTATTATTTAGAAATATCACGTCAAACATGACTTGCTACTTGCTATGAATATGCAACGTATTAAAAAAAGTTTGAATTAGAAAGTTGTAGGCTTGATATTTATATATTAAGACTACGAAACTGGCAACATCGTAATACGGAAAAAATGCACCAAAAAACATCAAAACGCATATTTTGGCACCTATAATTTCCGGACAAGGACCCCCGGACTCGTTTTTCCTGGTGGATATTCCATACCCCTCAGAAGTCTAGCGTTCCCCCACTGGCAGATTTGCCACTACGTCACTGATTTTGTTGTTATTTCATTACATGCCTCGGTAATTTGTTGTTTTAGTTCTAAAATCGTATGAACAGGTGTTTTAAATACTGAATTTTTAGAAGTGGAAATCAAAAGAAATCCAAAAGAATGAGATCACAAAATCTGCGTGGCCAAAGATCTTTTAAAATTAATCACTCATCAAAGAACTGTTGTGATATTCCAACGTCGTCCCAGCTACATGAGGTCTTGCGTTATCTTGTTGGAAGTATCCTTGTCGAATTGCATCGTCATGGAGCTGATTCGCAAATTCTTCAATAACATTATTTTGATATCTTTCGGCATTTATTCTCTTCAAAGAATATTGGTCCGATAATTCTCCAGCGAGCGCACGCTACCCAAACGCTTATTTTAGGGCAATCCAAAGAAGCTTCAAGAAAGAAATGTGGATTATCAGCGAATTAATGTAGCCATTTAAGTAAAAACCACGACTCATCAGAAAAAAAGTTAAATCCAAAACATCATTATTTAAATGTTGCAAAAACCAGTTACAGTATAAAACTCTCTTATTGTAATCTGGAGGCAAGATCTCTTGATAGATTTGTAGTCTGTATGGATGCATATTTAAATCTTTTTTATTTGAATTGTGCAGCAAGTACCATAATTCAAATTCACTTCTTGAGCAAGCCTTCGGATTGATGTGGAGGGTTCGTTTTGCATTCGATTTTGGACATTTGCAGTTTGTTCCACAGTTCTCACACGTGGCCTACCAGTTCTTGCTCTGTCTGCTACACTACCAGTTTCCCTGAAAGCAGCTACAGTACGTCGTACTTGATAAAAAGGTCCGTTGCTGTTATTTCAACGTTAGGAAATCTTTCTCTAAATTCAGTTAAACAAGCATGTGCTGAGTACTGCCAATTACCATGGTTTTATTATAAATATTTTTTATTCTGGTAACATTTTTTAAAATAAATTATTCAGAAATTGGCAAATATAATTATTACATAATAATAACAAATGTCAAATGACAGCTTCTAATTTTCTGGTGTTATAATACACATAAGTATAAGTTATCACATACTTAATTCATACAAAAGACAAATGTGTATGCAGTACAATAAAACTTACATTAATATGACGAACTATAAAATAACTGAACATTGGATGATTCTGTATTAACCAAATAATACACCTGGAGGTCCAGACGGAACCAGCAGTCTCAAAACGTTCCAACCTGCACAACCAAATGGTATCACACACTTATTACAGCTGCCGTAATAAAACGCTCGTATGTCAGTGGCCTTGTTCAAGAGATACTTAGCTCTGCTGTAGCCAAGGGCACCTGCAGGAATGTGGACCAAGGTCGTTTCCGGCAAAGAATCCAATCAGTTGTGATTACTGTAAATCAGGAGCCGTATGAAACTCCCAGCAGCACAGCAAAGGGTCTCGACCAGGGATGAGCAACACGCGGCCCGCGGGCCTCGTGCGGCCCGCCAAACTTTATCGTGCGGCCCTTCAAAGATTTTACATTTTGACTTTTAAAAATTCCTGCAGTCTCCCGCAGCCTCATTGTACCCTAGGCATTTTAATTTAATTTTTGTAAATTATGCCGACATCGCAAATAGGCAACTGATACCATCATTTCCAAAATTAAGAGTCGGTATTTCTTGGTATGAAATGTTACACCCGGCGGCTTTGTTTGACTCTACGCGTATGTGCCGCAAACGCTGCATCGGCAAGCTGGTTAAAGTCAAAGCTCAAAGGGCATTTGAACTCCTTCAGAAACCCGAAAATATACCCAGCATTTACAAAAACTAATAACGGAATTTGAATCGCGATTTAAAATATTTAGATCAGAAAAAACCATTTCAACGTATTTTCTTCACCATTTAATATAGATGTGGAAACAGTTCCGGATGAGTTACAAATGGAATCAATAGATTTACAAAACGACACGGATTTAAGATATAAATTTTAAAATGTTGACATACATAATTTCTTTAAAAATTACAGAATTTAGAAAACTTCCCACGATTGCACATGCAAATCAAATAATGGCACTTTTTGGATGCACCTATGTTTACGAACAATTATTTTCCGCAATGAAAATAATTAACAGCGATCACCGATCCAGATTAAATGGTGTGCGGTTAGAACGCTGAGTGCTACTTGCTGTGTCGTCTATATCTGCAAAAATATAGACCAGTTGATGGCAAAGAAGCAATGCCAAATTTCTCATTAAATAATCTTTTTTCACATATATCTTTCGCCGTTTTTACTTCCTTTGACTATAAAGGAAGTATTGGATTCACCCCAAAAATTCGAAATTGAGTTTTCAACAGATCTTCACGTTTTAGAGTCCCCTGATCCCAAAAAACATATTTTTTTTCATTGGTCTGTCTGTCTGCTGTGTGTCTGCCTGCGTGTGTGTGTGTCTGTCTGTGAACAGAATATCTCAAAAACGAAAAGAGGTATGGCGTTGAAACTTCATATATAAGTTTTGTGTACTATGTAGATGAGACAGCAAGCTTTTGAAGAAAATCGCATAACCGGAAGTATGTGTTTACTCTTGTGATTTTTCAGTTTTTTTCGATTTTTTCAAAAACGGCTCTAACGATTTTTTTTAAACTTTACATTTTTACTACATTTTTAATGTGTATTGATGTGAAAGAGGTGATTTTCCAGTTGAATACTTCTAAAGTGGATTTCTTTTGTTTTTTTTCTATTTTTTTTATTAACTCCTATTTTAAATAAAACACCCGGTATATTATTACATTTTTGAATTCACCTTAAAATTCTAGAAAAAATTTGTCTCTTCAACTAACGCTCTATTTTGTACCGTTTTTGTAGTATTTGTAATTTTGAAAATTTTTGACAAAATGGCTAAAAATTAAAAATGAAATTTTTGACTAATTATAAGAACACTGTAAAAGGAAGTTGTGTGAGTGTATCACACCAGATTTTTTAAATAGTATTTCTATTAATGAGTGTTTTATTTCTGTAATTTTTTTGACTAGGTTTATTTTGTTAATAAAGAGATAATTCAGTGTTTGTATTATCATAAGTTTCTTACATGCGGCCAGCACAACATTTCTAAATTTGTAGCTGGCCCGTTGTAAAAACTTATTTCTGGTCTTGACAGTGATCGACATGATCCAAGTCCAGATGTCCACAACCTTACAAGCGCCAAGGAATCGAAGCGTCACAAAATGGATCCGGACAGGTGCAGTCGGATTAATTGCGAAAGTCATGGTAGGTACGAAAACAACTGGTAGGTGCAGCTAGAAATTCGCTTAAATAAGCCACATGCACTCACGCCAAAGCGGACAAAGTAACGTTTCAAAACAACTCGCCTCATGAATATGGCCAATATGATCAGAAATTCACAGAGGCTCGCTTGCAATTATTCCGCCAAAAGACGCGGACTTCCATGTCGATGTTCAAAAAATTACTTCTAAACCCAAAATCTACCAAAGACAGTGGGCACCAAAATAATCAAATGTATACTAACTTTCCATGGAATTATAAAACGCAAAACTGCAGAAGCTGTTTGCTTCCTTGCAAATTTTAGAAGCAAGAACACTCAAAATGCCATGTGGCCATCACCAACAAAGTGATCACACGAATTTCGACGAATGCAAACAAAACGTCGACACTAAAGGTCCTTTAACAGTACCAAACCCTAAGAGAGCATTTACACCGTGACAAGCTTAAAACTTTGCATTAAAATACTAATTATTTTAATACGATGGTGTATCGATCGTTAATTGCTCTAAAGCTATTAACTATTTAATGCAAAAAAATACTATTCGTAAATTTCAGGAGGTTGCTATAAGTAACAGAATGAAATTGAACAATTGAACCAACACCGTTAACACCACAACAGAAAACCAGGTTCAGAAAATACAAATCTAACCATTGTTGACTCAAGAAATAACAAGCACAGGAAATTCAGGAGGAAATTATATCTCAAAAATGATTGAATGGCTAGCAACATTGCCCCAGTCTATTCAGAGTTTAAGCGATGAAAAGTACATTGAAAAATGATCTCATCTTCTCGTTTCTTCTCGTTGCTTTATAGGTTTACCTCAACACCTTCACCATGGCATGTGTTGGCTGTTTTCTTTAGCATTTTGGAAATGGCTTGGAAACTAGTCCGAAGCCGTCGACCCACTTGTCCGGACTTGGAGTTCTCTTTGTAACGAGACCATCGTGATCTCCAGATGTTATATGATCTGCTCGTGCTTCAGCAATTGTTCCTGTTACTCGAACATATGAGCGGCACTACACCATTGCCAATTCTCCTACTATATTTTTTATGGTCGCACATAATGTAATATGTCATTCGAAAGCATATAAAACATACTATTACGAGTGTTTGTTGTATGTGTGCTTCATTTAAAAATACAGTTTAAATTACTGTTTCTTCTACAAATATTTTTGTATTGATAACAAATAAGTTGGAAGTTTTTACCTTATGAGTTTCGTTGCAAGTGCAAATTGTTGTAATTTTTTAATAAGAAAACGTTTTATTTTATATACAAAGTTTTCATATCGAGCTTTCCGCTAGTTTTTAAAATCATGTAACAATTGTTTTTATAAATTTCAATAAATTATTTTTCAGCAGCAACTCTATCTTTTCAAAAATTGACTTACTTAACTTCAAAGGCTCCATTATCAATTGTTCTCTATTTGCAAATCAATATAAATATTGCTTGCTTAATTATATAGTTATTGTAGAAACATTATACTGTCAAATAAAGGTGTCACTTCGACTTTTTAAAACAAGAAACAAGTTTGCAAATTCACTAAAGCAAAAAATGTGCAAAGAAGGTTAAATAATTGGTAGACTGCGCCATAAATACCTGTACGTATATGTGGAAAATGTATTCAAGCTGTGTGCATATGTGCAATTTATAAATAATACAACTAGGATGATCGAACATATTACTCATTAAATTAGTAATTAATAATTTGCATTTTGTTTAACATAGCAAACAGGCTACTCTAAGATAAATATATAACTTGTGAATTAAAAAATGTACGCGTTATGACTCAACTTCGCCCCGCTTTCGTAATTATACAATTAACTTTGTTTCCCCCTTTTATATGCAGCTAAACTGAGGCTGAAAGATAGAGGATGCAATTAAGCAGCATAAACGGTAATATGCTCTACATTAACACATAAATTCTACTAAACAAGATTATACGCTGAGCCCATAATTTACAACAAATACCACTAAAGTATTTTATACAAGGATGTTAATCACTCCAGAAGAACCTAAGCAATTATGGCACAGCCGAACTTTGCGTTACTAACTCTAACGCTGTAATATTTTAAATTTAGAACGTATATTCCAGAAATAAATTAGAATGTGAACAACTACGTATATTTTGCAATCAGGAGTGCTTAATGCTAATGCAATGTTTAAAGACATTTTAGTAAAGCAACACAGTGTTATTAGTTAAAACATATTATAAATCAAAGCTGCTTTGCTAATAATTGTTAATTTTTTGGAGGGATTCTTAATATGATTGAGCAAAACCTATTGTAACAATGTGAAAGTGTGATATTTTATGAAGAAAATGCATTTATTAATATAATTTCTAAGATTTTTTTTTAAATAACAAACAATTTGACTACTTATATAAAATGTATCAATTAGATTAAGAATTCTTGACAATTCTGTATTTCACGTCTATCGAAATAGAGATAACAACAGAGTTTCTTAAAGTATACTATGTAGTAGATTAATTATTACACCCATTCATGATTATTCTCGGAAATTAATTATTTTAGGTAATAACGAAGCGATTCTGTCCTTTAATGCATCATTTATTGTTATATTTTATAATTTGATGTGACTAAATACTGATGCAATTTTTTAATAGTTGCATTTAATTTTCCCTTCTGTACCTAATAAAAAACATATGATTTCCTAATAAGGAGAACCCAGGATTGAATGGACAATTTTTATCTAACGTACAAATATTTGCTTAAGCAAAAATTGTTAGTACGTTAATATTTTATTTAGTTACTTTAAGTATATATTAAAATATTTCAATATATTTAACTCATGCTAGAACCTATTATCTTGAAATTGAATATACTGTGATATAACTACCAACTTAGAATCCATAATAGAGTTGCCGTTGAGATAAAGCAGACATTTGAAAATAGTTTTCTCAGTAATTCTTTCGCTGCCTTGATAACACTGCAAAGCCTTTTTGAAATACAATAGAACACAACTACAATCCAAGCTAAGAAATAATGTGAAGTGTACAGTGCGATGGGGACAATTACTTGCCCTAAATGTAAATTAGTTCATTTCGATGGGTGTGTAGCTTGAGTGTTCACTACCAGCAGAGACAAGGCAATTAAATTAGAGTTATGTTTATATGTCATGTGTGTTATTTCGTTCCGTTATGTAATTATACGAATATAAAACAATTAGTCTTGCAGCAGACACAAATAATGAGTTGCCTCAGTATGCTATACACGAATACTGTTTATTATCTGTTTGTGGTCGTTAACCAGGCTTTTGTGCATTTTAATTTCACACTTTATCCCCTACCTTCCCAATTGTGCATTTGACGTTAGGCGTTAAAGCATCAAGTATTAAGTAATCCAACCCGCATGCTTTTCGGATTACTCTACTTCAAAAATTTCCAATATAGAGACGTATTCAATCTTGAGTGACCTTACCACGAAATTAGAATTCACATTTAAATTACGAAAGAAAGTTCTACTACCATGCTTAGGAAGGGCGCCATAACCATACTATTAATTTTCCAGATAATGTAAATTACAAGTGTACAGTACCTTAAGTATGATAATTTCAAAACTGTTGCAGTTCTATATATTTAAAGTGTGGTCAGATCACTACGTACCGTCTGCAAAAATAATATCTCCATACCGAGTTGAGCAATACAATGATACAAATTGCATCTGTTATATCAAGCCAGTATTATCTAGTTTTCTAGGCAGATTACAAGTGAATCAAGAAAATACTGTTGAGGTCTCTATTGTATAATATTTCATGTGCTTATTTAATTCAATGTCAAGTTTTTTTTAAATTTATTACAAATTAATATTAAATATTATTTCAATAAATTGTATGAGTGCTCTTACTCAGAGTTGGTTCGCCAAAATCTAGTAAGTTTGTTTGTTGCTATTTTATTTACCTGAATTGAAATATTTTATGAAAGTCGCTTGCTGTCAGCTATTAATTCAATACCGTGTTCACACTGACACTTTTAAATCAATATGACATAATAAAATTCTTTACAACGTTTTTATGACCCAATAATGTTATGATAAGTATTCAATGATATTGTAATAAACCTTTCTAATTGTATTTTTATTGTAGATTACTTCATATCTCTTTGTATTGACCCACCTGGAAACAGCTCCAACTCACCTTCGTGTGCCTCTCTCCTGCTATCCAAACTCCTACACCTCAGCTATAAAACACTGGTCACCAACAAATCGCCTTCCAACTTCTTACACCCCAAGACACCGGTAGACATTCACTCCTTCTCGAACCCCAACACAGCTGTTACTCCTGCAACCTTCCTGGGTCCAATTCCTTCTTGGTAAGTATACTTCCAATTAAGATGGTAAATTAACTGTGTCCTTCCTTAGCTCCTTGTATCTCCATACACGTCATCAGCATCCAGAACAATCTGCAACCTCCAACAGCTCCTCCCTTCGATGCAAGCAAGCCGGTCCCTGTCAACTGGTCCTTGGTATTTTGTCTTAGCCTCCCCCTTTTGATGCAAGCACACTGGTCCTCGTCAAACTGGTCCTTGGTTCCTCAGGCGTAGTCCTCGAAAACTCCAAACAACAATAATAATCCAATTAATGTAACTCCTGATGACTTGTAATAGAACACCAATTCAATTATATCCAAATCTATTCTTCTTTCTTCTATGCCTTGTTCATATGTAGATCCATCATTTCATATTTTCATTTTAATTAAATATAATTTTCTTCTCGTAATTCACTTGCTTATACCTTGTGCATATTATTAGTAAACCCTTTTAATATTAATTGCATTTAAATTAAATAAATAAGGGCAAAATTATGGTTTATTTTTCACCAAACTCAATTTTTACAGACTGTTTCTCAACTTGTTATTTTCAATAATTACACAATTTTTATTGCTATCCTAGACTACAGTTATTCCTGCCTGCTACATGTTATATAAATTTGAATGGTACCCACTTTATAAATTGTTACAATAGAATTTAATTCTGTCATATGCAACATTGAACTTTGTATTTATTATTAATTCTTGTTGCCACCATCAAATAGTACTCAAATGCAATACCTTTCTTTAAAATTTGCTTTGAATCTTGAATTCCAATTATATCATTCAATTAAATAAGCACTCATTAATACAATTTTCTACATTGAATCATTTCAATATAATTACTGTATTTAACTTTCCATTTTGTATTCATCTAAATAAATAGACATATTTAATGTAGTACATAGCCTCTATATACCATAGCAATACCTAAAAATGAAAGTATTTAAAAGTAAAACATGGCGCATTCTAAAGAGGAATTTCTAAAGCAATATCTCAAGCAAAGGAAAAAATATAAATGTGAAAAATAAATGGCGATCTGTATGTTCAACTGATGAAAAATGGTAGATAAAAACTGAAAAAATTATGTCTGCAACAAGCTTTTAGCTACAAGAATTATTAAAAACAGAGAGAAATATAATAATACAAATAGATGCTAACAAAAAATATAATTAGGAAAGAATAAATATTGGGAACAGAAATGCTTACAGACAGAAGGTTTAATAGCTGAAAATGAAATGAAAGGAAATTGATAATCAAATAATTACAGCTGACGACGAAGTCAAATGCAGTTTACAACAAATGAGAACTGGAAGATCCAGATGCCCAGGTAATGCTTTGATAATGTTAATAAGATCTGAGGCAAATTATTTTATAGTAACAATTTTCGAATTACCTAATGAGAAAATGTTGCCAGCTGGTTAAAATTTCAAATTAATGAAAAACATGTAATATAGTATGCCTATTCACGAAAAGCTGCAGAAAGGATTCTAAGT
The DNA here is from genome assembly GCA_940337035.1 of Agriotes lineatus. Lineage (NCBI taxonomy): Eukaryota > Metazoa > Arthropoda > Insecta > Coleoptera > Elateridae > Agriotes > Agriotes lineatus. Next base: position 86,777,462 of record OW679194.1, on the reverse strand, counting down.
GCTATAGAGGGCAAAGTAGAGTTTTGTTGGAAAATCATACCAAATAAGTTCAGACCCAATATTGGCGACAACATTGCTGAAGACCTAAGAGAAATCATCCCGCTTGTCTGTTGATAACTTATTCACATTCGAAGAGACATTAGAAAACAAAATAGGAAAACGTCACCCTGGTTTTCATAGATTTGGGAAAACGTTAAACACTCGTGGTGACTTACTAAAGATTATATAAGAACTAATATACCACTAGGAAATACACTTTCTACTCCGATAACAACAAGAAAATTACTCCAATAGGAATGCAGTCTAACCCAGCTAATATTTAATGTTAGCTAGAAATAGTTCTGAAGAATTGGAAGATACTTTATAAGGAAATGGGGATTCCAATCAACAATAACCAAATCCTCACAGAGGTTCTCAAACCACTAAGTGGAGTCTCTCTCTCTCTCTATCTCTCTCAACCAGCTAATTAGTTCTATCCGTTTTCCATCTTTGGTCATAAGTGTGCTCTTTCTTCTTTCAGTCTTCTCTGAATGTAGCCTCTCCCATCGAAGTTTGTCCTGTCACCTGAGCAATATAATTCGACCATGTCATTTTTAAACGACCCACACTTATTTTTTCTATCCTAAAGATTACTTTAAACTGCTAGATTGAAGCGAGAAGAGTATTAATATAAACAAGGAACGCCCCTTGCACCTCCGCTTTGCAGATAACGTAATAATAAAATGGCATAAGCACAGCGACAAAGAATTTGTACAAACAGAATGGAGGACATTAGGAAGAAGAACATGTATATTCTTATGCCAATACATTAGTACGTAGGAAGGGGAAGGACAAGTAAAAGAGCTGAGCAGGCGAATACGATTAGAATGAGCAGGATATGGTAGATTGGCAAACAGCATCTTTAAAACCACTATCCCACAATATTTAAAAACGCCAAATGGGACTAACCGAAGACTCGTTGAACTTGGAATTTATGCTCAGAAGATTATGTAGAGAGCCAAAACCGCGTTCAAGAAACCATATACCTGGTAGTAAATACTGATCCAAATTTGAAATTCCAATCGACGAAGAAGTCAAACCATGAAACATGCTTTGAAGCCGTAATAGCTACGAATGGATTAGGAAAAGAAGAAATTAAACAAATGATCAAAAAGTCGGCATGTAATGCGCTGCTTGAAGTGTGATAAGGGTATATCCTTGGTAAGCACGACCAGGGGAAGTCACGATCTGTGTTATGTTATGGCTGTGAAGTATGGACTGTATGGACTGTCAATATAAAAGAAGTTACAGCAGCAGAAATGGACTCCCTTACTCAGAATGTCAGAATATCAAAACTTCATCGTACTCAAAATGAACATATTAGAAAAAAATTGCAAAGGGCTTTCCTCAGAGCTTCTCTCGCAAGTAGATGTTGTGGCACTAAATAATTTTTAAAACCAAAGGAAACTAAAGGGGAAAATCTTCACGTTCATAATAATGCTGAAACAATAAAAGGAAAAATACATTGAAAAAAACAATACCGACGGTAGGATTGAAACCGCAGCTCCGGGGAATGCGATTTCAACGTTTGGCCCGCAAGCACTTCGTCTATTTGTTGCATGCGGCCCCGGAGCACCCTTCGCATTCTTCCAATTCGGCTTCCTTAAATATAATGCATTTATAACTGACCCGTTTTGTCTCTTTCACTATATTTACCCAGTACCCGTTGGGTTTCATTTTCGTCTAGGTACAGTTTGAGCTATATGAAAATTATTACTTTTATCTATTGTTCAGTTAAAGCCTGTATACCGGGTGACAATGGGACCAGGGCCATGTTTTTATCGTCTTTATTTATGCATCGCCTTACACAAAATTTTATACAAAGATAATAGACATAATTTCTGATTGATCACTAGATGTAGTTAAACTAGTTCACTTCCGGTTTTACCAGAAATGACACTAACTTTAATTTGTAAATAGATCACCCTGTATATTTTATGTTTTTATAAATTTAAAAGTCAAACTACAAACAAGTCTTACAAAAAATGTTTTTCAAACAAAAAAATATTTTTTCAAATTCTATTTTTCACCATAGAAGGCCGCGACTGGAGAAAATCTGTTACTTTAGCAACTCCTATTAATAGTAATTTGTTTCACAAGGCCAGAAACTGAATTTTTGCGAGTGCGAGTACGGTTTGAGGGCAGAGGCTGAAGGCCAAGGCCCTCAAGTACGAGCACTCGCAAAACAGTTTCTGGACATGTGAAACACAAAATTTTTTAAGCCGACAAAAAATATATAAATTAAAAAAAAAATTGGTAATTTGTTGTCCAAATATCGGGGCTAGATAATTTATTTTTCTTCTGTTGGCAATACATACTTATCGAACGATGTAAGGATTCGAATTTAAAATTGAAAATCAAGTATCTAGTAGGTATTGTTTGTTGACATTTATATTTATGAATTTTGATGTCATAAGTAATCGGTGCACAATAAGTACAAGAAAATGGATGATAATATACCAGAATATATTAAACAAGCAGCTGAAAATACTATTCAAAACTTACTACCTGAAAAGTCGTATAACTGGTGAGACTGACATCATTATGACAGCAGATTCAGCATTCAGTGCTATCAACAGATTTTCAAATTTTAAAATTTAAATTACACTAGCTATCATTTTCATGCCTAGACATGCAAAGAGGGTGTTTCTAGCCGATTTAGACGAATGCAAAATCAGTGTTTCTGGACGGAGGCCTAAAACAGCTATTTTATTAATTAAGTCAATAACAAGCCCTTAATGAAATAACAACTTTGATAAATATGTTTTTTAAGAAAAATTCACTTTCTTAAATGGAACCTACTAAGGGCCATCTTGCCATTAGATAGAAAATGTAATTACCAATCTAACGTTATGCATCATGTACTACTTTAGGTTTATCTAAAACGGCAAAATAATTAATTAAGATTCTTTTATATACTTATTTTTGTGCAATATTTCAACAAATTTGGAAACACTGTTTTATGTAATTTGAGTCGTAGATTCCGGAAAATACAAAATATATAGGGTGATCCATACAAGAAATCAAAGCGTCATTTGCGGTGAAGCAGGAATTCGGCCATTTTGATTACATTTGTGTATCAATCCCAAATGTATTTTTTCTACAACCACTACTAAAAGTAGGCCTTGTTAATAGTGAAATCAGCTGTTTACTTTTAGCCCATGTGCTAAAAGTAAACAGCTGGTGTTGAATTTAGAATTTTGAACTGGAAGTAAGGTTATAAAGTTATTCTAGTTACTTCTTTCGTTAGAGGTAAAGTGTTTTTAAAATAATTAAAGCATGATGTAATGAATAAAGTCAAATGTGTACTATTTTAATTACCTTTGATAACTAACCTTGACAGCTACCGGCTGCAGAAACAGTCATCGGTGCCGTCAAGGCCATCTCTTTACTATGACATAAATTATAACTGTCATAAATGCACACCTTTGTTAAATCGACATTTATGGATTAATAACAGTAAATTTAAGGTCGTAGAAAAAATATTGTGTGCAAACTCGTGCATAAACATCCACTTTTAGCACTTGTTGCACAAATAGCTATAAAATTATGTCTAGTATCCTTATGTCAAATTTCATTTAAATTCAGTATATTTGTCCGAAATTTTCTCGGCTTTATGCCAGGTAGACATATAACCTGCATGAAAAATATTGTCTTCCTGCAAGAAATATGTTTTGAGTTATACCGGCAACAGACAGACAGACTGAATTGAGCAAACCTATATTTTGTCATCAGGACCCTGAAACGTGAAGATCTGAAGATATCTCATAAGGTGATTTTTTCACGGCTACATTACTTGGTTCGCCTTTTAGATGAGGGAAGTAAGTACGAAAGCAAGGATATCAGTAACAGATCGAATAAGAAGATGTAGTCTAAAATGGTTTGGCCATCTTATAGATATAACCGAAAACAGATAACTCAAAGCTTTTCAATATATTCAACCAGGAAATAATAAAAGGGAAAGACCGAGTAGATCATAAAGTTAATAAATGAGCTCAGCAAAGGCTGACAGAAACATGAAAGAAGAATAAGCTCTAGGTAAAGAGGCGTGGACAATCCACTGAAATACGACAATTAACTGTTTTCTAATCTACGTATTTATGGATTTCCGTACCACAACGTGTCGAAGATATTGTTTTCGACCTCTTAACAATCGCGATCTATAGCTTCATGAAAGGTCTCTCGCTCTTCTTTGTATGTATTTGTAGGCTCCTAGCCAAGCTACCGGTATTATAAATTAACCGATTATGTAACTACCCCGTGAGGTAGGCAAACCGACATAACTGTCGAACTGCAGATTCTGAGTTCGAATCTCTCTCTCGGCAAGATTTTTTTTAAATGTTGTCAAAACATGTGGTTCCAAATTTTCATCTCTTGCAACGCTTAATTTTAAATGCGACATTATCGGCTTTCTCTGCTTCTCATACACTGCTAATGGTATTAGTAAACGCTCTAATCTATTGATTTCATTGGTAACTATGGAAGTGACCTGTATGATTAAATGCTGAGATAGAAACAAAACCATTAAAATAAATTCGCTGTATAAAGTATGATCAATAATTATTTGCTCTAGTATGGCTATGGAATAGCTCCTAATTTGCAACTACATTTATACTCAATGTCAAACATGACATTTGATATTTAAATGACTTATAGTTGCATTCATTTGCTATTCCATAGTCATACCAGATGAAAATGATTTTTGATCATATTATATTAAGTTAGAAATATTCAACACAATATCCACTTTATATAAATATTCGTGATAGCATAGTAAATAATATAAATAAATGCTTAAAGGTAAATTGCTCATAGTGAAATGCTAGTATCAGTAATACTGTTTCCAAAAACAGTGTGAGTAAAAACGGATTGTTGAAAATGTGAAATATCTTATCTTCATCTAATCTACTTACTGGCGAATTTAATATTGCTATTAAATAATTGCTTTACTTGACATCTATTACGAACTATCTACATGCTTAACGAACTGCTATTATTCGACTTTGAAATTGTAGGATAACTTATCCAAAGTTCTTTTAACTTAAAGTTTTCACAAGCATTAAAGCGAGCAGTGCACTAGACCCAATAATTAGCTTGTCTTTTGAGATTCCCCAACTACTGCTAACCATCTAAGTTTAATGTAATTGCTAGTCATTTTCTCGATAACTATAATTTGATGCAGCAGGCAATTATTTCTAATCAGCCATTTTCACTTTGTAACTTTTGAAAATCTTGTTGATATTTTCGGAAACAAACCTATTTTGCTTTGAACAACACATTATCATTGAACGTGTTATTCACTTTTTTATTCTTTTACCTTTTGTAACCTCATCTAGAACTTATTTATATTGAATAAATTTCTGTTTGAATTGCAGGTCCGCCTTTATTTGTTGTATATCATTGTTGCGTCTAACTGCAACACACTTTCTTTCTGAATATCTGAAAAGTAGGCACATCTTTAAAGTTCCATTAGCCATATACTCTAAACCCTAAAAATCTGCATTAATTCTAATTGCAAAATCCACAAATTGCCACCAATAAGCTACGTAGAGACATCCCGTCTGCACCGCCTCGCCGTATAATTCATTTAAATGTTTACTACACAAACCAAACACTTACAGGGGAAGTAGTAGCAAATCTCATAAATATTCAGGACGCAAATGAGTGTGTGTTTAATTTAATAAAATTCCCGGTTTACCCCTGCATCGGGTTTAATTATATATTTCTATTCATGTGCATTTCCCTGTAGGTAAACAAAACAAATCTCGAATTAGCTGAGTTATCACTGTTAAATCGCTAATCGTTTAATATGCTAATTAGAGATCTGATACAAAAACCACACATAAATAAATTTTCCGCGTTATGCAGTGCATACGATTATGTAAATGCTAAACAGTGGTGAAATGTAACGCTCGGAAAAATTTATAGTGTAGAATTCGGGTACTGCTAAATTGGAGCAGGATTAAGGTTTATTTTTTCTGTTTTTGAGACGTAATGTACAATTATCGCTTTACGGGCACTTGTGCTATTAACAGAAAAATTGTGCTGGACGTTCTAACCTCAACTTGAAAGCTGTATATCTGTTTCCAGGGAATAAATTTGGATTAGTTTGTTCTTATTTGTACTGTTAAAAATGTGTACTGCATCAGTAAAGAATTGTTTATGAGAATTTGTAAACAACACAAGTGAGCGCAATGTGAGCACATTTTTATTGGATTAAGAAAAGTACGTAATTTTAAAATTGATGATACAGCTTCACGTACACAATTATCACTATTGTTAGATATTTCGAGAAAATTTCTCTGTACTTTTTAAGCTACTCTTGTAAGGTTCTTTTTATGATTTAGATTTAGACAAAATCAGAGTGATAAAAACATTATAAGATTGAAATGGAGTAAAGATCTCAAGTTAACGAATTGATAGAAAATTGCAATTCTGAATTGTTCTTGTGGCAATCTATCTAAAACCAATTAGCATTAAAAGAGCAATAGTTATACAATAACAGCGTTACAGTTTCTAACAAAGTATTCACATTAATTTTCCATATATTGCAAAAAATTATTGATCTGGCTTAATATTAATATACATGAGATGGTATACTCAAAGCTAAATGCTATTAAGGAACGTTATAAAAAACCCTTAGTTTTAAGATAATAATAAAACATGGCAACAAAATCGTTAATTAATCTCCAGCAACTTTAACTTTTTAATATAGTAGGAAATACCGATAAATGTTACTTTTCAAAATGCTGTGGCAACTCCAGTCAGTATTATCTGTTTTAGGGTGGATGTGTAGATATTGTCACTTCTGATGTCGCCGATAATCACAAAAGAAAGAACGAACTACGATTAACAGAAATATATAAAATGCGCTTGCTTTACTTGCTACAAATTAAAATAAAACGATTTCATGACATGATGTCTGTTCATTTGAAAACTAAAATGTGAAAATGTTTTATAGCATCCCTAAAAAGCATATCTCTTTTTTTACAAATATTATATAGCCAAAGCGCTTTAGTCAGTGTATAATGTAACAATTTAAAATTTGCTAAATCACCATTTGTTTGCGAAGATCTATCAATGCGTAGAAATTATACTAAATATCTCTCCTCAAATGTGTCGCACAGCTAAGAGACCGTGTGCGTAACAAGATAATACAGATATATCTAATTTGTAATAGACACCAGTGGTTTCACTAAGATATTCATTACGCTGTAAGTTTACCTTTACAATACCGTTAAGTACATGTGTAACTCAGGAAACACAGAAATACCCTTACAGAAACAAGCCTATATAATTCACAATATTAGTGTCTGAAATTAACACAATACTGAATACTTAATGTAGCTGTGCAATGGTTAATACAACATGATGCAATACGTGTTGTTAGAATTATCGTACCGCGTAGTGAAATAATTGATTAGATCATCTTGCAAGGGGTGTCCAATTTTCAGTACGATTCAATGAGCAGCTTCGTTGTTAAAGTGCTAAAACAAATCTTTTCACCTTTCGAAAGCAACACGATAGCGAAAACATTGACGTCATAGCTATTTCATTTACTGAAATATCAGATATGCTAACGATTGTTAAAGCAACCTTTTTAGAAAGATTATTATACTAGTCCGAACTTCAATGCCCTTATTTTTTAAACGAAATCGTAGTTGGCTTTGAATCCCTAAACAGCAATTCTTTAAGATTTCCAGTTTTCGAAGTTAATTTATTTATTCATTCGTAACAATTCACGAATTATTTCGTTATTTAACTTACTGATACAATGGCACATGAATTAAATTTTTTTTCGCAATCAAGGCGTTATACAGTTTGTCTTAAAAATGTGTTCTCAAACATCTGATTCATCGCCTCTATATTTATCAATTTTTCGATTTTCCTTTAACGAGAAAGCGGTTTCTGTTTCAAAAAAGTTTCATGAGTCCTTTCAGGTAATGTTGGTTTGATCGAGATAATTCGGTGGTAACGACAGATATAGTAAATTTGTAAAAATGGTCGCGGCCGAAAGCAATACTTCCTCAGATGTACCTACCTAAGTAACATATCCAGACAATCTATCCCGTTCGTAACTTTACGATATACACATAATAAAATCATTCAAATCATTTAAGTTATTACAACTTATGGAGCAGTAGACGTGGCTCAGAGGCTCTCCAACGGTTTTCTCTGCAACAATCCGGCTTTGGCAACCATAGGGTCTTAATGCCTACAACCTTCTCAAACAGGAGGGGTCGAAGCCATTGCAATGAAGATGTTAACAACGCTGACAACATGGGGATCTTTCATTTTGGCTGTATTCCATTTTTTTAGTAAATTCTTACCGGTCAGCTTTATAAGTGGCTCTAATATAAGTGTAAAGGCAGAGGCTGTAACATCTAATTCTTTGGATCCTAACGAGTGATTAAATATACGTAAGAAGCGGTTGGCTGATTATGAAATAACTTTCCTTGTGTTTACACAGGATAACAACAAACTACATCGGAAATTCCTTTGGTAACTAACGGTTATTGAACTTACATAAAGCAAATAACTTTTGAGTATAATGTTATAGTTTCTTTAAAAAACTTGTCAATTTCCTGTTGCTTGTACTTGTCGCTATGGAAGAAATGTAAGAAGAGTACAGCTCACCAAAAATATCTGGAAAGGGTGAGGTTAATATTGATTAAAAGCATGGAAAATGAAACTCGTTTTTACAGAAAATACCAAAGTATAACTTTTTAATACAAAAATCGGATTAAGATAGAACTGCTAAGTGCAACGAAACATTTTAAAGGGATTTAAATTACGAGTTTCTCCTGAAATACAGGCAAAGCAAAAGAAGTAGTCAGCTTTAGCTGTTCTCGCAAGCAACTTTTTGTGGTATAACAAAGCACTCCTAATTTAACAGTTTCGTTGTAAAAGTTGGTGTGTTTGTGGGTCGAAATTTTATAGGGATGTTTGAGGAACCAGTAAAAACTTTTTTAGCTAACACTTTTTCTTTTAAAGGCAGTTGTGTTTTCAAGTTTGCTCAGAGTCCGAATACAAAGAGTAAAGTTCAAACAATTACCATTCTGTTACACGAGCTTATTCGAATGAGGTATTATATTTGGCTGCATTGTACCGAAGCCATACAATTGTTTTGTTGCCACCTATCGTGTTGTCATTTAGTGTATGAGTAGGCAGCACCTATTAATTTCTGAAAGGTTGTCTTATTAACAATTCGTTATCAATTTTTAGTTTTGCTAAAAAATAAAGTTCTGTACGTAAAATACTCTTGCAAGAATATTAAAAATTAATAAAATTTATAATTAAGTCATAACTTGAAGAAAAATAAAAGAAATGAAGGTGAATGAAATATTGATTGATTAGGGCTTCTATTTTGTGAGTTTTCTTTTCAAACCAAATTTCTATATTCACTCTTTAGATAGTAATTTCTTCTAGTGTTTAATAATTTTAAATTAAAGTTTGTTGTGCATGCATACATAAACACATAACACGGAATCTATAGATAAGTATACCAGACACCATCACACAACCTATATAGTAACATCAATAAATAGATTAAAATATGTTACGTATTAATTAATCACACTATAATAGTCGTTTGCCTATGTATCTTTAATAAATTTACAGTTACAAAATTGTGCAAAGTAATAGGAAGTGAAAGAATTTACTGACATATATTTTTAAGTGTCTCATAAATCAAGCTTTTCAGAAGCTCCTTTCAGATGTAAAGTGCCTATAAAAATAACTTGAATTGGAAATAGAAGCAAAACATCCAGTCTTATAGGTTATGTAAATTTATTGAAATCTTTCA